>JAODKM010000037.1:6222830-6247179 GCA_026780845.1 Petrocephalus sullivani | reverse complement strand
ATATATTTAATCAGATTAATCACAACGCTGGATTAATCCGCGTTAACGCGTCAATTTTGACAGCCCTAATTTATATGTTAATTTATAAGCTAGGGTGTCATAATAACATTTATCTTTGCAAGATGTTCCTTTCCAATTTGAAAAAGGCCGTTCCATAAAGAGTATTGACTGTGTATCAATTATTCACTTTTTTGCCACAGAGCATCCATTCATCAGCTTGTCCTATAAAGAGGACAGGGTCATCTCAGTCCTCGAAGGTAAAAAACATGTCAAGTTCGGACCCAAGGTGTCCGCAGTGCCACCACCAAACAACGTGACGTGGTAAGAAGCTCCATATGTTGTGTATATACAGATATTCCTCACTATACGATGGTTCGAATTATGATATTTCGACTTTCCGATGGCGTCATAGTGACGCACATTCAGTAGCAGAATTTTCCTTTCTTCCCCGCCTAGCAATGTGCCGTACAATACTTCATACTGTTGCCAGGCGACGGCAGCATCCACGCAGCCACTCTGCCTGTATAAGTAGTGACTGTGAGCATCGACATCTCATATAGTGTTTAACAACGTATCATATGGTGTTTTTTTCTGTGTTTAACCAATATGACTTATTCCATATTATTGCAAATTTCCCACTTGTGGGACTAAGGATTATCTTATCTTATCTTATCCATGACAGTAGTTATTTATTTACTTATTTATTTACCATATCATGTTCATATTTGACTTACGATCTTTTCAACTTACGAACTTCAGTGGCTTAATTGGACCGTGACCCCATTGTAAGTGGAGCAGCATCTGTGTAATGCTCTGAATGCTTGTCACGTCGTGCGCTATGACGACCTGCCCTTATAACTGTGACCCTTTTCTCTTCCAAGGTATAAAGATGGCGTGCGGATACGAGAGAACTCAACTTGCTATGAATCGTCAGAATACAACCTCATCATTAGAAACGCCAAGCAGAAGGATGCAGGGATCTACACCATTCTTGTGGGAAACAAAGAACGAGACATATATCAAAACCTTAGCTATGTCTTTGAGGTCAAAGGTCAGTGTGCCAGTCCTAGGAGTCAACTGACACGCCATGTTAAATTGCAGAGTGACGTTAAGCTGCCACAGCAAGAGGCAGTGGTGTGCAGTGCGTCCTTCGGGAAACTTTGGATACTGCCTGTCGTCGCAAATTCAGTCCCACTTGGTCTTTTGTCTCTTCTGTTGGAGTCCTGAGGTCAGCATGGTTCTTGGCAAGGGTGGTCAAGGCAGCATTCATAAATGAGCAGGGTGGTCCAGTTCTAGTGTGTTTTGTTCACATTGGTTAAGACAAAATGGCTTCAAAACAGTCAATAACAGAAAAATAAAGACAGAGTATGAGAGCAACATTCATATTGCAACCATATTACATTCATGAAAAATTACTTCTTATTCCGAACTAGGACCCGGAGGAGAATGGTCATCACTGTTTTTGCCACTTTCCACAACAATGATTTCCTAGCAGTTTGTTCTTATTAAAAAATCAGACATGACAGGATTTTTTTGTTAACTTGATGAATATCCATTTAGAACATGTTACACCCAAGAACTAAGATGTTACATAAGTGCATTTCTTGTGGAAATAAACATTAAACACAATGGAATAAGAAATTTAAACATGCTGGCCACAGTCAACAAACAATTTCAGTTTTTGTATCAGAGCATTTCTGTTGAACTCATCTGCACTTGCATCTTGCAAAAGGAGAGTCCAGTGAGGCTGCAGTTGTTACAGTGACACATGTCTTTGTGTGGGTCATGTGGGCACAGTCACGCACCACGTGCACTGCCGTAACATACAGACCCACAAGTGACTGTAGCAGAAATATACAGGCAGAGCAATAAAGACAAGGAAGAAGTCTGATGCCACAAGCTGATGCTGTGTGCCCCCCTCCCCCAGTAAAACCACGGATCTTGGAGGAGAACCTAAAGCCAGTGGAGCTGCAGCACCGCATGCTTGGTAAGGAGCAGCAGCTGACCTGCACGGCCCAAGGCTTCCCAGTTCCCCACATCGCCTGGATGTGGCAGCCCTGTGAGACCAGCCCCGACCTCAGAAGGTGAGTGGCCCTGCCCCCCCTCCAGTTCTCAGCTGGGCACTGAGCTCTCTGCATAAGGAAGATCAACTCTAGTCCCCAATAAGGACTCAAGGGTTCTGTTTGTCAAATGCAAGGTACAGAGTCCAACTGTAACCTGCTGTGAAATGCAAGGTGGTGAACTCCACCATCAGAGTAGTGAAAGCAATAATACAAAGCCACAGTATAATAAGCATGTCGGGAAAAGTAAAGTTATGGTAGTAATAAGAGAAAGGACCAGATATGTGCAGTATAGCTCTAATAAAGTGCTTGGTGCGTGCCCTATCATATAAAGGGTACAGCCCTGATGCCCTTTTGTTCCCCCAGGTACAAACAATATTAATGTCCCCCCAGTGCTACAAAAATGTTCCTCAGAGTCCATTTCTGTACCTTAAAAGGTATATTTACCTACAGCTAGAGTACTGTTGGCAGACCCTTGAGGGTACAGCCTCAATGACAAGTTATTGTACCCTCAAAGGTACAAATTGGTACTTTTTTTCTGACAGTGTGAATAGGGAAATGTAATGACTACTGTCAGTTAGTAAAACTGTGTGGGTTCAAAGGTTAGGCTAAAAGAGGGTCTTGATTTGCACCTGCATAAGGTGAGATGCATAATGATCCATTAAAGGAATGAAGAAGGAAGGAGAAATAGGAAGTAACAGGTTAGGCCATCTGTGTCTCCTATGGACCTGCTGAATCTTCATTTGTCCACATGCTGGACCAAGTGGAATGCCAGCCTGGACTTTCAAAATGTCTCGGTCATTCACTTGTCTGAAACTTTCATCCTAAACAGGCCCCTGATTATTGCATAATAATTTCACATAGAAATACTTAGAAGGTCCATAAAGTATTTAATTAGTACTACACTCCATACATTTGTTAAATAGTTCTACACTACGTACATGTATCGTTCCATCTGTTAAATAGTACTACACTCCGTAAATGTAGCGTTCCATTCTTTAAATAGTACTACACTCCATAAATGTAGCGTTCCATTCGTTAAATAGTACTACACTCCGTAAATGTAGCTTTCCATTCGTTAAATAGTACTACAACCCGTATGTGTAGCGTTCCATTCGTTAAATAGTACTACACTCCGTACATGTAGCGTTCCATCTGTTAAATAGTACTACAATCCGTAAGTGTAGCGTTCCATTCGTTAAATAGTATTACACTCCGTACATGTAGAGTTTCATTCTTTACCCCCATCTCTGCTCGTCAGCCTATCGCTATGCCTGACAGGCGTTTCTCCTGACTGTGCATCCTGGACAAGCAGAAGTGTTTCCCAGTTCCTTATCTCATCTTCCTATCATGGAAGGATTTCCGGGATACGGAGCTAGCCATGTTATCTAAACAGCAGAACAAAATGTTGACTAGAAGGTGCACGAACCAGGGAAGGGAGTATTCTCCACCTCCAAACAAAAACCCGGTTGACTCACCTCAGTTTACCTGGACATGCTGCCAGGTTACTTTGATACTGGACCTCTTACTGTCCATGAAAAATGGACAATGGATTAGTTGTTTCTTGATTAGTTCATGGACTTTTGATGTATCTAATGCTGCTTTTCCACTGCCATCAAGAACTGACCCATAACTGAGCCATTCCCACGCTGGCATGGTCCTGCGTACCAGCAGGGCTGCGTCGCCACTATCTGATTGGTCGAAATACAGGGAGACACCGTTTGTTCTGCGCCGAAAATGCATGGATTATCTGAAGGAAAATGAGCATTTTCTATGTATTATTCATTATTAGTTTTACGGCACATTGTGATGTATTGATGCATTCGCGATAACTCAGGACCTGGAAATTTCCAACCCCCTACTTAAAAAAGTATTATAGTACAGCTGAACTGTAGTAAAAAGGTCTCCTTTGTGTCGGTTCCCTTCGGTAGGGCACAATGGCCAAGTCTTGTCCTGTGTCCTGTGCATAGGTTTTATATTAAAATTGCTCATGTTGCTTTCAGTGAACGCCTGCATGTTAGCAGACAAGCTTCAGCAGAATGGGCATTCCTTGAAGAGACAGGCCAGTCGATGACAGCAGGGGACTGTCGGGCAGCGGGAACCCACACAATAGACCCATTACAGTCATCAGTTGCATTACGAAAAGCTTGCTTTGCAGTTCTGGGCTAATAAAGAGGAATGCATTCATTATAATTGCATTGTGCACTAGGGAGCAGAGTTGACAAGTGTTTCTTTAATTGTTCGTAATGATTTTTACTGTGTAGTGCATTTATTATCACTGAAATAAAACCGAACCCTCAATAATGGCAAAGCACTGCTTTCAACAGCAGATAAAGAGCTTATAACTATGTTTGCCGACAGCTGCTTGTGAAAGCAATCAATGAGAAGCACCAGCACTGACTAATGCAACAACTACTAGATGTGTTTGTTTTGCACAAATCATGCAAAACACTCACTGCTGATATTTGACCTCTGGCATGATAAGATTTAACTAAAAATAAGTTGTCCTTTATGCAAGGAGTGGACTTAAAATGGCCAAGGTAAGAGGTGAAGTGAAGAAGCAAATTTATGGAGGGTCTTTATCTGCATGGTGAGAACTCCGCTGGGCCACTTCCCCTTCTTGAGCGAGTCAGTCCAGCGGCCCGGCCTTATCTGCTCTGGCCAGGAGCTCGGGGGGGGCTTCCTTTGCCGCTTGACGCATTCCCCCCGCCTTCCTGTTTGCCTCCGTTCTCATCAATCTTTGATTGTTGCTCCTTCGAAACCCGCGGTCCCAGCCCTCTCCGGCCGTAAGACGGCGGCATGCAGATGCAGCAGGCGTAGGAAACCTAGCCACCGAGTTTCACCGAGAGCTAGCCAATCAGGCGCCACGCGGCGCACTCACCGAGAGCTAGCCAATCAGGCGCCGCGCGGCGTACTCACCGAGAGCGAAAAGGAACACGCTCACGCGGGCTAGCGCTTGCTTACTGGCCGTCAAGCGCTTAGTTGCGCAGTGGTAATACACGAAAACTAACGAATTAGCGAAAACTCAATCTGAGAAAACCCTTTTGTTAACTGGAATAAAAATGAGGCTTCACGAAAAAACTATAACTGACTGAAACAATTGTTTGTTTACAAAACAAACAAAACTAAACAAAATTTACAGAGAAAATGTATTCAGTCTTCAGTCAGTTTATTTTGTACCTAACTCCGGCTTGAGAAATGGGACAATAACGTTGTGATTGAGCGGCCACTGAGCGGAGCGTGGAGCGACATATTAGGAAAAAGATTGGAGCATCACCTTCTCTCTCACTCCGTTTTGGCAGACCAGTAAGGTTACCACCTAATCCATGTCAGGAAGGACACTTTGAGCTACTTCCAGTTTTACAAACTGCTTTAAAACTGAATGGCTCCTGTGCTTGGTTAAACAGTTCAGTTCTTCTTGTGCTTTGACTGGTCTGTTTCCTTGGCTGAAAGACTCGTCCAGCTGTTTCACATTAACATTAGTGACACATACATGATTATAGGAGACTGACCAATCAGCACACAGCAAGAACTCAGTGCTTAAGTGAAGTCCAGGTCCTCTTGATTGAAATGGTAGTTTACAGATCCTGTCCTGACTTAGATTGTCCATACTGACATGGATTAGGTGGAAACATAACGGAGTACAGGGTTTGAGCCAAGAGGAGCTCAGCTCCCCTGAAAAGGACAGAGGCTCCTTTTAAAGCGGCCGGGGAGCGATTACATTGGAGTAGGGTGAAAACTGAACGGAGCAGGGAGCAGAGCTGAGCAGAGCGGTCTGCAGTGGCTGTGGCAGGAGGGTGCAGCTCTGTGAGCACGATGAGCGGAAATTCTCATCACTCGGCTCCGCTCACAGGCTCTGCTTTGGTGCAACGTGTATTCCTTAAGACTAACAAGAAATTGCTGCTTGACTGAAGTACACACATCTCTCTCTCTCTCGCTCTGACACTCACACACACAGACACACACACAAACACTGACTGACACAGATCTTTTATATATTATATATAATCTCCTTTTTTGTGGATGGTTGTTCACTGGTCCTAAGTGAAAACATTTTTTGTAAATAGTATGTTTTGAGTTTTTATTACACAATGCTTTTTCTGACCTATTTGAATCATGCCTCTAATAAATACCTTGTATTACAAAAACTAAAACTAAAAGTAAAACTAATAAAAACTACACTAAAACCAAGCATTTTCAAAAAATGAAACTCAACTAAGCTAGAACCCACTTTAAACCCACTTTAAAAGCAAATGAATGAATGAATGAATGACTACAATGAGCCGATATCTGCAGCCGGTTTATGTTAAACGTCAGACTGCTGACTGCTGTTTATTGACTCTTGCTTGAGGATACATATATGAGTAGTGGGGGGGGTGCCATTATACATGGGCAATTCTCTGAGGATTAATCAAAGTAAGATTGACCCGATACGAGTCTGGGCCAATCGGGACTAAAGCCTCCAATTAATCCATACAAGCCGAAAATTATTTATTTTGTTCAGATGTCTTAACAACTATGCTGTCAGTTTGAACATTCTGTATATCACAGCGGTCCTGCGTAGCGTTTCCCGAAACCTTCACAGTGCTACAAGAGAGGAAATCAAATACGGTCTCTATACCATGTGTAACGATGATCATGCTGCTCTAGAAGGGAGGTGTGAGTAACGACTGAGTATATTTAAAATTGTAAATAACTAGTGATCAATTTGTAAGCTATGTACATTGCTAACAACTAGTTAGCAACATCAAAAAATAACCATCTCAAAAACCCACGATGATTAAATATCTTCTCATTGTATTTTCAGGTGTAAATTGAGTTCTGTCCCCAAACTTGTTAAGTTCTATGAAGAGGAGAGTAACAACACTAACGTCAACTACCCATACAACAAAATCCAGTCCATTGAAAACACCACCGACATCGGCAAAAGAAAGGTGTGTATAGTCATATTTATTTCCTATTTTCAAATTAATCTCATTCCTTTGCTGATTATACGTCTTATGACTATAATAATGGTAGTTATCTTCTGAGTATATTTGAATTAAAGTAAATTATGGATCTGGACGTCACTTAGAACTGCCCTTGAATTCTTGGCTCACCATCTCTCCTGGGGGGTTAGCTGTCCCCTTAGCCGTGCCTACGTAAAGAGGCTTGTAAATAATGCAGACGCCCTGCATCCAATACTGCACCTTTGTTTTATTAGGCTAAACCTGCAGAATGATGGGGCGTCATTAACTTAACAGCGATTCAAAGACATATACGTGCCTCACTGCTCAGGCTCAGCCCGCCATCGTTTTCTCAGTCTTTCTATCTACTGCTAGACAAAACCAAAGTGTCCTGATCTTTTTGGCAGGTGTTACGTAGATCTTTTTATTTCTGGCATGCTGACGTGCCCGCAGAGGAATGACAAGCACTTGGCGTTTGCGTTCACTTATCCACTTCAGTATGAGGATAGATACCAGTTACCGTTGCTCTCTGGAAACGATTTTCTATAACATGTGTCAGAGCTGCGCTTGAAGTACTGATGTGATCAAGCCTTAAGCAAAACATGCCCCATGAAAACGAGAGTATTCAAAATGGAAAGTATAGGAACCTTCTTCTCCGACTGCTTCAGGGAATGTGTCATGTGTAGACCCCCACCCCCGGACTGTAAGTGGACTACTTGAGTACTATAAGCAAGGAACAGGAATGATTCTGTCCCAAGCTTTCTGATCCATAAAACTGTGATCACTATAAGTGGTTTCCACTGTATTTGACAGACAATTTAGTGATCTATACCTTTCCTTAGTCTTATTCCGTTTTCACTTGTCAGTCTTTTCCGTTCTCTTTTCCCTACTTTCATACGCACCACTTCATCAAATAGGCTCACAAGAGAAGCTGCCTTTATTCTGCTCTAATTACATTCTTTAATTAAATCATTATAACCAAACAAAATGTGACTTCTGGAAGATTGTACCTGAGCTGGCCACTGCTGAGGAACTGTACACTCTACACACTCATCCAGGCAAGCTTATTACCCACCCACCCATCTTCAGTAACCAATTTCTAGTACAGGGTAGGGGTAGGAATGGAGGTCGGCCCAAGAATCACTGGGCGCCCTGTTTGGGATTCCAGTCTATTGCCGAAACACACATACCACATATAAATATATTCAAAATAATCCTTTTGGAATTTCATGTGTGTAGACATACCATATGCATTGTACACTGACAGCTTCCTAGGCAGGATTTCAAGACTTCATTGGCAGTTGGATGTGAGATTTCATTACCCAAGCGATTTCTCTCATACTTAATCCAACACAGGGCCATTCACTGAGAGACCGTCATGGAAGCCTACCTTCCATGTGATGATGCAACTGTGAAAAGAAATAGGCTTCCTCACCTAATTTTTTACAGTGCAGGAAGAACATTCACTTCCTGTAAATGGTAGACACCTTTAGAAGAGCTTGTGGCCCATGTGCTGGTGTTTTATGGGGGTGCAGAACCTGTTTCGGGGCTCAGCTGAGCTGAATTCCTCTCTGGCACCTCATATATATCCTGACGTCCCACAAACACGGCCAGAGTGAGTCTCAGAGGGCTTCGTTATGAAGACTGTCAGTGGCGGGGGGGAGGTCACGGTGTCAAGGGCATCGGCGGGGGTCCGTCTGCCCATCAGTCACGCACCCAACACCGGCCGTGCTCCTTTCTAAACTCAGGCTGCACTAAAAGCAGAATGACCAGCAGACGCTTCACAGAGAGTCTGCACAGCAGGATTTCTGCCGAGTAGCGGGGCACTAGCAAAGGCGCCACTGAGTGTGACTAGCTGGACGGTCAGATAGTCAGATTTCTATCTTTTCAAAAGTAATGCAAAAGCCATTCAGCTGTAGTTACAAATAAGCTGTGATTCAATTCCACTCCCTAGGAGTCGGGCTCATGCACAATTTATGTGAGCCAGCTGTGGGTTTTTATCAAATACAGTCTGGAACAAGATCAGTCTGTGAACTGAACTTTGAAGTAGCTATACCCTGCTGCTCATTACAACTTCTGGTGGATTATTGAAAATCCAGTTGTCAATCACACTATACCCCTTAGCTGAGACCTATTACTTACTATCATCCAGAACACAATGGCCAGTTCTTTCAGGAAGATTACACAATATGCCCGACCGAAACAGGAAGGTTTATGTGGCATATAAATATGAACAAATACAGTCACTACTTATGTGACTAACTTTGTAAAGCGTCACCAGTGTGTTTAGTATTCAACTATGTGTTGCTGTTATTTTTTTTTTTTTATTATTTTTCATTCCAGTTTGGTTTAGTGCTATTCAGGAGTTTGAGCGGATGGTCTGTGGCTCGGGGGGCCAGGCCTCTGTTGCTGTGTTCAGATGGTTGCTGTTTGAATTCTGATCTCAGTGGAATTTGGGCCCTTAACCCTCCTAAAATGCTCCAGGGGTGCTAGATAAACGTCTGGCCTTGTGCTCTGACCCCAAACGTTACTCTCACCCCCTTTTTCCTGATGGGACAGGCGCATGCGAAACATTCCAATGCACCTGTACTGTGTTCATTACACCCTTAACCCAACTGACTGGCAGCTAACTAAACCTTATCTAGTAGGCTGTCCTGGTAGAGAGCTTTTCTCAGGGAAGCAGCCCCCCCCCCCGACACATTCCTTCTCATACGGTGTGTGTTTGCTGCAGTTGTGTGGTCGCGTAAGTGCCTCAGCCCCTCACACAGGTACCCATTACTCTCCCATGCAGGCCATTAGCATCCTAACTGTGGAGGCCGCGAGGGAGTCGGGGGTGTATTCCTGTGTGGCGAGTAACACTGTCGGAAATCACAACTGGAGCATCCCGTTTTTCGTGGGTGGTAAGTCGGGCCTCTTTGTTGCAGTGGCATCAGTTAGATAATGCTGAAGAATACGGGTCGGGTTTATCTAATAAAGCCATCGGAACGCACACGATCCACACGGTGATGGTATGATGGTCATTTACTCTGGATAACATTATCTGCTAAGTAAGGAGGAATAACACAGCAGCACCAGCCCAGTAGGAATTTCTGATTTGACCCAAACTGCTTCTTTCTGTATTTAGAGCCACACCCATGGAAGGAGTGCAGAGACAATGTGCAGATTATGCAAACATGCACTCAGCGTGGGGGGTCAGATTTATGGGAACCAGATTCACAGGCACATTTAAATGACTAAGGAAAAGGACTACAGACCAGTGCTTAGCAGTGACCAGGCTTAATAATATCTATTGTGCTGTTATTTTACACTGAGTCAGTGGCTACAGATGGATAGGTAGGGTGCTCGCTCCCAGGAGGGGATCCGCGGACTGAGGAGGACAGCTGGCCCGCTTCGGGACCCCCGGCCACGCTGTCTGCCGTGGAGAAGCGTAGGAAAAGCAGAAACGTGCGGGGTAGCTGGCAGCAGGCAATCACTGCCTGTGCACCTCATTCATTTGCCTTTTGGTATACCTTAGATCACCCTGAAGAAGTAAACATCGAGCCTCAGAAGGCTATAGAAGGAGACAACCTCACCGTCAGCTGCAGGGCCACGCGGTACCTGTTCACTGACCTGCTGTGGGTGGGCCCGGATAACCGCACGCTCCTTAACAACAGCCGCACGCTGCAAGTGGGCCTGCACTCCATCTCGCTTTCTCTGGTACTCACAAACGTGTCCCGTACGGATCCCGTGGGCTATAAGTGCCGGGCCCAGGGCTACACCACGCGTGTGGTCCAGAAAACATCTGTGTTCAAAATAGAGGGTGAGTTAAATGGAGCAGAACGGGGCTGGAAAAAACTGTGCCGCTTTTTCTAGGGTACTGAAATATTCTCACAGATATGTGTAATTAAATGGGAAACTATTAATTGTGACGTGGATAGTTTCATTTTTAAGTGTAAGTGTACATTTTTAAGTGTCATTATTTGCAAGCCTCTTGTGTCCTTATTTGGCGTGACGCAGAGAGGAAAGGCCCGTGGCTGCAGCTGAACCTGACCAATCAGATCGTCAACAGCAGCAGCACGCTGACCCTGGCCTGTTACGCCCACGGAGTGCCACCTCCCTTCATCACATGGCACAAGAATGGCGTGCTTGTGGAGGCCGCACCTGGTAAGTGCTGGAGATCATTCCACTTTCCCCATCGCATCTTCTCTCTCGACTTTCACTGGGCGCCGCATGCCGTCTGTGCTGTTTCTGCCAGAGAGGAATTCAGCTCAGCTGAGCCCCGACCTGTTTCTGCGAGCGGGGCTCGGTTAATGTGTTTATTGAGTCGTCTTACACAGCGAGAGCCGGAAATGGAACGAGACGGAGATCCCGTATAGGTACAGGGCCCAGATTCTGGAGGTCGCAGAGAACCCAGATAGTGGCAGAGGTAACGAGCAGGTGCTCATGTGCTCCAGGCATCACGCTGACTGAGGACGGGCTGCTGATAATCGACCGAGTGAAAAAAGACGACGAAGGAAGCTATGAGTGCCTGGCCAGCAACGACCGAGGCTGGGTGAAGACCTCAGCCATTGTCACTGTGGCGGGTAAGGCGAAGAAACAGCCGGAAAGCAGACCCAAAACTGATCACCTCACCCATATCCACGCTCTACAGTACCTGCATTTATCTGATGCCAATGTAAGCAATTGCATCTCAGTTTTTCCCATCACACATTTCCTGTGTGAACAAAGGCACTAGGTCAGTGTTACGGTCAAGATTCAGAATTAGTAACACCCAAGAGAGTCAGTGCTAAGAGTGCCAGTCAAATTCCTGCCTGCGTTTTATTGAGTTCCTGCAGGCTTCTCACATGTGGGAGGTGACCTCTCTGCGGTCGGCGAAGAGTCTTCTCTAATCACATTGTTCAGTGTCAGTCTTTCTGTAGAGAGGCGCCCTCATGAAAGAGGAAGGGAGCTTAAAAATCAAACGGGGGGGAAAATTTCACAGAGTCATGGGAAGTCGAACCAAGGTCAAAACTGGAATAACTGTTTTCAGCTTTCTTGCCAATAGAATTTAATAGGATTAAATATATAATGGGCAAACTACGTGCTACTAAAATATTTTCTAAGAAAATGAGAGTAAGCCATTAAAGTAGTTTCCAAAATCATCCGGAAATCCTACTGCACTGGTGATGATTCAGAAAATGTTTTCCTACTTTTTTTTCCTACTGAAAATGTGGAATTGCGACATAGCTGCTGAGTCCCTTCTTGTATGCTGATATACTAATATGCTTTGCATGCATTGCATCATTTAAGGCACATAGGAGAAACCTGAAGATCATCCGTTATCCATTGCTGGCTAACAGCCTCTCGGCATTTGCCTCCCAGGTGTTGACAAGCCCAATATCGAGGTTATAATCCTGGTGTGCACCGGCCTGGCAGCGACTTTCCTCTGGCTGATGCTGGTTATCTTCATTCGCAAGCTGAAGAAGGTAAACCGAACCAGGTTTTTTATGTTTGCATGCATGTTCTTTCTGCGCTGTCCTCCTGGGATAGCCCCTCCCCCACCGCCCCCGACCTTCAGTCGGACACGTGGTTGAAAGATGGACGGATAGATGTTTGGCTTTATTTTTATGAATTGTGGCAGATTTTGACTTAGAAATGTGGCAGATTTCACATGAAATGACTCCACAAAATGTTTACACATGAACTAAATGGATTAAGGACCAACTGATATAAAAACAGTGAAAGTACCATTCTGACCAGAATGTTCCTATTAGACATGAACAGTCCCTAAAACTACCACATGTAATAAGTTGCTTGTTTGTTCTTGGAAGTACAATGTAATGGTTCTGAGAAAGCATATTCAAACACGAATGAATCTCCTGTGTCCCTCAGCCCAGCTCGGTGGACATTCAGACTGGCTACCTGTCCATCATAATGGACCCAGATGAAGTTCCCCTGGATGAGCAGTGTGACCGTCTTCCCTATGATAGTAGCAAGTGGGAGTTTCCCCGAGACCGTCTCAGGCTGGGTAAGGCCCCGTCATAGTGTCCTCTCTTAGGTTTTGACACAGTACTATCTATGCTACATTGCTAACAGAGGTAGACATTTCGGATCCAGAGAGTAAAATTTCGGACCAAGATTTTGTTTAATCCAACCAGTTGAGTACTCTGTGAATGTGACTCATCATACTCAACTGGTTGATTGAAACAAAATTTTGGTCTGGATTCGTACTTTCTGGATCCAAAATGTCCACCTTGGCTACATTTCCCCAGAAGTTACAGTTCTGTCCCACCCCATTCTAGGCTACACAAAGGGCCTGCATACCGTTATTAAGGGGTTGTTTGAAGCAAATTAGCACAATGAAGGAGAATAAGTCTGGAGCACAGGAAATCTAATTACGTCAAATTAAACTGTCTGTCTTCAAAAGGTGGAATGAGCTAGAAATATTTACTACCTGCTCTCTCTGAAATAAACATCCTTGTATCATTCATCAGGGGCCGGCCTCTGTCCTCCAAGCTTAACTGCTCCATAAAGTCCTTGTGGAGGGCTGGCCTGGTACTCAAACGCTCAGCAGGCTGTTTTAATTACAGGCCCATATCTCTCCTGACAGCGAGTCCCGTTGCTTGAGTTATGACCTCCCGTGTCAAAAGTGCTGCATTGAAGACTCACTCAGCCACGCTTTCCCTCACAGGTAAAACCTTAGGGCACGGCGCTTTCGGAAAAGTGGTGGAAGCCTCTGCTTTTGGGATCGATAAGCTATCTACGTGCAAGACGGTGGCAGTTAAAATGCTTAAAGGTAGGAATCCTTTGTTGTGAACAGTCGTTATGCCTCGTTTTTACCCTACCGAATACTACAGAAGTCTTTCCATTAGTCAGTTCTTTAGAAATATACTAACATTAGCTTTGCAAAAAGACAAAAATGAAAACAAGCAGAGATGAATTGCTTATAACTAATATTTAGGGACGACACAAGGTTTCAACATGCGAGGTATACACTGAATAAATGTGAGAATGATTTTGTTGTTTTTGTTGGTCAAAGGGCCGAAGGTTTTTAGGTAGTGTTGACTGTTTCCGCTCAGAAATTCACAGACAATATTAATTTAAAGGGAAATAGATCCTGGGGGGCCTTGGTGGTTCTCGGAGCCAATTACAATGATTGCCATAACCTCGTCCTCCATCTGGGCTCATGCATATTGAAGAGAAATAATCAAGCAGTCGCTCTGTTTTGCTGTTCAGATGGAGGTACAGCAGGACTCCCTGGACAGCAAAAGTACTTCCTTTGCCGTAATCAGAGCCTTGTAATGGGTGGGGTCATCCTTCATGCAAACAAGTCAACTATTCTATGATGTAATGCATTCCCAAGCAGGAACCTCGCATGCAACAGATTTCCCATAAAGGGGAGTTTTATTCCCAAATTGTATGTTAATGAAATTTTTCAAATCGCAACATTTTTCTGGCATCGGTGAATTTAAGAAGAACACCCCTTCCACAACTGGCCACGCACCAGAAATGACTACCGTATCACTTCAGTTTTGTGGTCACACCGTTAATGACAGTTGTACAGATTTTTGTCCCAACAACTGATTCAGATGAAGTTCAAAATTGTTTTGAAGAGGTTGACATGACTGGAGTCTGGAAAGGCAGTTGGAAAGCGAGGGGGGAATACATGATTCCAGAAACAAAATTGGTGGGGGGGGGTTGTCAGCTTCTGCATATCCACTGACCTTTTTATTTCCAGTAAATACTACAAGCCAGTAGAACATTGCCTTTCCACCCCAGCATCATCAGATGGATCTCACAAAAATCAAACACAGTACTTTCTCACTGCCAAACAATGGAAAATCTCAACATCTATGACAAGGCCATGGCCTGGAGTGATCGCAGAGTGGTTATGGAAAGATATGGAAAAGATGACTGGCTGCTTATGAAGTTTGAAAAGGAACAACAAGACATTCCGACTTCCAAGAACTGACCTGCAGAATGTACCCTTTGCCTTCAAGGAGAACATCTGCAACCAATTCGAGATGCTGAACCTACTTGATAGTGAACCAGAGGAACTGGGGACAGAATACAGAGAAGTCATCCAAGAGGAATCTGAGAAAACATTTGGCTAAAGTGAAATTAAACAGCCAAAAATATCCAAGTGGATGACAGAAGGTGCTGTGGAAGCAGCAAAGAAGAGGACTGAATTCCAGAAAGCTACCAGAAAAGACAACGGCCAATATCAAAACAACATCTGCACTCGCTGGAAAAGGGAATAAACATGGAATAACAAGGGTTGTTTTCGGTAGATCTGTGAAATTAAAAATAAGTTCCAGCCTCTAGTGGGAATGCTGTCAATATATTGAGGTTAGATACATGGAAGAACCTTCAGTAATGTTACTGGAGATCAGCATAGACCTGAGGTGACTACCTAAAAGGAAACCTACTGGCATAAAATACATTATAATAGAAATATACAGCGACTAAAGAATCATTAAAACTGTTGACCAAAGTATGGCAATAAATTTGCAAAATGGCCCAGAGATTGTGATTGGTCTAAGTTCCAATACCATCAGAATGAGGGCCGGCAAGGGGCAGAAACTAGCAAACTAGAATTTCCCAAATATGCCCTTATATTAGTAAGATTATGGTAGTGTAGACTCCCACAAAGAGCAAGAATGCAATCAGAATGCATGCATTCAGGAAAGGCTGAGGGACAAGAAACATCATTGCCAATGTGCAATAGATACCGGGGAAAACTATGGAATACCTAGAAATGCATGTACCAGAGCAATTCATTTGAACAAGAATCCCTTGTCTGGGTAAAATATGGACAGACAGACTGGCTTCAGATTGGAAAAAGACTTAGGCAAGGTTACGTAGTATCACCATTTTTTCAGTATTTTTGGAGGAAACATCCACACCTTGTGATAGGATAATGAAACCACACTTATAGCAGGAAGTAAAGAAAATATGAAGACCCTTATAAGTAAAAGAACAAGGTTATGACCACTGGGACAGTATCTGAAGTGTCTGTCTGTTGATGGTAAAAACACTGATGTTAAAGAATCACAGATGTTTCCCCACCTGGGGACAAATCATCCGCACATCGTCTTGGCCTTGCTAGCTCAGTCTGCAGTGTGTGGGACTCTTAATTGCAGCGTCATGGGTTCGAGCCCCTTGTTGGGTGGTGGCATTTTTTAGACGGATAGTAGGTTTTATTGAACCAGTATCAGAAAGTATTCACTAATGGAGTCAGGGAGACCACTTATGTAAGTTGCTATGGAAACGATCCAGATGTATTTAAGGGACTGGCACTCAGCAACAATGCGATGAAGGACACAGATAATATGTCCAAACGCATTGCGGAAAGCCATAACATATGGACAATTCTACGGTGAAAGTGGAAGAGGATGACTAGTAAGAAGATGGACTCATTAAACAAAGAGCACGCCATTGGGCACGCCATCTATCGAATGATAATCCATCCATTTTCTGAAACCATGTGTCCTCTTCAGGGTCATGGGGGGTCCGGAACCAGTGGGCGCAAGGCAGGGAAAAACCCAGGATGGGGGGCCAGCCCATGGCAGGGCACATTCACACATCAGTCAGTCACACACACGGACAAATTGGTAACTCCAATTAAGCTAAGCATGTTTTTGGACTGTGGGAGGAAACCGGAGTATCCAGAGGAAACCCCACAAGGACACAGGAAGAACATGCAAACCCCACACTCATGGAATCCTGGTGGGGGCTGGAGACGTAAACCTGGGTCCCAAAGGTGTGGGACGACAGTGCTGACCACTGCTCCACCATGCCACCCCTAATTGCTAATAGCAATAGTCTAGTGATAGTTTTGAATTATATAGAAACATAGATTGCTTTTTAATGAAAGCATATATATATTTAAGTAGATGCAGACATTAGAATGTATTTCATTTCTATCATTTCAAATTAAAACATGAGTGGTATATTTAGAAAAATATTAACACCAAATACAAAAATAAATGCCACATACATTTTATATTTCTGTTTACTTTAGTAAAGAAGTATTTCACAGCACTAAAATATAAGGTTTGTGCATTTTCTAATGGAATTGGATTTATCCGTTCTAAAGTGAAATTTGCTCTAAATTGTTTCACATTCATAATGTCTGATGGGTTTAATAAAAAATGATGATCTACTAAAGTGAGAATTTGACATGAGTCCTGCTTTTGAATCATGTGATTTGATTTAGCCTAAATGTAAATCATCTTGCAAAAGAAATTTGTTTCCCAGGATCTTGTATTTTTGGTGTGTATTAGTATGATTTGTTTAACGGTATATCTTTATATATAGCCTCTATTGTGTTTCATTCAGGAGGGGCCACATCTAATGAGTGCAAGGCTCTGATGTCTGAGCTGAAGATACTGATTCACATTGGCCACCACCTCAATGTGGTCAATCTTCTGGGAGCATGTACAAAGTCTGGGGGTGAGCAGGGGGCAGTGCCATTTTTGTGATTATACACACATACTGTAAATTCTCATGAACATTCTAAATATCACATAACACCAGAAGATGCTTGTGTTATGATCTGACTCCATTGTTGCATTAGCACAGTCACATTCCACTCCGGTGGGATGTTTTGATACAAGTAGATGCTGGATGATTAAACTGATTGGGAAGCTAAAATAATATGCACTAGTGCCCTCTCTCTATTGAAGTGAAAAGAGGGAATCAAAGGCATTAATTAACCAATTAATAGGGAGCAGTGTTGCATGTTGCATGTCACATTATCTTTTGCCTGTGTAGGTCCTTTGATGATAATTGTAGAGTACTGCAAATATGGCAACTTGTCCAATTATCTACGGAGCAAGAGAGCTGACTTCATTGTCTACAAGGTACATGGGAAAATTATGTTAGGAATTTACTTACAAGGCATTCCTATGATCTACACATGTCTGCTGTGTTTATGCGCTATATTTTTGGCCACGTCTTCGAGTTATTTGGGCACGCTTTCAAAGTTAGAAGTTGGCCTGCCCCGTCTGACTGACCTTTGTCCGGGGTTCCATTGCACCTGCAGAAGGCGTCCGGAAAGACGACGGCTTCGGGCTCCAGCTGTGAGCTGAGCGAGCTGAGCGAGCTGATCAAGCGGCGTCTGGAGAGCGTGGCCAGCACTGGGAGCTCTGCCAGCTCTGGCTTCGTCGAGGACAAGAGCTACTGCGATTCCGAGGAAGAAGAGGAAGGTAGCGGTCTTCATCTCCCAGCCCCGTGGCCACCGGCAAGCTCCTCTCCACACCCAGAATCCATCCCCACCCAGAACTCAAGCTTCCCTCCATTGTTCTCCTTTCGCTATCTTCTATGAGGATGTGGTTTTGGGTGACACCTGGAAATGGATTCACATATGTAGAGTAACCAAGCAAGATTTTGTCTTGTGACAAACATGGATGAAAAGGTTACAGCGAGTCACCGTCCAGCTTTTTAAGCAAAATAGCAGGCAGAGGTGGACCTTGACAGAGGCCAAATTGTTTGTTTTTAATACATCTCTATTTTACGCATAGAAACAGAGGATCTCTACAAGAAGGTTCTGACCATGGAAGACCTGATTTCCTACAGCTTTCAAGTTGCGAAAGGCATGGAATTCCTGACTTCGCGAAAAGTATGTTGACTCTCTTAACCCTATTCGAAAGTCCCTTGCAGAATAAATCAAAATTCCCTAGACTTTATTGTACAACCAGTAAAAAAATGGCTGATGAGGTAAGAATTTTATGTGCAGTCTATTGTAAAATGCTAGCGTTGATACAGAATTTTATTGGTAGAGGACAAATTATGACTCTCGATCGTACCAAAAGCCGCTGGGCCATCGCAGTTGTCCAGACGTAGTGCACCCATCTTCATGTCCAGAACCCTAACCCTAACCCTAACCCCAAGTAAGGATGCAGTTTGACCAATGGCGAAATATGGACAATGGCATGGGGAAGGTATTTCGGTAGGACTCTGCTGTAGGTAGCACCAGGAAGAGATCTAACAGAAATAGGCACAGCAACCTGTTGTGGGATGTAACCTCTGTAACTACTGCAGCTGCACCAGATTCCTGTCCTGTCCCAGATGTTCAGTAGTAGGCAGGGGGGGTTTGGTTTGGAGAAATCTGGTGCATGTGGACCAGAAGCCAGGTGATTTCAATTACCGGGGTCTTCAGGACCACAGATGCACCAACGATGCGTGTAGCGTGTTGAATAGCACTCAGTAGGTGCTTCCACAAAAAAAGCCAAAGAGGGTGTAAATCAACTTGTTTGTTCAAACAAATAATTTGCTGGTTCATTACTGTGGATATGGGGGTTGTTAAAACGAATGGCGTTTACAAAAAGTCACCTCTTAAAAAATATAATTCTTCTGTCCAGTGCATCCACCGGGACTTGGCTGCCCGAAACATCCTGCTGTCTGAAAACAACGTGGTGAAGATTTGTGACTTTGGACTCGCAAGGGATGTTTACAAAGACCCCGATTACGTGCGCAAGGGAGATGTAAGTTAAAACCCTGCCGTTGCTGATGAGAAATGAAACTCAGCAGTTATCATTTTGTCAGCTTCTGCTAGTTGTAGCTACTTACTGTGCGCCAGGAAGCAGGAACTTCTCCGCCCAGGATCGCGTCTCACAAATACTCCACCTGACTGACAGCGCAATAAAAGCCTGACAGCACTTATTTCTCAAACCATACAAGACAGAAAAATGCACGCACTTTTAAAATAAATATACTTGGAGCAAACCGCCCTGCATATGAGATTGGCAACAATTTATGTCACTGTAATAATAAGCAAGCAGTGTGGGACTTTCACATTTAGCTAAACACAGTGAGTATTTTTTGTCTTCAGGCCAGGCTTCCCTTGAAATGGATGGCCCCAGAGGCCATTTTTGACAAGATCTACACCACCCAGAGTGACGTGTGGTCCTTCGGAGTTCTCATGTGGGAGATCTTCTCTCTGGGTAGGTCACTGATATATCACCTCTCCGATAACTCTTTGTAAATTTCATTTTATTTGCCTTTCTAATGTTATTACTATTTTATCTTAACTGTTTTCTCGAAATAGATTGAGCAGTAGTATACCATCTTTTTAAACCATTTATCCATAAGTACAACGTTATTAATGTATTACTTTACTACTTCTATAAAGCAAACTGTTTACTTTGTTTACTTTCACCTCAAATTGCCCGAGCTTCACGTAGCACATGTCAGGAATATGGGCTTGTAGCTTCCTTAAAAATATTTGAATATCTATAAGTTTGGAATCTTATTGAAAAGCTTTATACGCCAAAGACCTCTGTCTTCGGGCTGTTGCTGTCTGTTTGGATTCGGTCCATATGCAGGGAATCAGAGCCCAGCCTTAGCTGTTTCCTTGGGCAGAAGAACAGACTTTGTGACGTGGCATAAAGCACACTACAGACCTTCTGGGACCCTTCAGGATTTTTTTAAGGATAAAGGTTATTAAAAGGGAATGAATACATTTTGTTTCAGCTATACATTTCTTCCCAGCCAGTAATGCAAATTCTTGGCAACTACACATGAGAAGACTGTGCAGGTTAATCCTACAGAACCTCCCAGAGTCACTCTGTTATGGCCTGACATACAGTGTACAAGAGAGAATATTAATGTCTATAAAGCATCTGCTCATCGACTATGCAGCGGGTAGCATGTTAGCGCATGGTAGTCTTTTCACATTAGAGGCCCTATAGAATCCTTGATCAAGATCTGTAAACTAAATCCCTTCATCTGGTTAGTAAGTGTAAATTTTCTCCAAACAAAAAGTAGAGTCTAACATCAGAACAGAGGCAAATTAGGAGCAACACAGTAAAAAACTAAAAGTGATTTCTTCTGTTACTGATATCTGGTTGGATGGATAGATGAGCACCATATCAGGTCCCAAACCTCTCCTCAGGGGCACCTGGGCTCTTCCAGGCATTCATTAAATTTCATCACAAGCCCGGTAACTAATTAATTTGTTTTAAAAGTCAAAGAGGAACTAACTGGCCAATAGAGGCGTGCTAGTGAATCCATGGGTATATTGAATGGTTGCTGCCAAAACTAGGATGACCTTAGGAGAGGTTTTGAAATGGCTAAATTAACACACTTTTATAGACATCATAGCTTTGCATCAACATGAAGTTCATTTAAACATAATTTTCTTTGACTGCCTAAGTCTTTTGTACACTACCTTATATGTCAGTAAACAGCATCCATAAGGGTCAAATTTAGAAGTCACTTTTAAGGAAAATTAAAAAACTGCCAAGAAACTAAACATGAACTTTATGTTTCGGGAAAGGAGTCTACAGCAGACAGTGCTGTTCTGAAAAAGCTGCATTATACTGAGGGTGTGCCCCCGAAACACCTCGATACTCAGGCTGACTGCGTGCCAGCACACGCCGCCAGTGCCGGCTTCCCAGCAGGAGTGGTCCCGAGCCCGCCGTCCGTAGCCGTGCCGCGTGGCACATCACACACATCTGGCTGGCATTAAGCGGTGTCTCCGGGAAAATGAGTAGAGCTCCAGAAGTTATCGCAAAATTATAAACACACAGTCCTGAAACCTGATCTTTTGCACAGGTCAAAAGTGTGTGCTGTTCCCAGTGTGTGCATGCATTTATTACGGTACCATGCAAAGCCCGGCAGCTTACACTCAAATTCGGGGTCTTGGGTTTCCTTATCTTGTTATTTTAGGTGACACAACTAAAATACACTGTGTTTGAAAAAAAGAAAGAAAAAAAAGTGATTTTTTTTTAAAGAATACTAGGTGTGGGCCTCATTGGATCCGATGATTTTAACAAAGCCAGGTAATTGCAGCTGCTCATAACATGGTGAGGGGCACCGGTGAGTATCAGAGCCACGTTCCACCGTGTGTGACGTCCCCGTGTCCTCTCAGGTGCCTCGCCGTACCCAGGGCTG
The DNA here is from genome assembly GCA_026780845.1 of Petrocephalus sullivani. NCBI lineage: Eukaryota > Metazoa > Chordata > Actinopteri > Osteoglossiformes > Mormyridae > Petrocephalus > Petrocephalus sullivani. The sequence continues at coordinate 6,225,317 of JAODKM010000037.1, read as the reverse complement.
CAGATCGATGAGGAGTTCTGCTGCCGACTGAAGGACGGGACAAGGATGCAGGCGCCTGAGTACGCCTCCTCCGAAATGTAAGCACACCTCCCCTCTCCACCAATCAGCACACTCTCAGAAAAAAGGGACCAATCAGCACGCTCTCAGAAGAAAGGGGACCATTTCGTACCTCTGCTTGTCACTGGGGCTGTACCCTCAAGGGTATGCAAATTGTACCCCATAGCTGTAGGTAAACATTTTTGTACCATTGGGGAGAGTGCTGAGAGAACACCAATCAGGACATCGACACTGCATGTTGCAGTGTGCCACCCATGCCCCCCCCCCCTTACCAGTCTAGGAAACTCTCCCAGAGCCCCGTATTTACACTTATATGTCCTGAAAACTCTTCCTGACTCCTGTCTAGTAAAGGTGTAGCACAACCTGACATTTTATCATCCATAAATCATTTTTATGAGCCCCCATGGAGGAGTCTTTTAATCAGCGTCCATTAAATAGTCTTTAAAAGCTTTAAGCATGGTCCTAAGCTGGAGGGCCGTGCTTCATCAACCGTCTCGCGGGACCAAAGCGGCACTCAGCCGGAGCACTACGGGGGCACGGGAAGTATCTCACATTAACACGGCGAAAGGAAGTGGGGTGTAGGGTTTCCGAGCTGGGGAGTGTGGGGGGAGGGGCCCTGCAGATGAGGGACATGTAGGTGATGATTGTGTGGCCAGGCTGATCTGAGACCAGCATAAGCTGGGCCTGACTTTAAAGACACTGACCCACCAGGGAGCATGGAGGGAGCATGGAAGGCCAGAGGCAAACCCATCTGCCCGGCAACAATGGCTGGAATATCCCCAAAGTGGGTTGGGAATATCCCGAAGTGGGTTGGGATTTTCAAGCAAGATGCTATAAGTGGCCCATTGAAACTAAACCTCTACAGGGACTTTTTAAAAGTGTTACCAGGTCCTGGACTAAAAGGATGTTTAACGAGCGACACAAGCCTGAGAGAGATGCCTTTGATCCTTTGCCCTTATCTGATTGTAATCTGCCACCCGCTGGATTTGAGGTTTCCACATACCTTTGGGTGCAAGTCTTTTTATCCAGTATCCCCTTCCCCGTGATCAGGAGCAAGTTGAAGTATTTTTGTGCATTTACCATGGAGGTCAGGATAAGATAAGAGAACCCTTTATTAGTCCCACAAGTGGGAAATTTGCATCTGATCCGGGATTCCCGGAGCTGGGAACGACGTTACACCCGAATTAACCGCTCTAGTACCACAAGTCGGGAAGCCATTTAGCAGTACCGGGGACCTGTTTCAAAAAGTAGGATTTCTCACTTAGCCGGATAACTTGTCAGATTTAATTTACCCCAATTTAAATGGCCTTTATCTTCATTCACTTACGTTTAGCCCAGACTACCTTAAATCCGACAAGTTATCCAGCTAAGCAAGAAATTCTGTTTTCTGAAACAGGCCCCCAGTTCTAACCCGGTTGACTATTAGCCATCGTTAGCAATATCAGTTGATAACAACACATTATGCTGTCCCCCACACACCTTTATCTCACTGCTGTCCCCCACACACCTTTATCTCACTGCTGTCTCCCTGCTGTCCCCCACACACCTTTATCTCACTGCTGTCTCCCTGCTGTCCCCCATACACCTTTATCTCACTGCTGTCTCCCTGCTGTCCCCCATACACCTTTATCTCACTGCTGTCTCCCTGCTGTCCTCCACACACCTTTATCTCACTGCTGTCCCCCATACACCTTTATCTCACTGCTGTCTCCCTGCTGTCCCCCATACACCTTTATCTCACTGCTGTCCCCCTGCTGTCCCCCATACACCTGTCTCCTTCCCTGCAACTGTGGCAGGAGAATTTCACTGTGTTCCTCGGAGCACATGTGACAACAAAGACTCGGAACCATGAAACCTTATAGTGGACAACCACCTCACCAGGTGTCATTTTGGTATTTCCACCACTGCCCTAGATGACCTCTGATGTGGATGGTTTACTTACTCCTTAACCCCAGTTCTGCTCAGTAACCTTTGACCCTGACTTTGACCTTTGATGTCAGAGGTCAGAGGGTGGAAACCCAGAGGAAATTCATCACAAGTTTCCCTATAAATCTGCCACAGTTGCATGTCAAATTCAGGATGTTGAAGTAATCGCACAGAGGTCCAGTCCTGTAGTCATACAGTCTTAGGAGGGAACCCTACAGTGGGACCCTAAACTATTGAAAATTCAAATGAAATTCCACAACCAGCACACTAAACTAATCAGGGGCTTAATGACAGCTAAAGGTGGAATGAAACTAAATACATACACAATGGCCAGGGGCCCCCAAAGAGTGGGGTCATTAGTGGGGTCATTCAAAGACTTACAAATGAGCAAGACAAATCCTGAGATATCATTTGCTACAATTAATGATCCATTTACTTTTCCCCCCTTCCCCCCTCCCCTACCTTCTATCCCACCTTCTTTCACCCTCTCTCTCCTTTACCACC
>JAODKM010000037.1:6195791-6209235 GCA_026780845.1 Petrocephalus sullivani | reverse complement strand
GTCAGTCTTCGGTTTCCCTGGAGTAGTTATGTTTTAAAGTATTAGAGGAGATTGGGGATAATTGATGAATGGGGTCACCCTCATCCCCCCTCAACTCAAGTACTGCATGTTTCATGCATGTTTGATATTACAAAAAAAAATAATTTCATAGAATACTGCACATAATGCTCTTTTGAAATTCTTCAGATTTTTTTTTTTTTTTTAATTCTTCAGAGAAAAACTGCAAACAATGTTTCGGGCAGTTCCTGCACCCTCCCCTTCCTGTTATCCCCTAGAAAAAATAAAGATGTTTTGAAGCAGCCTCAAGCTCCCCGTATCCTGTTTGAATTTAGGAGAGCAGCATGTGGAGATGTTGGCTTCTTCCGCTGGAGAAGCCAAATGCCTTCAGCAGCCCCAAGTGCCGGCAGACCCAAGTTAAAAAAAGGCTCTAAAAATATAACACTACAGTCTTATTCTAACTACTACCGGCAGCGCAGTCTGGGTTTGGCTACTGTGCTGGTGAGAAAACTTAACTGTTGTGCAAATTCTCTACCCCAGGGCTGCCCAGCTCCAGTGCTGAAGGGCCAGAATCCAATACAGTTTGCAGATTTCCCTGCCCAAGCACATCTTGATCAGCTAATTACTACATTTAATAGGTTTAATAGATGCTTTCCTTCCAAGGTGCAGAAAAATTAATATACACCTTTATATCTTCCAGGCTGGACTACTGTAATGCCCTCCTTTCTGGTTGTCCATCTGGATCCCTACATAAACTTCAACTGGTACAGAAGGCAGCTCCCAGAGTTCTTACAAAAACTAAAAAAACTGACCATATTAACCCTGTCCTATGGTCCCTTCACGGACTACCAGTCAAGTCTAGGATTGACTACAAAATACTGCTATTAACAAAGCTCTAAACGGCCTTGCACCAGAATATCTTAGAGATCTTCTGGTCCCTTACAAACCTTCTCGCCTGCTTCGATCACAAGGAGCAGGATATCTATTAGTTCCTAGAGTAGAAAGAACTGCGGCAAGCTGCAGAGCATTCTCTAACAGAGCTCTATATCTTATTTCTCCCCACCCATTCTGGGCTGTGCTGCCTGGAGACCCAAGAATATGAAGATTTTCCACCTACTTTGCTGTCTGCAAGACCACTACCTCTACTTCCAGCGACTCCCCTCCTGCCTGCCGGCCCTTTGCTCCTGCGGTGCCTCTCCTTCCTCCCCTGCCGCTGTACCACTGTTCATCTTGCCATCAGCAGCAGAATCCAGCACCCCGTGCCGGCACCTGCCTGCCCCTGCATAGAAACAAAAATTTCAACACCTCTACTACATAAATTTAGATTTTGTCATTTTGTTTTGTCCAGCTCCTCTGCCAGCCCCGGGAGGATGGGCTCCCCCTTTGGGTCTGGTTAGGGTTAGGGCTTCCTCTGCCGGCCCCAGGAGGATGGGCTCCCCCTTTGCGTCTGGTTCTTCCCAAGGTTTCTTCCTCCTAGGGAGTTCTTCCTCGCCACTGTCACCTTTGGCCTGCTCACTGGGGCCTTATGTGAGCAGACATCATGTAAAGAGCTTTGAGACAATGTAACATTGTAAAAGTGCGCTATAAAAATAAAGTTGCATTGCACTGCATTTTTGAGCAGGGAAATCTGCAAACTGTGCTGGATTCTGGCCCCCAGGACTGGAGTTGGGCAGCCGTGCTCTATCCCAATTTGACATGGATTTATATCCACCAGGGGGAGTCTGAGTACCAGCATCTACAGGTCCTTCTCAAAAAATTCTGAATTTTTGGTTTTCATGAGCTGTATGCCAAAATCATCATCATTAAAACAATAAAAGGCTTGAACTAATTCAGTTGTGTGTAATGAATCTAAAATATATAAAAGTCTAATGTTTATCAGTACATTACAGAAAATAATGAACTTTATCACAATATGCTAATTTTTTGAGAAGGACCTGTATAATGAGAACAATTCACCTATAAGTAAATACTAATATTTAACTACGTAACACATACTTTCAATGTCTTTGTTAGGATTTATACATTGCTGTCTGTACTTGACAAAAAAAATTTCTTGCTTTGCACCTGTAGCTTCGGGGATAGACACTCAATCCACTGTGACTCACAGAACAAACAGGAATGCAAAATGGATGGATGGATGGCTCCAGCCGCTCTCCACAACCATAGGGAAGCAGTGAGCTTGAAGACCATCTCATGAAGCACAGGACACAGGAAGGGAGACTCACTGTACAGGGTGGGGGGCTCATTGTATGCGGGAACGAAGCTGGGGTATACACGATGAGTGGGCACGAGGCTGGGTATACAGATGACGGGACACAAGGCTGGGTATACACGATAACGGGGCACAAGGCTGGGTATACAAGATGAGGGGGTACGAGGCTGGGGTGGATACGATGAGGGGGTACGAGGTTAGGGTATACACGATGAGGGGGTACGAGGCTGGGGTATACACAAATGAGGGGGTACGAGGTTAGGGTATACAGGATGAGGGGGTATGAGGCTGGGGTATACATGATGATGAAGCATGAGGCTGGATATACGCGATGAGTGGGCATGAGGCTGGGGCATACACGATGACGAGGCATGAGGCTGGGGTATATACGATGAGGAGGTACAAGGCTGTGGTATATATGACTTGGGGGCACGAGGCTGGGTATACACGATGAGTGGGGACGAGGCTGAGGTATACACGATGACGAGGCATGAGAGTGGGGTATATACGATGAGGGGGCACGAGCCTGGGGTATACACGATGAGTGGGCATGAAGCTGGGGTATACACGATGATGAGGCTGGGGTATATACAATGATGGGGTACGAGGCTGGGGTATACACGATGAGGGGGTACGAGGTTGGGGTATATACGATGAGGGGGTATGATGCTGGGGTAGATACGATGAGGGAGTACGAGGCTGGGATATACACGATGAGGGGGTACGATGTTTGCGTAGATACGATGAGGGGGTACGAGGCTGGGGTATACACGATGAGGGGGCACGAGGCTAGGGTATACACTATGATGGGGCACGAGGCTGGGGTATACACGATGACAAGGCATGAGGCTGGCGTATATACAATGATAGGGCACAAGGCTGGAGTATACACGATGAGGGGGTACTAGGCTGTGGTATACACGATGAGGGGGTAAGAGCCTGGGGTAGATACAATAAGGGGGTAGAGGCTGGGGTATACACGATGAGGGGGCATGAGACTGGGGTAGATATGATGAGTGGGCACGAGGCTGGGGTATACACGATGACGAGGCATGAGGCTGGGTATACACAATGAGTGGGCATGAGGCTGGGTATACACGATGAGGGGACACGAGGCTGGTGTATACACAATGGGGGGGCACGAGGCTGGGGTGTACACGATGAGGGGACACGAGGCTGGGGTATACACGATGAGGGGAACGAGGCTGGGTATACACGACTGGATGGATAATAAACTGCATATGTTTATTTGGAGAGATGCAATCTGTGTATTTAAAACTATGTCAGAATTAATTTAGGACATGAAGCTCAGAATTTATTCATTTGTGTTCTTTGTTTTAAATCATAAATGAATTTAAAATTTCTCAAAGTAACCGCTAGGGAGAAGCAGAGCAATAGTTACGCAAGGCACTGGGTTGAACTTCTGAACTTCTCACAATCTGACCGGTAGAGGGCGACACAGCGCCAATTAAAAACTACCAAGACAACTGGTTAAATCAGTGCCCGAAAGCGTAGTAGATAATTAACACCTACTTCTTCAGCAGACGCTTTCATCCAAAGCAGCGTACGACTTACAGAACAGGATCAGCTAGTCCCTGGAGCGATTGGGGGTTAAAGGTCTTGCTAAGGAGCCTCCTGCCGACCCCGAGATTTTTCCCATCACCGGTACAACGGCCAAAGCCGCAGAGGCGCACACCACCCCCAGTAATTAAAATAATTAAGGCATTCACCTGTTACGATTTTTCTGGTGATAGTTTAATTTAAAAATCATCACATTTTACGACAGATGATGGGAAAGGCACGAGAACAGCGGCTGTTCGAGTTATTGGGGGCCGGGCAGAATGACGCTGATCGGGAAACACTTATGATAGGATCTCTGTGATACACAGACACGCCGGTATTATGGTATGTTGGTGGTTTGTGATGTGTTAGTCAAACAAAGAAAGTGAAAAATATACAGTCATTATCACATTCTTCAATAAAACATATATACTTGTTTTTTTATTATTTAAGTTAAAAAATATTACATGTTGCATGTTTATCGTAAAATAATCTTAGTTTAAAAAAACTACAAAATGTGCATTTTCCGTTTTGACTACTTCTTGCGAGAGAAGACTTTAGAACATCTTTGTAAAGTCAGTAAAGCTTTGCAGGTTTCCAAGAATGCTGATATTCTCTAACGTGAGACTGGGCCGCTTTGTGCTTCTCATGGCAATTAAAATAAATCAAATTTGGTCATTTATAGTAAACGATGTTTTCGGTTTCTCTTCGTCCATTTTTTCGAGATAATCTGGAGGTTAAATGGTGCATTTGAAGTGGGGAAATATATTAATGCAATGAAAAAAATCACAAAGCAAAGCAATCATCTTGTTCGACAATTATTTGCTGGGCAGTGACTAGTCAGGCTAATGTATTTTAATATATTTTGCTTAGAAATGTGTTGCTTGGTATAGTTTGAAAATATATTCTAAAATGCAACAAAATGTTTAAATACGAACGAATTTGTTACTAAGTTCATGGAGATCCGCGCGGCTCTTAAACCACTAAAAATGTCCTTCTTTCGTTGTTCAGTCCTCCGGTCGTGCAGCAGAATGGGCTGCATATTACCTTTCAAGGGTTTCCTTGAACCGGAATTAGCTGTGAAGTGTGACTCGAAAGTGTCGAAGTGTGAATTAATGTGAATGTGAAAAGTTCGCTCAGCAGCACGCACCCTTGTGACCCGAAAATAAGTAACATAGACCGGCGTTTACCGGGCAGCACGTCGCCTGCCAGTGTGCAAATGCCACGTTCCCATAGCAGCAACTTCACAGCCACTGTAAAGACTAACAGGGACGCGGAAACAACACGAAGCTTCTTTATTTCTTTAATTTAGAACATGATTTTGCATTGATTTGATTTGCATTTGAATGGAAATACTAAGACGACAATTTGTCGATGATATAGGCCTAAGATTGTACGCACGTATAAGTTGCGCTTACACACTGAATAAATATGATTACAGAACCGTCCGAGCATTTTTACATCATACTGGAACAATGAAGTTTAATATGCGCCAATGCAGTATTCAGGGCTGCACTCCACTGAGTAAGGACATGCACATAGTAATTAGCATATTTCACGTTCCCTTATTATTGCAGGATCCAGTTTCACAAATGAATGGTGTTACCTAACCGAGCTATTAGTCATGTTGATTTAATCGGGAGCCAGAGGTTTTAGATGCACATGTGATGCGCATTTCTGTGTGATGCGCAAAGAGGCGTCAGGGGCAGCCGCAGCCTGGGCTCGGCGGCTTTAGAAGCCTATTCGAATGCAAATGTGTCAGATCTAAGAACTGGTCTGACGTCAGGTAAGACTTGGTATACGGCGGCCACCGGCACCTTGTCAGCGAGCTTCATCATGTGCGAGTGAGGCGCGTCGGGGAGTGTCTGGGACCTTCCAGGGGACTACACGGGGGATCCTGCTTCTCAGATATCCGCAAGGAGACATTTAACCCACAACTCTCTTTTTTTTCCCCGCAAATACTATGTCGCCATAAATTACACGTTTGTGAATCATGTACGTGGGATACCTTTTGGAAACAGAAGGAACCATGTACCACCAAGGAACCGTAAGACGATCCAGCATCAACATGCCACCGCAGAACTTTGTGACCACGCCACAGTACGCCGATTACACAGGATACCATCATGCACCCAACGTGGAATGCCACCCTCAGTCCTCGGGGACCTGGGCCCCCACTTACGGGGCGCCGCGGGACGACTGGAGCACCTATGGACCCGGGCCCCCCAACAGTATAGCAGCGCCCATGAACAGCTTATCGCCAGGACAGGTTTCCTTTTGCTCCCAAGACTACCCGTCGGTGCACCCGGCGGCCGGATCTGCAGCCCTACACCCAGCGCAGGAGAACGGCGCAGAGCCGGAGCATTCCCCGGAGAGGGAGAGGCGCACTTCCTACCACTGGATGCGAAAGACTGTGCAAGCCACCTCGACAGGCAAGTACTCTGCTCCCGCAGCGCCGAATGCATGTGCCCAGGCGAGGAATCAGCGCCATTACCTATCACTATCATTAATTATTACGCCAAGTGGTCCTGGAACTCACTTTGGCTCAACAGGCAGAAAACTTTTCATTACCGTTTCAGATAATTGAAAAGAAATGCATGTGTGATATTCAATTTTCTTTAAAACAGGACTAATTTTAGTCATTCATAAATACGGTTCTTTGAAATATATAATAAACACACAAATATAATGCGATTTAACAGAAACAAATGTATATAAATCCAATAAAAATGAATGCGTATTTATCTGCGGCAATGCAGTGTATGCAATGCATGACCTTTAATGGCGTCTTTTCGGAGCTGCTTACCTTTTTGAACCTTTGCGCAGAAATGCACTTAATTTGGAAAAAACTACAAAATATGTCCCCTAGTAACTGGAAACAGTGAGAGGAAAGTTGGGGAATGGCGACGAAGAATTGCGTTAAACCTTGCATGGGAAATAAACGTTTTATTCGGCCGTATTAACGTAATAAACATAAAAATTAAAATACATAAAATTATATATATATATATATATATAGTAATCAGCATCAAGTGCTAAATTATAATAATATTACTGCTTGATTTAAGTTGCCTTTGACCGCAAACGTATATATTCATTTAATTTCTCCCGCCTGCGTTAAGTCACTAAGAAATTTAAACGTTTAAAGAGGTTTAAAACAATCCCATACTACATTACATTATAACCAGATGATTTTGGGGTCCCAAGTAAAACCGCACAGTGCGTAAATGTTTACCACAGTGAGATCAGTGGGTAAAATAAACGTTAAAATAAAACGTAAAATAAACTATTAAAGCTATTAATTACACCATAAGGTACTATTTTTGTGATTTAAAAAATATTTCATCTTAACAGTAGTGAACATTTAGTAAATATTTATTCTAATAGTTCTAAATTTCCCTCGGGATAAAGTGTCCATCTATCATAGAAGCCAAATTAATGCAGTTGTAATATGAATTATTTCACTGATAGCAACAGCCAAACAGACTGTACTGGATCGTTTTTTTTCTCAGGTATAAGTGATGTGTAAATTTAACTAGAATTTAAATCAAACAAAAATGGAACTGGAATCCTCCCAGTAATGGTAAGGCATAGTCTATGCCAGGTTGTAGGGAGGAACATTGGTGTATCGAAATCAATCACCAAATAAAAATGGTGTGTTCTGTGTGTATTGGGTCGCTGGCTACTGCAGATATGGTAGCTTCTCGACGGCTTTAACTGTGCATCTAGGAGAAGATGATCATTTGCAGAGAAAATATGACCATTGAGGAAAGCTGTCATTTACTGTACATAATGTACAGGAATCCATGTAAAAGAAGCAAACTTTAATTTGTTGAATGAGAAAGAGAATCTACCTTTTAGGTAATTTGACTATTATGTCACGCCTTGGCTTGTTTTAATTTAATGATATTAAATAAAGTTTAAAATCTACTTTGCGGTTACATATCTCATTCACATTAACATGCATACATCTGTTGTGGGTTGTGCATTTAAGAATCTAAAGCTTTTCATCTAAAGCTTTTCTGTATCTAATTTGCTTAAAAACAAGGGTTTTGTTTCTTTCCTAGTAGGTAAAACACGGACAAAGGAGAAGTACAGAGTCGTCTATACAGACCACCAGCGGCTCGAGTTGGAGAAGGAATTCCATTATAATCGATACATCACAATCAGACGAAAATCGGAACTGGCAGTCAATCTTGGACTTTCCGAGCGACAGGTACACCACGACATATGTTAGTGTTTAAAAAGCATATAAATGACTGCATGTAAGTGTGTGTGTGTGCGCGCACACTGAGGCTCTGCAATGGACTGGCATTGCATCCAGGCTGTACCCCAGCCTTTAAACATTCATATCATATATTTCATCCATATATTGTCTAAGAATCATAATAGGGGCTTATTGCCATACTATTTAACAAAGGAATTAGTTATTTGTTCAATATGAAAAATGCTTCTGTTTAAATATGTGGTTTGAATGTGCATGTCCACATTATTATAATATAGGTTATATTTACATTCGTTTTATATATATATATAAAAACACACAAATCGTTAACTACATTTTTGTCATTATATTAGTATGCAGTGGTTTCAGTGACTTTGTTTCCTTCTGCAGGTGAAGATCTGGTTTCAAAATCGCAGAGCAAAAGAGAGAAAACTAATCAAACGGAAACTGGGCCAGAGTGACAGCAACAGCAGCTCAATGCGCAGTGACCCCGGGTCCGTCAGCCCTCTTCCAGTGCGGCCGTCACTGAGCCCTTCCCAAATCCACGTCTCCCTCTATCCACCTTCGGGAATGAACAATTTACAGTCTATTGGGAATTTACAGCAAGTCACTGTCACTCAGTAAAAGAAATTCTAACTTGGAACTGCTAACTTAACTGAGCACTCTGACACATTAAGACACTGGAAACAAGACAGCAGCCCATGATCTAAGACCACGAAGACAAAGTCACATCATTCCCGACTTGCTTGGAGGAATACGGTGCCGATTGGCTGGATATGCTGTCCAATCAACGGAAATCTAATGCTGGACGCTCATCACAATATCGAATGAATTTCTTTCTAATTAATTTGATATTTTTGGTGTGTTTTAAATATGTTAATATCTGCTCATGTTTGGGTTTGGTATATTTTTGGTATTATGCTGTTTAACTTAATATGAATTCATTCAGGCATTTTCTATATAAAGGTTACAGTGTTAAATCAGTTGTTTACTGTCAGTCACATCAGACTTTATTGGCAAGGTACAGCTGCATGTACTAGGAGATTGTTTTGGCCGTATGGAAGCTATTCCCACTGCAGAACCAGGCCATGATGTTTGAATTGTTTGTAAAAACTGTATTACATAAATGGCCCATACACATATAACAACTAAGCACAAGCTCAGGGAAAGGGTCCATTTAGATCTATAGTCAACAAACAATTAATATGAGAGAAAAATAAGTTATATACATGCAAGCTATCACTGTGATGATTAGCAAGTGTTACTTGAAAATTAAAGCTATGTCCTTTGCACTAAGTAAGAAATGAATTTGTTACATTCAGTAACTATTTCTTTGTGATCTGTGCACTACATTTTTTGCCAGGCTAAGAACCATCAGTTAATTATGACCCACATCTTTTGAAAACTGTTTCAAATGACATTAAGGATACATCAGTGGTTAATATTTAAACTGCAATCATATGTATTGCACCTGTTATTGCAGAATCATATTGATTTTAATTGCACAAAGAAACCTGTATGTTGTACCATATTTAAAAAACGAGCTTTGCCTTAAATTTACAGGGATCTTTTCCTAAGTGCTGCTAAGTTAGCCATGACTGTTAGGCTGCACAGACCTTATAGATTAGTATATACATTCATTTGTGCCATTCTCTAATATGCACTACCTCATGTCTCTAAACTTGGTTGTACTTGTCATGTTTTTGTAAACATTCTGAAGAAATGTGTGGATGAAATGTTGGCATCCCGTCTAAAACTTTGCACGCAACAGCTACTCAGGTTTCAAGGAAAAATACAAAATAAATAGATGTCATTATTAAAAAAATGTCTGGTTATTTTCAAAAAAGAATTAACATCTGTTAGACTTTCAAATAGTGTGTAATGCCTTTAAAACGCTACTTTTGGCATTGCACAGTATTACAAGAAAGAATAGTTTATCATCAAGACTGCAAGGCTACAGGCTATTATGACTTAGAAAATGTGTATTTGCTTGGTCATAGTTTGCTGACATTGTCATTCCTGTCTACATTTATATTTTAAGCACGCGATCCTTGAATCTCACGCACAACGAAACACCACTAAATATTCTACGGAAATGTCTTGTAAAGTTAAGTCATTTAAATCACTCGTCCTGCCCATTCACAGTAGTAAGGGCAGCTCGTAAACAATCTCTTGACTTTCCTTCAAACCTCAAGCCTTGCATACCTTTAGGCGTAGACCATTGTCGGGTTGTTGCCCCGGCTTTGCACCTGTTCATTAACCTGTCTCTAAAATGTGTTGATTAAATTTGCGTTCTGTATGCAATAATAAAATTATGAAAGTAAAAAGCTGGTGCTTACTTTGTAATACCTACATAAATCTTTTTTCCTTTTGATGCATGCATTGGTTTCCCTTCTGCGTTTTAAATTCGCAGCGCTGGCACTAAAAAAAAAAAAAAAAAAACAGAACAAAAAACAAAACACTAAGTTCTGGAAAGACTTTATGCCGCCCGAGTGCATGGACGGCGTGCGGACGCCGTCACCTTACCTGCCAGTCAGGTACGTCGCGTAGGTGGAGCCGCGCGACGCGCGCCGCCGACCGGCGTTCCCGCGACCGACCGCGCGTGCGTGCGCGCTACGTCCCCGCGACGCGGGCGCGCGGACGCGCGCTACGTCACGGCCGTCCTGCTGCCAAACATGGCGGATTTCGACACCATCTATGAACTGGACGAGGACGACGAGCGGGTAGCGAGCGACGAGCAGCTGGCTCGGTACTGGCCCGAGCCCGTGGCCATGCGGGGGGCCGGCCACATCACCGTGTAAGCCAGCCCGCCGCCCGCCGCCGATAGCCGCCGCCGAGGGTGTAGGCCGGGCCGCCTGCCGGGCGCGGGGATCGGGCGGCCGCTCTGCCGTCGCTTAGCTCGGCCTGCTCGGCTTGGCTCCGCCCGAAGTGCGCCAGTTAGCCGTGTCCGGATAGCGCGGAGCTGCCCGGGGGCCCGGGCGGCGGGTAACCGCTTCGCAGGCGGACGGCTCCGGCGTAAGCGGACCGGGCGGCCGTAAAGAGCCGAGAGGCTCCGGCGTAACGCTGTAAGAGGCGCCGTGCGCGCGTTCCTCAGCCCCACTTATGGCCTCGTGCAGAGCCCCAGTTAGAGCCTCCGTGCAGATCCCCTTGTAGATCCCCACTTATAGCCCCCGTGCAGATCCCCACTTAGAGCCCCGTGCAGAACCCCTTGTAGATCCCCACTTACAGCCCCGTGCAGAACCCCTTGTAGAGCCCCACTTATAGCCCTGCGCAGAGCCCTACGTTCCCCCTAAACCAGGCCGCCAAGCACCGGTCCTGGGGGCCCAGAAGCCTGCGCAATCTACCCACTAAACCTGCAAACGGTGCTGGGTGCTGCCCTAATATCCTGGGATGGTAATTAGGCTCAGGCTGCCTATAATTAACGGCAGTGCTTTCAGCCAGAGCAAAGTGGCTGCTTCCTGCCCCATGAGCTTCTGAGGGAGGCTCGGGGCTGCAGGAGAAGCGCTCGTACCTTTCTGTTACTGAGGAGCAGGCTGACGGGTGTCTATGATTGCAGGCCCCATGCTGCGCTCCTGTCAGGTGCCATGCATTTGCGCTGAGAGCCACCTCTCCCTTTTCTGTGGGAACCCTAGGGTAACCCGTGAGCTTTCAGCTGACGTGCACATCTTTTGATTCAGATACTTAAATAAAAATGTTTATGGCTCTTTAATCAATTGCAATTAATAATAGTTCACAATAGTTCAAAATATCAAGGTTAACAGTCTTTGGGTTCAAACCCCCAGCGATCTGCACTACCTCGTGATTGATTACATTATTTTAACTGATTAGCTACATTAGATTTTTCTCCCGATAACTGATAGCAATAACCCATATGTCCATTTTAATGATGTGCTCTTATTTCAGCCTTTTTTATGGTGATTCGTCAAATGACAGTGTTACCCAGCTATATAACGGAAATAAGTCAAGAAATTATGCAGGTGATGTAATATTAATAAGTAGCTGTTTGTTCTTGGTCCCCAATGATCAGAACAAATTAAAAGGGGTTGTTTCGAAAGCTTTAACTTGGCAGCTGTAGCAGTTTTCTCTTGCATTTTTTATTCTTCTTATTCTTCAGTTTGAATTACAGCAACAAGAAATGAAATAAGTTCCAGTAAATGAGTATTCCTGCTTGTTCAAAGGTCATCATGCACATATACCAGAGTGAATGCTCATATGGTGCGACTCATTCTTAATGCTTTATGCTTTAATACCTTATAATGCAGACTAATTTTTAATATCCCTTCTATCTATAGAATATATCCCTATCTATGTTTCTTCCTTCAGACTGACTGACTTGACTTTTTTTTCTTTAATCTGTAGGTTTGGCCTAAGCAACAAATTTGATGCAGAATTCCCTTCTGTTCTCACAGGAAAGGTAATCCAGTGTCTCATAGTATGTACCTCTTTATGAAAGTCAAAGGTTTTACTGTCCTGCATCGATTACATGTAAAAGCAGCTCATTGTCACTGAGTCCTTTGGTTTCCACCATGGCAGAATTTCCCGGTTTCCTATTCAGGTCTTAACAGATGTTTTTTTTCTGAAGCTGTTTCCTCTTCTGTGGTGGAAGCCTTTCAAAGCAGTGCAGAGTGTTGAATCCTTAAGAAAGCTCTGTCAATAAGTAAGCTCGTGCTGGTCAGAAAAGCTGCAATGGGAGGATATGGCACTGGGGTGATAAAATAATGCCTGAAAGCCCTTCCAGGGCTAAAAAGAAGAAAGACAAAAAGGCTGTTGGCGGGGGTTTGCGGGTGAGCTGTCCAGGGGAAGTGCGGGCCAATAAAATGTCCCGCTAGAATTGTGACCCTGGGTGACGCGGTGAATGGAGACAGGACGATGATGATTGAGAGGTTCGGAGCAGACCTACCCGGCTTTACATTGAAGGCTTTTGCTGTGTGCAAAAAGACCTTTGCATCCTGTCATAAAAGCTTACGACCCCCATTTTACGGCGTACATACCTAGTAAGTAATGGGCATTTATTCAGCTTGTGTGGAGGCGACAGCCAGAGGCTCTGTCCTTATCTTTCGGTTTGGTCTCCCTCTGGCCCGAGATGATAAAAGCTCAGCCAGGTTACAAGGCCGGGACTTAAAGATCTCCATCTGATCTTGGTAGCATCTGCGTAGACCTGTCTGTCTGAAGAGGAAAATCCGCTTTGATCTCCTACAACTGAGACATGAGGAAAGGATACTGGTTGCAGTATTTGGATTTTTCTGGCAGGTGCACAGAAGGGCAGCGCAGGGTTTCTGTGCCGTTAATTGGCACAGAGCAAGGCCAGATTTTTTTTTATAAAAGCAAGATTGGAATTGTATTTTTTTTTTCATTTTGTTTACATGTGATTTTTAAACTTCCAAAGGACCTTATTAATGAAAAATGTAAGAATGTAACCCCCCCCCCTCCCCCGGGAGTTTCAGGAATTT
>JAODKM010000037.1:6154615-6185729 GCA_026780845.1 Petrocephalus sullivani | reverse complement strand
TACTCTGTGTGCTTACATTCACTGAGTAACCCTAAACAGCTGGTACTGGGCTCACGTACAAGTACTGTGGCTACTCTGTGTGCTTACATTCGCTGAGTAACCCTAAACAGCTGGTACTGGGCTCACGTACAGGTACTGTGGCTACTCTGTGTGCTTACATTCGCTGAGTAACCCTAAACAGCTGGTACTGGGCTCACGTACAAGTACTGTGGCTACTCTGTGTGCTTACATTCGCTGAGTAACCCTAAACAGCTGGTACTGGGCTCACGTACAGGTACTGTGGCTACTCTGTGTGCTTACATTCGCTGAGTAACCCTAAATAGTTTTGGTCTTAAACTGATGCTGATGGAATAAGTTTTTTTCTGGGGACTTGGTGAGGTTAGGATATTTGATGAAAGTTCCTCCTTGGATTACCTGAAGACTGAGTGAGTGTTGATTCTTCCCACTGTAGTATATGATGCTGAAGCCTGAATTTAGGCCGTTGGTGGTCTGATCTCAAAGACAACAGCATATGGACTTTGACAGCTTGCTCTTTGTTCGTAACAGTGTCCAACATAGAGGAGTCGTCATGATTTGAACATATTATCGTCATTCTCGATTATTTCTCCTGGTGATTGACTCACTTGGATTTCCTGCCTAATGACACAGCAAAGCTGCAGTCCAAAGGCATCGACATGGAGGCGGCAGGGAGCATCAACGGGCTGCCTGTGGTGGAGGTGGACATCGACATCTTTGAGGACAAACCGTGGAGGAAACCAGGTGAGGAACTCTGTTGCTACTCACCAGCCTTGGAGCTGTAATATAGCTGGGAAAATGCTGTTCGTCTGCTTTATACTCATCCAAAGGGATCACCCATAAATCTAAACTCAGGTACACTGTAAGCAGACTCAAAAATCTTCTCAAAATGCAATTAAGCTGTAAATAATAAAAAAAAAAAGTCATTTGGGCTGGCAATGGAAGTGCTCAGTATTACGTTATATGTCCATTTAAAGCACCCCCACTTCAGTTTATTAATTTGACTCTGGTTCTGTTTGTCAGCAATGCCCTTCAGAGTAAGGCCCGGTATTTTGGCAGCTTGTATGCGAGGGTCGCGGAGGCAGATCGCTGTCTCCTGCTCACGTTTCCCGCGGTGCCGTTCACCGCCCAGGTGCCGACCTCTCAGATTACTTCAACTACGGCTTCAACGAGGAGACGTGGAAGGCGTACTGCGAGAAACAGCGCCGGCTGCAGCTGGGTTTGGAGCCCGCCGCCCCCCTGAGCTCTGAGAATAAGATCACAGTAGGTACTGGCAGCTCAGAGCCCATGCCGGGGGGGTCTCTGCTGCCGACACCAATACAGCATTGCATGGGGCTAAAGATACTGCAGCTTTTGGCCAGGAAATCTGGTTATTAAACTTAGGGATATTCCAAGAGCAGCTACCGACCAAAGGTCACTGCTGGAACATCGCCCTGCCTGTTATATCCGTGACATGAGGAGGATTTTAGGCAGGTTAGATGATGCAGGCTGTTGATGTGCAGAGGTGGCCCTTAGAGATTCTCAAATTTCCTCTATGTCTGGAAGGTGCAGCAGGGAAGATCCGCTGTTTTGGAGAAAGAAATTGAATCAGCTGCCATCAAATCGGAATTCAAGATGGACTTTCTCCCTCCGGCTAGCATCCTTCCGGCTGGCAGCAGACTGAAAGCCGGCCCCCCCCCAAACAGGTAAAATCAGCCGCAGCTCTGCTCATG
The DNA here is from genome assembly GCA_026780845.1 of Petrocephalus sullivani. Lineage (NCBI taxonomy): Eukaryota > Metazoa > Chordata > Actinopteri > Osteoglossiformes > Mormyridae > Petrocephalus > Petrocephalus sullivani. The sequence goes on along the minus strand of JAODKM010000037.1, from coordinate 6,184,002 downwards.
GACCTCGCTCGTCTGGGGGGGACTCGGTGTCTCGGACCCAGAGGCAGCATCATACCAAACGCGAGCACGGAATCGCGAGCGCCGAGTCCCCAGCGCCGAGATGCTCACAAGATCCTGCCTCTCCGCAGGAAGCTGGGCGGCACCATCGATGTGATTGGTGGGCAGACGGGAGCCATCCGGCGAGTGGAGGGCCGGAGGAGGGAGATTCACGAGCACAATCCCATCCAGGTCGGTCTCCCAGTCTCCCCTGGAAGGTTGAAGTGGGCCAGCAGGAACACATCATTCCAAGGATCCATGGGGAGATATTTCAGACCCATTTGTGTATGCGTGAGTGAGGCATGCAGGGCGGTCAGCTGGTTATCCTTCCGCCTACAGGTGCTGGGTGACCATGCTGGTAAGACCCCGCCCTTTGCTCCCCCGGCAGGCCTCGCTCCTCCACCCATAGGAGCGCCCCCCCCTCACTTCCTGCACCCGCCTCCCCCGGTGCCACCGCCGCTGCCCCCCCCAGGTGAGCCCTGATTCACAGATTTGGATTCCAGACCTCGCTGCACGGTGTGAAACTTCAGCCTGCCTGGTGAGCTCTGGGCCAGTCCGATAGTGGATCCAGGGAGTAGATTAGATGCCTGTATTCACTCTCGTCATCCTCGGCAACACATAATAATGACTGGGCCCCTGTGGGCAGAACAGTGCTGATTCTCTGAGCAGGCTGCACACTACACACATATTGGAGGACTGCTGTGTTCCATTTGGAATTCCTACTGGGGTAGTCGGAGGAGTCTACACAACCCCAACCTCAATTCAGGATGGCTGTGCCGTCCATCAGCAGAAGATAGATCTGTAGTCTTGTACTGTTTTTTAGTACTTGCGCCTTATTTGTGGCTCAACAAATCAGTCATACACATAGCACTGTCCGAACGCTGTCTGTGGACATGGTGCTGTGGTGGTATTGCTAACAATGGCTAACAATTAACTGGGCTAGAAGCAGGATTTCTCCCATAGCTGGATAACTTGTCAGATTTAAGGTAGTCTGAGCTGAATGTAAGTGAACCAAGATCGAGGCCATTTAAACTGGGGTACCTTAAATCCAACAAGGTATCCGGCTAAGCGAGAGTGCTTCCTTTTTGAACTGGTACTGCTAAATGGCTTTTCGACTGCTGTACTGGAACGTGGTTAACTCGGGTGTGACGTTATTCCCGGCTCTGACCTCCGAGGTAAATGGAACGCAGCAGAAGTGTGTGTGTGTCCTTTGTATTCATGTGGGGACCAATTATCCCCACCTCACAATGCAGTAAAACCTGTTACTATGTAACTTGTAGGGTCGTTTTTTCGGTTCCACAATATAAATCTCAATTTTATAAAAATATGTGAATGCGATCAAAAAGTCTTTTATTTTGTTTGCATACGTATGGTTAAGGTTAGGGCTTGGTAAGGGTTAAGGTTGTCATGGTTAGGCCGTTAGGGTTATGCCCATAGAAATGAATACAGGGTTATGCCAATAGAAATGAATGGAGAGTCCCCACAATGATAGGAATATCGGAACTGTGTGTGTGTGTATCACCCTTCCCAGGCTGGCGTTAGCCATTCAAGATTTGGAATAAAATATGGGAAAATTTTGGGGAAAACCAAACACCACAGGGGAAATGAGGTCATTTTCTTCATTGCATTAAGGTTAAGCTTTCATGTTCAATTTCAAAGTGTAGGCATCTCAGCGCCATGTTTAGTGTTTTGGCTTCCTTCGATGGCTCTGATAAGCAGCACTGGCCTGTCTTCGCAGGTATCCCTCCTCCCGCCTTACCAGGTAAGTCTGCGTACTAACACCCGACGGCCACTGAGATACTCATCAGTCATTATTTTGGAATATGCAGCACGTCATCCCGTCATCCCGTCTTGTGTTTCAGGCTTATTCCCGCCCCCTATGGCCCCGCCTCCTATGGCACCACCCCCTATGGCTCCGCCCCCTTCTCTAATGATGCCCCCCATGGATGGGTGAGTGGTGGCATTTGATGCCTGCCGGGACCGGTAAGTGACCCTGATGAATGCTGACTCCTGTGTTGCCACACAGAAGGTGCCCCACCACCGGGTACAATACCAGAGCCCCTCCTCCTTTCGGGTACAACTCCGGAGGTGAGTCCCACCCAATGTATCTGTCATGAGCATCCTCCCTAGATCAGGGATTCTGTGGACCTTTGGTTCTGATTTACCCTACACATGCACATGTATGATTCCATAGGCAATGAAATAGTTAGACCCAGTAGCTCAACAAGTAGAGTATTGTGCTACCAACACAAAGGTTATGGGCTCAAGTCCCAGGGAGCACACACAGAGTGTACCTTTAAGTGACTTTCGGTAATGGCCTCGGGTAAATTTAAATGTAGTCTTAGTTGGCCTAGTGTTTTTCAGCCTGGTCCTCAAGGACCCCAGACACTCCACATTTTTGGCCCCTCCCAACACCGTGGATTGCCCCCAAGGATCGGGCCGATTAGCACTGATGTAGCCGGTTTATGGATCTGACTGGCGGTGGTTTCGCCTGCAGATCCCACCTTCATCAGCTACCCTCCTGTCTCTGCCTCACACTCGCCCTGGGTCGCGCCTCTAGAAAAGAGTGGCGGGGGCACGTCGCACTGGGAGTACCAGGGTTCTCGACGGGACCCAGAGAGAGAGCGGGAGCGCGAAAGGGACCGGACTCCCACCACCAGCGAGTACAGCAAGTGAGAGCCCCCAATTACTGTAGGCCAGTGTTTCTCACTCCGGTCCTGTGGGACCCTCAGACGGTCCATGTTTTGTCCCCTTCCAGGCTGTCTGGGGGTCCCACAGGACCAGGCTGAGAAACACTGCAGGGCACGCAGCTTCGTGCCTTTGAGGAAGCCTGGGATTATACGCGACGTCAGCTTTTAATAATTTATATTGAAGTAATTATTTGCAAGATAAATTACCTAGCCTGGTGTCGCAGGTGCAAATTAGGTGCAAACTGCCTAATTAACCTGCAGGACGAAGGTGAGGGACTTACTCTTTTCCATTGTGTTAGATTACAGGCATGAAATCCGGAATGCCACTGCTGAGCTCTCAGCTGTCCAGTAGTTTACAGCAACAGTAACAGTGATAAACTCTGATCGCGACTTGTGACCAGGTTTTATTTTTGCACTTGTTTGGCGTGGCAGTCAAATTTAAACATTTTAAGGAAGCCAGTGTATGAACATGTTAAATGACTAAACTTGATAAATTTAGAAGTTGGATCAATAAAATTTTGGCTATAATTTTGAGAGTTTAAGACACGACGCTCGGTGTTGACTCCAGCGAGGACGAGCGTTACCACTACTACAGTCACGAGCGGGAGTACGAGCGGGAGTTTCACCACGGCCGCGAGCGCAGCCGCGAGCGAGACGAGAGGCACAGGGACCGACGTCATCGCGAGAAGGAGGAGAGCAGCAAACACAAGTCCTCCAAGCGGTGAGTCTGCAGCCCGTCTGCTGGAAAAGACGAATGGGGGCTTTCAAGGGGGTCTAAAATTAAAGATATGCCACCATAAGGAAGATACTGGCAGGAGGATGGATGACTCCTCAGCTTTTGGAGGCCCACTTTCAGCAAGTAAGGCCTAAAAGAGCTTGATGGGATAGCAGGTGGTTAAGCAGGTGACCTTGCAACCCAAATGGTGCTGGCTCAAGCACCTAAATCCAAGGTGCTCCGTTAAAGCAGACGTCCCCTGAAACAGCTGATAAATGTGACGAGGCTCAGGATAAAAGCGTCGGTAACTACGCACTGCCCCCTTCCAGCAAGCAGCACGACGGCGAGGAAGGCGACGGGCATCGCAGGCACAAGCACAAGAAGAACAAACGCAGCAAGGAGGAGAAGGAGGCTCCGGAGGAGGCCCTCGCCCACAGGGAGGAGCCAGAGGGCAAGGAGTAGTGGCTCCTCCCCCTTCTCCCCAGGCACTCTGAACATTCCCGCCAGCAGGAGGCCCGCCGAGCTTCCGGAAAGCTCTGCAAGGGGCACCTCTTCTTCCAGACACCCCATTCTTTGTTTTCTGTACGCCAACTGTGATTCTGCAGTAAGCTATGCCGTTTGTCAGTGTTTCACACACTTCCTATTTAAGATGTTTTTTAAGACCGTTCTAGGCTTTTAACGTTACTTTTATATAGGAGAGGGACGAGTTTTTGTTATTTGTGTTGTTAAAATATGTATCTGGTGCTCCTTTAGGTAAATGTTAGTGTTGGGATTAGCCATTGAGGCAAGGCACCACCATCACCAGCAAATAATCCCGGGCAGTAAGGCGCTGCTGGGCTCACTCGCCCAGACACTTTAAATACATCACATGTTCACTTATTGAATGTTAACAGAAGGCGATCTTCACCGGAATTTCCCGGAAGGTGACGCACATGTAAAAACAGAATACTTACCGCGCTCAGCCCAAAACCTGCCCTTCAGCATTATTTGACATGACAGTGTTCGAGTTCTCCCCAAAATGGCATGATACCAAATGTCTTTCCTCTTTTATACATCTCCTTTTTAATGGCACACAACAGAAATGTGAATGTCATGACTTAAGAATTTTAAAAGGAATATATATGTATGAAAATTAAAAAAAAAAAAAAAAGTCAGATGCTTGAGTTTTTCTATTTTATTAATTATTAAATGAAATCAGTTTAAATCACACTGTGGTCACTGCAAAAGCTGGTTCCAACAGCAAAGCTTTGTCTAGGCTCCGAATGTTCTACGTACGCGTATAAATAACCAGACATACATTGTATCTACAGAAAGAGACTGCAGCAGAGTCCTGGAGCATTCTGTCTTTGGGAGCGCCGTCGTCGACCGCACCCAGTTTAGGAAACGTCCGTTTGGGATCCGTTACAACTGAATGGATCATTCACGTGCTCCATCGGGATGATAAAAACCACAGCCCTGCCCCCCAGAGTGTCACAGAGAGTCGGGGGCTCTCTGCCCTTCCTTCCGGGAATGTGGAAGGCGAGCCAGTTTAGCGGGAGCTCCCAGGGCTCGCCCGCCTACTCAGAGCCTTAGCAGAACTTCCCCCCCAGTCTCACAGGAAGGCATATAAGGGCTGGGGGGCTAGACGGCATGACTCATGTTTGACTTTTTTTCTTTTTTTTTTTTGGTCCTTAAGGCAGGTAAGAATTGCTTTTTTTTTCTCTGTAGGAAACAAGGCACCCAAATGAATCGTAAGAAACAAATCAGAACAAACCATTGCACTCTAGTCGCTACCAGCAGAGTGCCACTTCAAAGAGTGTGTTTGAGGACAATGGATCACTGGGTAGTTCACCAGGCACGGTTACATAATTGTATGCATAGAAGGATAAAGCTATGTGCCTAAGCTGATCTAAATTACAATCAACCAATACAGGCAAGCTGAAGCAGGCTACTTAACTTTGGTATGTTCACACCCCAGCAGAGATGGGGAGGCCAGCAGCTCCAGGACTTCAAGACAAAAATAAAAGGCCAGGTTCCTCATAATGTCTGGTTATACTTCATTTGTTGTTCTAACTGGTTGTTGAGAAGAGATCCACTAAAGTGGGTGTTTCAGAGGTCATAGTTGTGGGACTCCTTTTTGAAGCTTATCTAGATCTTCTAGGCCTTGCACTAATTTGTGAACCCCAACAACATTATCAAGTACTTTGAGACAAAAAAAAACAAATTACAGAAACAAATTAGTGGGTGGGGGACGAGGGTGTTAATGTTTTAACAAAGGATTTGAAGCATTTCACAACTGGAAATGTTCAATTGACTGATAAGACAGAGGAGGACTGTGGATGGATAAATTTTGCTTTCTGTGGCATGAATGTGTTTAACTCGGCTACACACACCTCCGGCGGATTGTCAAGCTTGCTTCCGTTTCCTGCAGGCACATGGTATAAAAGATCTGGCTGTTGGCTTAGCGATCGCATTCTCATCCCTTTCACCCTTGGCATTGCTGTCTTAGAACAAGCATCATGATCTTGTGCGTGAAGAACCAATGTCTACCTACTTAAGGTAGAGAGATATGCGGCAACTCAACTACCCTATGGTCAGCTCGTTTCTCCAGGGTAGAAGGACATCGTGCCAACCAGGAAACCCTTGGTGTTCAGGGTTTTGCAGTAGAATTATTTAAATAAACCCAATTCTACAGCACCACCCGCAGGTAGTGCCCTAAGTACAATGTGTACAGTACAGGTCACCTTATATCATCTACTGGATTGTACAACACAGTATTAGTGATGAAACATGAACTTTGAACTCAAAATGGTTGCGGTTATCGTGCAATGTCAATCATTGGCTGTTAACACAACAGGAACCAATGGGAAGTCAGCTAAACTGACAGTGCATGACAATCCAACTCCGCCCTCACTTCTGCCACGGAGATAGTGGATAAATGTGGCACTATTCCAGACTATGAACCTGCCAGTGGAGCTGCTAATGCGCAACAGATGGAATGGGGGTGCTGATGACGAGATGCTGCCAGTCCGAGTGCAGCTACACCAGACTGCCAGGCCACGACACCACGGTCAGCGTGACCTTGTTCCTCTGCAGCTTCAGCAGAGGGATGAGCGAGGAGTTATTCATGCCCACCGTCGTGGCACCGTTCACTGCCACAATCTCGTCGCCACACCTGCAGGAAAAACAAGAGTCTGTGGGCACCAGCTTCCCAACCTTCCCAAATTCGACATATTACATTACCCAGCTCTGCAGATAGAAGAGTAACACTCTTTGTAATACACCTTAAATCTTAACCTATAATGGGCGTTTGACATTTGATTATTCATATAATATACATTTGTTAAGGCAGCTCGTTCCTAAAAATTAGGAAATTAAATTAATAGATTACATCTTTCACGCTGGATCCTTATTTTGTTCCTTGATTCCCTGATGTAATAAACAATGTCACATGGGCCCCCATCACCCATGACGTCCCAATTCGCCAAAACCGAGCAGAAAATCGTACGGCAGTAGCGAGAAATCGTTCGCTTCAAGTTTATTTTGTGGCGAAGCCGACATCACGCTCTCTGACGTCCTGCGACACCTGACCTCTCCCACTTTCATCTACTTTGACTGACGACTCACTTGAGACGCCCGTCGAAATGTGCTGGCGTCCCAGGCACGATGGTCTTAATGAAGAAGGGCTGCTGCCCATGGCTCTCTTCATAGCCCCCAACGATGCTGAAGCCCCAGCTTTCACTGTTGGTCTTCTGCAGGACGATGTCTCTACACCAGTGCAAGTGGCTGGAGACAGGAAGGAGAAAGGAGGGAAAAAAAAAAATAATAAATCGATCCATCCATCCATTCATTTAAATAATTACTTAGTCATTTAGACTCGTAATGAGGACAGAAGGATGCAATTAAAGCCGAGTTGTTCACAAAAAGGGAAAAAAAAAGTCCATATATACTGAAACATGCAAAAACATATGACGTGGCCATTAGGCTACATTAGGCATGTACACATCGCACCGAGATCACTAAATAGGTTTCTTTTTACGCAAATATTCAGCAGACACACTGTGTAATATGCCATTTAGGACCAGAGGTCGGCAACAGGGAAAGCGCCATTTAAAGCAGCATCTCCATATCCGCTATGCTGGAATAAGGGTGACTGGTGACCAATCAGACAACGAGGGGGTGTAACTAGTGCGATCAAATGTATGCACACCTGGGCATACATTAGGGGTCTCAGACTGACCGGAACAGCTCGTCTCTGATCTATTCCTCTGAAGGAGAGTAACACCACTAACATAGGCGACTCACCGTGCATCAAGCAGAAGCATTCACGGCACACACCGTGAAGTTCCCCAAACGCCCCATCAGCCAACCCCTCCGTAATGCTGCCAGCGACCCGTAAGAGCATCCGCCTCACCTCGGCAGGCCCAGCCAGCGTGTCCACAGTGGGGCCCAGTTCAGGTCGTCCTCCCGGGGGTTCTCCAATGGCTCCACTTCCTCCCAGTTCACGGCATCGCCGTCCTCTTCCGTCAGGCTGATGGAGGCCGTCTCCACCACGCGCAGCAGCACGCTGGGCTGCGAGGCCTGCGCCTTCAGCACCGGCACAGCCTCACCGTAGCTCAGCTGGGTCAGGTCCACGCCGTTGATGCTTAGCAGCACGTCACCTGCAGTGTAGGGAGGGCGAGGAACCTCAGTGCCACATTCTCCTAGGCGCTGGGAGCCACCTGAAAGCCACCAGTGTGCCTGCAGTCACGCTGGCAGGGAGTGATGGCAGCGCACGGGGACGTTACCGGCCTTGATGGTGCCGTCACGGTGCAGACAGCCCACCGGCTGCACGCTGGTTATATAAATGGGCACGTGGCTCCGGCTGTCCCTCCCCCCCGCGATGGTGATGCCCAAGGAATGGCGAGGCTCCTTCTTAATGCTCACAGTCTTCTCCTGGCTGGAGAAGCCGTCAGGAGGGTCCTGGGCAGGGGCCACACACACACACACACACACACACACAAGGATACAAACATCAGCTAACACTGCAGTACTTCAAAGGCAGAGACGCGGGGCAGAGAGAAGGCACAGGACACATTAGCACATTAGCTCTGAGCATGTGTTGAAATCCACAGTTCTCCCCTCTCCGGGGCCTTCAGAAGCTCTCCTTCCTGCCCGGCAGGGATCCTCTCCTCCCAGCTAGAGAGAGACTCCCAGCCTCCAGAGTGACAGCTAACTGCCCTCAGCTTTGATCCTCCAGCTCACAAACAAAGCGGCACCACGTGCCCTTTTGATCACGAGCGTGCGAGCAACGAGCCCCCCCCCCCCCGTTCCCCTCGCCTGCAGGCCACGGCAGAGGGGTGCCGAGACACCATGGGAGAGGCATCTGCCTGGTGTGTCCCAGGGAAAACGCAAGCTGAACCATGAGAGAAGCAAACGGTGATGTTTTACTCGTCCTTGTGGGGATACCGGGCCGCTTTTGCCTATCCTGTCATGCTCACCATGAGACAAATACAGGAGAGAAGTTTGGGAGCCAAAGCAGGCTCCAGCACCCCTGGAGTGACGCCTGACCCTAACGCAGGGACAGGCGAGCGCAGGGACTCACCTTGACGTAGGTGGAACGTCGCCTGAAGTAGTGCAGGTCCGAGTTGCGGCGCGTGGCCCTGAGCGGCCCCTCCCCGCCGCCGACGACCTCCCCCTGGGGCTCGGCGTGCCTCAGCACCACGAAGTTCACGCGCATCTCGCTGGCCTGCTCACAGGGACAGCCACATGCTCCCGTCACAGTCAGCCACAGAGCGAACGCTTTCAGCAGCTTTTCACATCAGCCACTGCGGACCACTGACGACCTTTCACAGGAAACTCATTCCTAATAATCTCCTCAATAAGTAAGAAACTCTACAGCTTAAGTGGTTTAATTAAACTTTTTTAATTCATTTTTATAGCTTAATTAAAACAACATGAAAAGGTTACGTGTTAAGGAAAGAAAATCTGCATAGATTTCCATTTTACTGAGCTGCAATAAAAGCATGGGGCTGTAAACAAGAAGAACAATGAAAATCAATGTTTCCCTGCAATGCCAATGCTCTGCATTTGTGTCCTGTTCAGACTAAATAATTAGTGCAATTAATATGGATAAATATGCACTCCTGCTATTGATCAACAGCGTTACAGCTCAGATACGTAACCCAAACCTAAATTCATTGCCTGAATTAACAGCATGACTCATTTTTAGATTTATGCTACTATCGTTCTATTTGAAATGGGAGTTGAGTCAGGTTCTGGGTTTTCAGGACCAAAGCTGTACATAACGTATGTGTGTGAGTAACCATGTTAGTAAATGAATGTATGCAACAATGCCACACTGTGCGACTGAGGGAGACGCCATAACTGTGTACAGAGGAGCAGACTGCAACTAACTTTCATACTACAGACACACCCGAGGTTATGCTCTGCATGTGAGGAACGCGGAAAGCAGGGGCACGTGCGCGCAGAACTATGGCACCGGCTGGCTTCCCGCTAAACGCGAGCCGGCTATCAGAGGCGGAGGGGAGGCGAGGGGCGGCGGCCCACCTGGATGATCTGCGCGGCGCTCTCGGGCGTGCCGTGCCGCAGGTCCTGCCCGTTGATGGCCAGCACCTTGTCGCTGTTGTGCAACTTGCCGTCCTTCGCTGCCAAGCCTCCCGGCAGCAGGTCCAAGATGAAGACGCCCGGCTCTTCAGATTTGCGGATAAGCTTGATGCCCAGCGGCTCTGACCGGTCCCTCTTCATCAGAGTCACCTGGACCACGGTGCCAAAGCTGGAGGCGGCTGGGGTGGAGCCCGGGCCGGCCGGCGCGGAGGCGCTGCCGAAGGGGGCGGGGGGGTGCTGCTCGGGGCGGGGGTGGCGGGTAGAGAAGCCCTTCTCCTGCATGACGGTGAGGCGTAGCACGGGGCAGGAGCGGCGCAGCACGGCGACGGCACGGGCGTGCGAGATGCTGGCCACGCTGACGTCATTCACCTAGGAGAGAGCGGCCTTTTCACAACAGCGGCGTGGAAGCCACCTAGGATGGGTACCTTCAGACTAGGATTCCCATCACATTTATATGGCACGTGCATCGCTTACCAAATTGCGGGCATAAGTAAACATCCATATAGTACCGTCCAGACTAATGTTTATGCCCGTCATCTGAAGCCCTGGTGATTACTGCGAATATGCCATATAATCACAATTACATATTATAGATATGTATATACCATTTCAAGATATCAAATCATTCAATAGAAACTCAAGGTTCAGGCAGACCTCATGACTGACAGCATGTGTAATTAAAGTCCACTTTGCAATAGGAAGAGGAGGAAGCTTTTCAATAAGCAACTGATGTTTATCTCAACATGCCCTAATAGCTTTTGGCATGAGACACCAGCCTACATTAAAGAAATAATAATAAAGTGTTCCTTCAGCAACCAATGGGCTGAGACAATCATAGTTACACTTCCACAATTCTAATTGGTCAACGGAGAACAAAAGGCAGCCCAAAACATTCCAGAGACTAATCTGAACCCATTCTGTCAGCTCTGTTTACCAGCGCGCTACATTCCCGCACCGCCTGAAGGAGCAAAGTGAGAGGAGTGGGAGTCAGGGGAGGGTGTGATGGGGTCCAGCCCATGGCGTGACAACCGTTTATCACATACACCCAAGGTTTGTTTCCTTAAATCAAAATGTATACATATAAATGTAGATATCAATGTAAATGCATGTGATGACCATCATTCGCCTTCAATTTTTACCACCTACAAAAACAACAGCACTGATCTCTTGGGTGAAATGCCAATATAATGGATCTTTCGATCAGGTTATACAACCCACCGGGACTGCCACGTTTGTATAACTGGCCACGCTTCAGCACCAGGAGAGTGACCTACATATAGTGTGCTGGAAACCTTCGCTGACGTTACGAACTACAGGCAGAAGCATGCAAGCGAGGAAATTCAAATGAGGCCTTAACGCTGGAGGTGTTGTGTGTACTAAAATGGTGTTGCCGATACTTTACGAGACGAGAGCTGCTGAGTAAGGCCTTCGCAGTTTCATGTAGGCTATGCAAGTAGTGTTCTGATTGGCTGGTTTCTGGAGTTGTGTGCATGGGACTGTGAGGGGTCAGGAAATCTAGACAGTTTTAATTTTAGGTATGCTCCTTATAAAAGGGACGACAGCTCCTAATTATTGGCTGTAACAAGTTCCATTTCATCTCGTTTACGTTAGAACTCACCATACTCAAGGTCTCAAAATGACAGTACCAAGTCATCCCAGGGTGCATGATACCTTCCAAATCTTTCTTTGCTTGTTGCAGATGTAATAGCACAAGACATGCAATGCATCAGATTGCACAGCCAGCCAGTGTCCCTGGACCAAACAGGCCTAAAGGCCTTGCTCAAGGGTCTACGGGTGACATCACTGTGAGCCATGGGATTTTACCCAATGACCTTCTGATCACAGAGAGTGTATAACCTGCAAACCATAAGCTGTATACTAGCTATCAAAGAGGAAATGAGGCAAAGTATTCTACATGAGAGATGAACAAGGAACCGTCACTGCTGTTAAAAGGCCCAGGAACCAACCCAAAGGGCACTTTACAAAAACCATGGGAGCGACAACAATCACACAGCCCCCACCATGAGGCTGGCTCACCTCCAGAATGTGGTCCCCGGGGGCCAGCTTTCCGTCACGAGCTGCCAGGGAGTCCCGCACGATATCCTGGATGACAATGTTCCCCAGTGGCGTGTCTTTCCCGCCGACGACATGGATCCCCAACTCCTCCTCTGGCTCAGTGCGGAAAATCTCCACCACATTTGTCTCTGCCACCAGGCTGCATCTCATAGGGGCATCTGGGAAGGTGGCGGGGAACTCTGCGTGTTCATACACATGCATGTACACAAAACAGAGGGAGCCGTCATCATACAGCCACACCGTTTGTGACATCTTACCACAGACCCCAGGCCGTGCGAGTCACTGGTTTGGAATGAACAAGAGGGAGGTCTTGTAAGTAAAGTACAGGGCAAGCTGGCAGGCACTTATGACCTCGCTCTGAAATGGATGACAAAAACATGACTGTCATCTCATTGAAAAACATTTACGCTTGGTATGCTACAGCAAACAGAAAAGTAGAGATGGGCACACAGACTTGTCCTGCCCTCCAGCCACTGTGCTGTATGTCACTGTGTTCCACTCCCTTCATCCTGAGCTATCCATCAATCGTCTCACTTTCATGCCAGCGGTAGCCTTGTGTTTAAAGAACAATTTCATAACTGATTCTTTAGTGGTCAAGCCCAGCCCAGTGTACTTGACAGGATCTTCCTTCAGAGTCAAATGTGTGTGAAGTACAGCAGCAATCAGAGTGAAATGTGATTATATCTGACATCTGCATGTCAGTGCACGTTCTAGGCAGGCCATAGAACACAAGGAAGGATCAGTGGCAGAAAGACGTTTGGATGGATGGACAGATGGAGAGTGTAATACGTTAAGCTGGCCACACACCAAGTCGACGGCAATAATCTAGCCCCAACAAAGGCCGACAATAGGCGGCCTTCCCCTCCCAACGACTGAAAATTTGCCCTGTAACACTGGCACGACTAGAGACAAGAGCTCAGGTTTGCCAGCTAGCTACAACAGCCATTCGACGTGCTCAACTGCACCAAACAGCTCCGAAGGGGACCAAACCTCCCGTGTATGTGCTGCACACGCTGGTGCGGCAGGCAGTCCCTGACATGCAGAGAGCGCCCGACGGCTTTCGACACGCCAAAATCGGCTTGGTGTGTTCCAGCTTTAGGCCGCAGAGGAAGGCTCTCCTACCGTCCTCACTCTCCTCGAAAGCGGGGTTCACCAGGCCCGGCTCCCCGGGGCCCCGGGAGCTTCCTGAGCGAGTGGTCGTGGTCCCACCTGAGGGCTCCACTTCCATCTTGCTCCCCTTCTGGTCATTCCAAGGGGGCCTCTTCTTCTTTTCAGATTCATCCCGCAGCTTCCTGAAGCCAGGACATCTAAGAAAGGTACAGAAGAGCAGAGGACTCAGAGACGACCAACAGATACATATTTAATCGCCACTGTCCAAACATGCACGTCCAGTTTTTGACAACGGCGACTCATCATAGATGGATTATGCCCACTCTCCTGTCTCCTGATAGTGTTACATCTAAGTGACCAAGGAAACAATGTTTCATGAAAAATTTAACAAGTACTTATGTTTGTATTGGTTGACATATGTATTCATGACAGCCATTTGTATGGATTACTATATAAATCGCTAATTGTAACAACGTTGTTAGCTAGCCAACAAACATCATTGTTAATTGTGAATACAAAGATTAGTTTGTATATTGTTGACACTGACATATTTGCCTTACTTTCAACAATCCATGTAAGGTGCCCACAGAAAGTGCTTGGGGCAGGCAGGTGCTGTAGTTTTTTAGGGATGCAACTGTGTAATCGAAAGATTGCCGGTTCAAGTCCCCAACCGGCAAGTACCGCTGAAGTACCCTGAGCAAGGTACCGTCCCCAAGCACTGCTCCCCACGCGCTCACGTAGCTGCCCTCTGCTGTGTCATGTTGTTACATGGGTTAAAAGCAGAGGACACATTTCGTTGTTGTGTGCTGTGGTGTTTCAACAATGACGATTAAATCACCTTCATTCACTTTATTCTGTAAAAATGTAAAAAAGTTTATTGGTTTCATAAAAGTCCCCTGACAAGCAATGCTTAACATATCTGCACAAATTCTTTTTTTAAGTGTCAATTTTTTGATTGACTCATTCAGTTCTGTTCTTGCCATTTTGCTATCAATTGCATTTGTAGTCATTAGCGCCCAGAGATACTAAACCCTTATGCTATGCGTCTTATTTTATTGCTAAGGTGTCGCTAATTAAAAAGCACCCAATGATGCTCGTCACTGAACTTTTTAACTCGAAACAGCCATTTTAGAACTTTAATTTGGGTGTCAATTTATTACTTAAAATTACCTAAAATTAATATTTTACTTAAAACTACTAATTGTTTGTAATGTGATATTTTTGTAACCAAAATAATGTTTTTGTTATAAAACCAAATTTGCAATATTTTTACAGAATTAAGTAAGCATCCCAAGACACTTCAAGTGCATGTAAAATATGAAACCGCTCACTGACGGCTGTGTAACGTCAGGTTTCTAAATGTCTCGCTGAAGGTGTCCCATTATGTTGTTTTCGGGTTATTTTGTAAAGCAGTTTCTGAGAATGCGTGCCTTTTTGTATTCCTGGAATGACGTAAAATGGTGAATGTTTTTCATTGGACAGTGAGGATACACATACGCATATTTAGCACGAGCTTTTACCCAAAACAAACTGAGAAAGCAGGATCAGCCAGTCCTGGGAGCAGCGGGGGCAAAGGGCCTCGCTCAAGGGGCCAGTGGTGAAATCGTTCTGCCCACCACAGGGTTTGAACCAGTGACCTTCCGCTCACAAACTGAGCCAAGATCCCATCCACAATGACTTATAAGGCTTGGGATAAACAGGGAAACAGATGCCAAAAGGTGCCTTCTTGTAATTCAGGGGATGGGAATAACGCCCTCACCCATCACGGCCTGGTATGCAATCCCACACACATGTGCGGGGGCATGGGAGTTTGGCAGCTGCGTGGACAGAGTGAGGAGCGAGGAGGGGAGGACACTCAGGCCTGCTGTGCTGCATTACAAGCTGGCAGGGGGGGGATGGACCGTCACAAAACAGGGCAGGGCCTGACAGAAGCAGCCAGCTTATTTCACACCCTGCCTATTTCCGCACTAGGGCTCCCAGTATCACCTCATGGGGAGTCAACACACCGCATTGCTTACATTCTTGGGATAAGAGAGAAACACATACAAAACAACTGAAGAAGGCATGGTGAGAACAATTTCAAACCCCGGATATCCAAATCATGTTGCAACTCTGTAAAGCTTCTAGAATGCTGATGTCAAAATAAATGTGTTCTAGTATATATAACCTCAAAAACTGTGAACGAAATACCCAAAAACTGCAGTAAGTTCTTCAGAAATGGATTAAAAGTTAAGCAATTCCTCTTATTCGTCTTATTATTTGTATAGAAAGAATATAACATTTACATAAACTACAGAAATTTTAACTTTTTTAATTACATTTTAATCAATGCTGTACAACATGTATTGTGCTTACTATAAGTACAAAAAAATGCAAATATGACAAAAATCAGATAATCAGATAGCTGTGATTTTTAATACATTTGTCACTATGGCTCCTGCTGTGTTTATATTCTGTGGGACATTCAAAGGCAGCAATTCTAAAAACAATGTCTGGATTACTGCCTTTTATACTACTACTATAATACTACTATCTGTAAAGGCCTGTACAGACAAGGGGGAAAAAGTCACTTGCAGCCACAAGTTTCTTATCTTTCTGTAAGGTTTTAAAACCAGATAATCTCTCAGCATGCTCCACATCTGCATTACTCCTCCATTTCTAAACTTATTAAGCTCTCATGGAAAGATCTGAGATTTTAAGAAAGCAAAATGAGAAGCAACAATAGGAACAATTTCAGCTGATGAAAGAATCTTTTCATATGAATAAGTCATGCATGCGTGAGGAATTCCTGCTGCAATGCTACACAAACTGGTTCACTAGAATGAATCATAAATACTGCGCTGTTCTACACAGTTATATCCAACATCAGGGTTCGACATGCATATATTTACTTTCCAATATGAAAAGCAGAAGGTCTTCAGGGATAACAGTTTCTCCAACTTTTCCTCAGACAACTTCCTACTTAGCAACACGTGCTGATTTAGCCTTTATATGCCAGCCTTACTAAAACAAGCACAAAGAAACTACATTTAACATATTTAACGTAGGTTGACATGAATATAGCTGTTCCAAGAAGCTAGGAACCGACACCCTGGATGAGTTGACGACCCATTTCAGGGCACACGCAAGAGGCAACTCAGAAATACCAGTTCAGCCAAATTATAGATGATCTAGTAAAAAGTAAACAAGGAGCCAAGACAGATCAAACTCAAAACCCAGGAGGTGCGAGGCCACAGTGTATCCCACTGAGCCACCACTGTTATGATTCTTGGTTTATTCTTAAAAAACAAAGAATTTCTAGCAGACTTCTCTTTTTGTAAAAATTAATGTTAGCTTAAGTACAGCCAAGGGCAGCAGACAGTGTTGGCATAATACCTTCCTGCCGTTGCTGGCTGACTGCAGGGCAAATGAGACGGGTTTGATTTTATCGGTGCAAGTTTGGAGGGAGGTTGCAAGAACGGCTGTGCTGGCGCTTCCCTCATTCACTGGGAGGCCCCACGAGAGCAGCAGGGAAAGTGACGCATGCCTGACAGGATGCTGTGTCCCTACAGCATCATAACGCCAAACAGAAGATGCAGATGTATCGCATTCCTCACTCATAAAATCATTCACTCAAATTTTAATAAAGGCAGAAAGTGAATAAAAAAAAATAAACACACACACACACAAAACAAAAAAGCACGTTTATGGTAAAATTCAACATTCGTTCCCTGCTTTTCACCGCTGCCTCCTTATCTGGCTAGAGTGGTTGGGACACTGTCGATTCTGAGAACAGTCTTTGAAAGAGTCTTCCGGATGAGCATAGGGGTGAGTGACCTTGAGCACAAACATCGCATATTATGTCTAGATAAGGCCTCTAAAAACAAAAGGACTGTAACACAAACTTCCAGAAAAGTATCTGAAGATTATATACACTATATTCACTATATTTATTTTAATGGATCCCATTAGATGGAGACCTGGGGTGACCTGAGGCAAGCCCCATTGAATCTGAAAAGCTTCACAATGTTTCTGTGTGCTGAGGGGTTAGAACTATCTGCAGTTCAGAAGCCATTCATATTAGCAGCACAACAGGGTGCAATCTGGCACTCCTCTCCTACTACGTATACGAGGAGGAAGACGAGCCAAAGATATAATTTGGTTACACAGTGCTTGAAGGCTCAACAGCAGGATCCAGTACAGTAGCCTCAAAGGATACTGATCCCTTCGGTTCCCATAGAAGCAGACAACAGAGAGCGTAAAGTGTCACTCAAGAAGAGACCATTGAGGGCTTTTGTTGATGTTATGTAACGAAGTAGAGCAGTGACCGTATGCGTCTGTCGCCGTTTTTGCCATTTCTTTTGAGAAAGAAACGCTAACGCAAAACGGAGTGGGGTATAGTAGCGGCATGTAGCTAAACAGCCAAGAGAGGCTTTACAACGATTCACAATAAACCTCAGACTTGTTATTACATGTACTTAGTGACGAAAGGCCAAAGGCAAAATACTCCACTTACATTTATAGCTGATAGTCGCAGCACTTCTAACAGGACTAAAAATGAGATCTGTATCAGGTGGTTCAACCATGTATTTTTTTTCTTTTGTGTACTTTGTTTAATACAGGGATGTGAGATTGGGGATTTATTAGTGTTGGAAACATCATCAGGTGACGATTAACACTGGGCCGACCTGACAGCACAGGGACAAAGGAGGGAAATTAAGAGGGAAATGGAACATGTGCTGTCTGAAGCTCCAATTTGGTTACGCTTATGCCTTACTTTGTTTTTACTTTATTCATTTATGTACAGGAAAAGCAAGCTGCGAACAAAGGTCACTGAACAGCCCTGTCCGATCGGCTTTTATCAAAGTCTGTCCAATGTTTAGCATGCAGAACTGCAGCGGCGCCAGGCACGAGCTGTATGGTATGAGTATTCCCAGCAGGCCTGGCAGATAAGCAGCAGGTAAAGCACATGACGTTACTACTCAGGCAAACAGAGCTGGGTCGGGGAACTTTGAGAGCACAGCTATACTGTAACCAATGAAATGTTTTGGTCTGAAAACTACTTAACCTTACTGAAAACAAAACTTTCTATACAGAGAGCAGAAGAGGACAAACATTATTTCATATGAATGGAAAAAAAATAAAAGCATGTTTATCAAATACATAACATAAAACACTTTTCAGCATATTCAGGTAATTACTATTAAGCAGTGTGTGGCTCTGCAGGTTGGGACCCCTATGCCCATGATCAAAAGGTCACCAGTTCAAATCCCATGGCTGGAGAGTGATCATCTCACCGCTGGGCCCTTAAACCCGGCTGGCCCAGGGGCACGGCACAAATGCCTGACCCAGTCCCTGACCCCAGGCTCCGCCCTCACCTGCACATGTCTGTGTCTCATTAGAGAGCAAGTTGGGATATGAAAAGAACTTTCGTTGTACTTGCCACCGATACAATGACAATAAAAACATTCTATTCCAAAATACTACATTCTAGAGAGCTACAAAACATTTTCCTTTAGTATTTTTTACAGGGAAGAACTCCTTGAGTAACAGGTGGAAGAAAACAAACAGAACAGTTAAACAATGAGTATGCCACTGAAACTTCATTAAAGCTTGCCCATAAAGGTAGCAATTTTCTATGTTTTTCAAATACTGTACATAAATGCGTTTTAAACACTGAAATCTTCATTAGCAATATAACAAGAAAAATATTTAGAATCTATTTTATTAAATGAATGCAAACAAGGAAATGTATTTCTCAGTCATAGGCAACTTTGACTCCAGTTAAAAACCAGTTTAGTAGATCAAAAAGCTATTTGCAAAAAGCACAATTATACTTAGCTTTATTTGCTGAAAAGCTATTTAATAAAGCTACATCTCTTCCTCGCCACTGAGACACTTCCAACTTTGCTGGAAATAAAAAGACTTACAGTACAAGCATCATAGTTTCAACAAGGTCTGAAAGTCACTTCTACTTCTATTAATTCTCAATATTGTTGATTCCCAAGTTCCAAAACAAACTTTTCAGTAAGTGAACATTTCATTATTAAAAACATCAATGTGAATACCCGTTCTCCATTTTACTGCTAGCATGTGTGAATTAAAATACTGGCTTTAAGTTTGAGCGAACAGTGGTTCCCTTTAATTGCGAAACGTGTTTCCACTTCAACACCCTATCGCTTAGCGGCCATTTTTCAGGATCAAATGTCTTGGTGTGTCTAAAACAATGAGGCAACAACAGGAATTGTTAGCCCTCACTGAAAAGCCATTAACAGAATCATCAGGAACATGAAAACGGGGCAGTCTTACAGTGCGTGACCTGACTGTATGCATGAAGGAAAATGTATAATCTGTCCTCTCCTTAGAAAATTAATAGTTAACATCTGGCAATGCAGTTTAGCACTAACTAAGTCCATCCACTCATATTCCAGCCACTCCACAAGTAAAGAATGGAGCATTTACCAGGCAATACAGGGCGGTCGTACACCCTTGGTGGGACTCGAGTCCACCACAGGAAACACACACAACCAGAGACCATTAACTCAACTCCACATGTTCAAACTGCAGACAGAAGACTACTCAACAATACCCGACAGACACAAAACTAACGAGTGCCGAGTGAGGGTGACACCACAGGATTGAAGGCTTAAAGCCACAGTACTGCCCGCTGAGTCTCAGCCCACCCAGATTCAAATAATCTGAATTAAAAAAATATTTCAATATTTCTACTCAACAACACCTGGTAATGTAAACAGAAACGGAATGTAATGATGCGTGGAGAGCTATTATTTCAGCAGAAGATCAATACATGCCTAATGGTAGTATCATTTATATCATGTGACATAACACTATTAAAGGACTCATCAAAAAACAGATTTCAATTTTACAATTCAGGAGAAACCCAAGTGATCCTGGACATGGATATAAAATACATTTTTTATTGCTTGACTAAACCAAGATAAAATAAGTCAGATAAGGTCAGCACTTCGGACAAATCATGGATATCATACGCAGCAGTTTACAAAAAGCTAATTTTATAGGTACTCCCATATTTAAAAGAAAAGGTTCTTCTTCTCTGAACATGCAATCAATCTGGAAAGCACATAAAGCATTATGGAAAGGAAGGAAGTCTGAGAGCGAAACAATTAAAACATTTCACAGCTGCATTTCCCCACACGTCCATGCTTCCTCTCTGACCTCTTAATAATCTTAATAATCATTAATAAAGCACATTAAACTAATCTGAACCAGTAGATTTATTTTGATCCATGTCAGAATGGTGGTAAAGAAGTAATAAAATGGCTTTTACTGATACCGGTAGGTGTACAGACACACACAAAGATAAGTTTGAATACATATTATTGGTCTCCTTTGAAAAACAAAGCGCATCACTCACTGGGGAAAGGCACTAAAGTTGATCTACAAGTAGTACCTGGTATCAGAACGTCCGACTTGCAGACAACTCGTACTTAGGGACAGGATGCCTAAAAGCCCATTACATTAAAAATTCAGGTTAATCACAATGGTTTGTAATAAACGCACATACTACTTTGTGTCTTAAGTGAAAACGTAGCACGGTTTCAGTGGTTCATCAGCTTGAGGTACAGTACTGTATGTACTCGTTACTGTATTATGTACAATATTATGTTTATGATATCTTAGTGTATTTGGAAGCGTTTTATATACATAGAAAGGTAAAAGATAAGAACCCTATGTAGCTGTTCTGACTTACTTACAAATTCGACTTAAAGACAGACTTAGTGAATGATTTGCGCTTGCAACTTGGGGACCGCCTGTACTGAACATGGCCTCCTACCTGCCTGGGAGCTGGGAGGGAGCAAAAGCAGACTGTCTGGGGGTCCCTGAGGACTAGGGCGAGAAACACTGGGTTACGCCAAGTTCACACTATGCGATTCCGTTCGCCGACAGTTTTTGGAGATTGCCGACACAACCCCCAGATCGGGGGCAAATCTGTGTCCAGTCGGCACTACCAAATCGACATTCGCTTGCTATGTGTGAACTGTTCAAAGACGCGACCCGATGGAGATGCGAATGCATCGCAGACGCCCGTCAGATACCTAGAAGACTAAATATCTGGACCTGTCAGCGATTCCAAAACCTGTAGTTTGAAAGGTGTTACGACCTTTCAAACTACAGCGAGCAGCGATGAGCTACAGCCTATGAAATACAAGGTGAAGTGAAATCAGTGGGAGGAGCTTTAAAAAGGTGTAAACAATTTAATTTGTTTATAAACTGTTCTTAACATTCAAGGCTATATTTATATATATTATATATATTTTACATGCCAGGTCACTAAAGACCCAAGGTGATACCGATTCCCGAAAGTTATACGTATGCTACTAATTTGCCACGCATTTACAGTGTTTTAACAAATTTGTGGCGTGTTGACCCTAGAATTGTGATTTCCCGGTGTCATTCACACATGTAATTCTGTGATAAAACGAAGTTTGGAGACCAGAAAGACTCATCAGACATCCCTCCAGGTGAAAGCTCTTGCAGTGTGTCACCCCCTGCCGCTAATCATTCATGCAGAATAATCCCAGTTACAAGATGTCGAGTTGTGTAGTGTGTACGGTATTGCTATCCAATAACGTGGAAAGTCGTGCATTGCGAATTTAGCATTAAACAGCTGCCAAATTACCTGACCTTCGGTGCCCAACGCTCTTTCCATCCTTCCCATACGTGTACCTCAGTACCTATAACATCATAAAGCACACCCCCCCGCCCCCATTCTCCAGCCACACCCCCCCGCATTCCCTGACCACACCCCCTCACCTGTTGAGCAGGTGCGGCTGCAGCTCACAGCGCTGCATCTGCTGTCCGCACAGGGGCTGGAAGGGGCAAAGCACGCCCAGCTTGTCCAGGAGGTTACGCACCAGCAGACTGGAGGGGCGGCATTGGGCCAGCTGCAGGCGCTGCCGGTCCACGGGGCAGAAGTCCTGCTCGCGCAGGAAGCTGCCCAGGCACTGATAGCAGTAGGTGTGGCCGCATGGCGTGTCCATGGGCCGCAGCAGCGGCTGCAGGCAGATATGACACACCAGCTCGTCATCCACCTCGTCCCGATACTCGTACAGGTGGTTCTCCTGTGCGGCGTGGCTCTGGCCGCAGTCTTTGCAGACTTGTGCCCAGGCAGAGCTCGCCGTTGAGGTCCTGGGCTCCGTCATGGTGGAGGGCAGCAAGGATCTAGTCCAACTCCCTCAGCTCAGAGAAATCAGTGCGGTTTTGTATCCTTCAGGGCCTCTCAGCACCTCCGCTGCCCCAGATTTCTACTCCAGCATCAGCGCAGCGTCGATCCATTCAGGCGACAGGAGATGCAGAAGCTTCATACTCCAGGCCGATTCATGCCGGACTCCTAAAAGAGAGACGCGTTTCAGAAATGCGGCTCGAGTGAGATTTTACCCTCGGCTCCCGGTCCAGTTACAGGAAATTACACATTTCCGTCGGGTCTGATTGTAGCAGTTTCCTCTTTACTTGCTTCCTTCTTGGTCAAGTGCTATCCCAAAAAAGCAACTAAACACCACAGAAAAAAACAGGTTTCAAACTTCTGGCAGAATCAAATACAATGTGCAAAAAGAATGAGACCAAAAATGACCCACAACACACTAATCAGCGTAGTTAATTACACCCCCCCCACCCCAAGTCAGCGCAGCAGGTGACCGTTTCCAGTGAGGTTTAAAAAAAAAAAAAAAAAAAAAAAACTCATTGTGCCTCGAACTGCCCCGATTAATAATACAAGCATACCTTGGAGTATTAAGATTACTTACTTAACTTAACACAGACAAGTATGTGCATTAGTAACCAATAAATGTATACCGTAAAGTCCACAAAATGACAATAAGTGACTAATAGAGTCCCCACTCAGAATTGCTGTTCCCTGCAGCTGAGTGAATGATGCATTACTATCATTTAATTCAAATCAATACATTGTTTAATAAAATCTGACAGATAAACGAACAGCTTACCGCTTATCCCGAGGCGAGGGTAATTAAAGCAGCAGTTCCCCCAACGTCCCTGAGCATGTTTCCGCACACACGTGCACAGACTCAAAACGTGCACCATCCCTTCACCTTACCTGCAAGCCAAACTTTGCCAAGGGCAGCGGCCGAAGGCGCTCCCTCCGAACATCCCTCCGTCCTGGCATGCTCCCAGAGCCGCACTGGCCACCTGCCGTCTTGGAAACGATTCGAGACAGCCCTCGCGCTTAGCCCTCGCGCCGCGCTCCCGCTCCGTCCGTCACCGGCATCATCCCGCTAACCTTGAACGCGGGCAGCGACGTAACGACTTCACTGTGTGGGTGAGAATCCCCCAGCTGAGCCTCCGCTCTGACGGAAGCAAGAGGACTGCGCCTCCAGCCCCGTGTCTATGCGAGGGAGGGGGGTGCGAGTGTGTGCGCCTGTGTGTGTGTGTGTGTGTGTGGATGCACGCGCGCGCAGTGGACACCCTGAAAGCCAGGTGCACTGTGGGAAAGGCTCATTTGCATGGCTGCCTAGTGACATTGGCTGTGGGAGACGAGGTGCTCAGCGTGCTGGCAGGACCCTGTTACAAGCACTGACCACCAGTGCAGCTTTTGAAGCACAGCACTTACCAGTCCTTGGGTTTTATTACCAAGGCACACAAGCAAATGTGGCACATCTAATAAATCTGCAGAATTAACATTTATGCACCTTGCACTTTATGTGAACTACGTTGCACAGCTCTGGTCTTTTTTTCTGGGTATAACGCTCCATTTCTTATTTCCTCATTTTTGTTACCTTTCTGTAGTATTTTTATTATGATGGAGCTGACCACCATGCATTTCACTGCAAATCAGTCTGACTGTGTACCTGGTACGTGACAAAGTCCTTGAATACTTGTTATCCAATTCAAACAAGGCGATTTTTTTGTGTCACATTTCTGTTTTCAGGTGACACTTACATCCACACTTTTGCAACTTGTTGGGGGAAGAAGGAACATCCGTAAATGGGCAGACAGCCACCCGCATGCTTTTTAAATTACCCTCAGACAAACCTGGAGTGCTGCTAGTGTGCAGGAGGGTGGGAAACAGGGAAGAGAGATTAGATGAGGGAGAAAAAGAGAACAAACAAAATGAAAATGGGTGGAGATGGGAAGGGAGAGAAGAAAACAGAGGAGAAAGGGGATCCTGCACTGTTAATCCCACAAGACACATGCAGGATGCAGCTCGTGGTTTCATTAACTGTTTAGCTACTGGTTTCAATTTCAGGCACATACTCAACTGACACAGTTCGACCAAAAGGGGGATAAAACAGTACAAATGCTTCCACAACTTCACTGACTAAGTTGAACGTAGAAATCAAAACGTGTTTAATAACCCCTCTTCATTTTACAGAAATTCCTGAAATATAAATATTTCATAAATACTGATAATGCATTCTAAAAAAATCTGAAAGACATTAGGGATGTCATTATATATTATGTAGGGGTCATTTAAAAGCAATGCTTACTGTTACATGAGATCTATACCAGAAAGGGAATATGATTATGGGGAGAAAAAAAATTATTACACACACACACACACACACACACACACACACACACATACATACATACATACATACATATACATACAGACAGACAGACATACATACATACATAATATAAAAATATACAAATATATGAAGGTGCGAGAAAGGGAAATTTCTGATGGTGACAGACTGGTGTCTAACATTACACTCCACTGGCACATTGTAAGGATTAGATAGGCTTTCAGATTACAACCATGTGGGATCCTCTATCTATCCTAAGGGCCTGTTTGACTGGAGTGAATGGAACACTTCTCCACACAGGCTACCCGTCTCTGGAATTTGTGTTAACAAAAGCAGGTTCTGAGCTCAGCTGAGATAGTCACTGAACAGCATATGCAGTAAATGTTTCACACGCGCACACGAAACAAAAAAGAGGCAGTACATCATATTCTAAACTATGTGAAACATCTAGAGTGCTTTAAACACTTGTCATATAATCGTTTTACTCGTACATAAAGCTGTAGAGAATTTAACAGAGCTTTTCTTTATACGTTTTGGCTGTTGATATCTGTGCCAATGATTACTATCATTGACTGGTCTGTTGTGAGAGAAAACAAGATACTGTAGCCATGTGTATACGAACCGGAAGCCCGTGGGCCCCCATATATTAAACCTGACTTCATTCATCCCCATAATACATACACCTTGTATTTAAATGACTAAACCTATCCGACGCCCTTGACTGTGATTCTTGATAATACATATACTATACCTTTTAGTGCATAAAAGCATGTTACTTGTTTTGATTCACTGCACTGGTGGCCTGAGGTTTCTGAGGTTAAGTACTCAAACATGACCCTAACGCAGTAATAGCGAAATGTATTCTGTAGGTTTTACTGTAAATAACTGTGAAGGACGCATTTACATTAAATGTTATTTTTGCCCAGGCTGAAGCCACGGGGCATTTTTCTAAATGTGCTAGTACTGTTTGCTTTCCTATTTTTACATCAGAACTTTCCTTGTGATATGAAGACGGTATGATTGCGTGCCGCGCCCGCTCTGCAGAGGCAGCACAAAGCATGCAGTCAGAGTGCTGCCTCCTGACCTCGGCTCCCCGCACGGCGCGCCCGTGCCACTGCGCCTCCCCCTGCCCGCCCGCCGGAGCCCGCCTGAGTGTGCTCCCATCCCAGCCGGACTGGTGCACGCCTCCGCGGCTCCGCTGGACAGCCGCCAGACCGGGAGGGACTTGCACAAGGCACAGCCATCTCCATTACGACAGCACGGCCGCATTAAAGCGAACAGAGCGCAGGGCCCTATAATCCCGGCACTGTTCCGTGGCGGATCCCTGCATGTGCGGGACGGCGTCGCCTGGTAGAGAGCAGCAGCGAGACACTCACTAGGCCGAGGACTGGCCGCTGGAAATTAGGGCATTTTCCCGGGGGGAGGGGTCCTGTTTAATATGGTATATATGATCACAAAAGGTCCCCAAAAGGTCTCACCCCATGGGTGTCGCTAGGCCTTTTTTACTGGGGCACATTAGTGCTGATCAACTGTGCCCCAGTAAAAAAATCCTTCATTCATGAACATATCATTTTTAGATCGGGTGGGTGGAGGGGGGGGGTGTGCCCCAGTAAAGCTTTACTTCTAGCAACGGCCCAGCCCCACCCCCACCCCGTTCGGCGACCATACACTGGGGGCGCAGGACCACGCATTGCATTTTGTTGCTCTCACCTGAGCGGCAACAAGCAACAAGTCAAGTGTATGAGCTGCGTAACGCGCAGCCCGACAGGAGTTTGCCAAGCTTTATATAACCTTAAGGAGCCCTTGGTCCTTATCCTTCCAGGAAGTGACAGGGCCCCCGCATATGGGCAGGGGGAGTGGCGCTTCTACGTCTGTACGTCACACAAACACAGCACGGCCTTTGCGTTATAAAGACCCCATTAGTGAAATAACCAGGTGCGTGTGCACCACCATCTATACATCTATATACCCATGTGCGAGGCCATTAGTGAAATAACCAGCTGCGTGTGCACCACCATCTATACATCTATATACCCATGTGCGAGCCCATTAGTGAAATAACCAGGTGCGTGTGCACCACCATCTATACATCTATATACCCATGTGTGAGCCCATTAGTGAAATAACCAGCTGCGTGTGCACCACCATCTATACATCTATATACCCATGTGTGAGCCCATTAGTGAAATAACTAGGTGCGTGTGCACCACCATCTATACATCTATATACCCATGTGTGAGCCCATTAGTGAAATAACCAGGTACGTGTGCACCACCATCTATACACCTATATACCCATGTGCAAGCCTATTAGTGAAATAACCAGCTGCGTGTGCACCACCACCTATATACCCATGTGTGAGCCCATTAGTGAAATAACCAGGTGCGTGTGCACCACCACCTATACACCCATGTGCGAGCCCATTAGTGAAATAACCAGGTGCGTGTGCACCACCACCTATACATCTATATACCCATGTGTGAGCCCATTAGTGAAATAACCAGGTGTGTGTGCACCACCACCTATACACCTATATACCCATGTGTGAGCCCATTAGTGAAATAACCAGGTGCGTGTGCACCACCATCTATACATCTATATACCCATGTGTGAGCCCATTAGTGAAATAACCAAGTACATGTGCACCACCACCTATACATCTATATACCCATGTGCGAGCCCATTAGTGAAATAACCAGGTGTACGCACCACCACCTATATACCCTTGTGCGAGCCCATTAGTGAAATAACCAGGTGTACACACCACCACCTATACACCTATATACCCTTGTGCGAGCCCATTAGTGAAATAACCAGGTGCGTGTGCACCACCACCTATACACCTATATACCCATGTGTGAGCCCATTAGTGAAATAACCAGGTGCGTGTGCACCACCATCTATACATCTATATACCCATGTGCGAGCCCATTAGTGAAATAACCAGGTGCGTGTGCACCACCACCTATACACCTATATGCCTGTATGATTCAGCAGCAGGGGACGGGGTGGGAAAATGACGCCCCCCCAGCCCACGGCCCATCTGAGGAACCCCGCCACGCCAGGGGGAAATTCCGCCCACCTGAGGAACCCGGCCACGCGACAGAGGGAAATCCCCCGGCCAGAAAAGGTCACAACTTAATGTCCCTAGAGAGTGGTGTAATTATTAATTCCCTTCAATTCTGAGCCATTAAATATTAACTGGCCACCAGAACGCCAAGGTTACGGGCGCCGCGTGGGATCTGCTCCACAGCGCGAAGCCATCTTATTTACACGGGCGGCTGCGGACTAACCCACGGCCCCGAACGCCGACCGAACACAAACAGTCTCGGGGGGGTTTGTTTCTGCTGCCAAAGTAGCTAATTTGCTCGGAATCTGACACCAGTGTATGAATGCGGACTCTCGGGAAATGGAGATAATGGAAATGAAACGTGCCACCGAGGCAAATATTCAATAGTTGAAACGTGGTTGACACGATAAAAAAGAGTGAAAGGACCGGATTATATGAAATATGTCTAATAAAAATCCGTTCAAACTGGTAAAAGTGCATGAAAAGTTCGCGAGTCCAGCGCGGAGTTCTAACAAAACAAAGTGAGGTCTTACCTGTGAGGTACTTTCCGGAAGTAATAAAGCCGCCGAACGGGGAAGCGCCTAATGAGGTACAGAGTGTTCGGCGCGTGTTCGGCGGGTCCGGCGGGTTCCGAGCGCCTCGCTCCGTCTCGCTCCGTCTCGCGGCGCCCAGGTGCGCGAGCCCGATCGCCGCCGCTCCCAGCCGCCGAGGATCTGACGTCGCGCGCAGGAAGTCGCGCCAGGTGATCGGCGCGTGCGGCCGCCGCCGAAGCGTCTGCCCGCGAGCCCCCCGAGAACGCGAGCGTTTCCACGCGTCGCGCGCGCGGTGACTTATTCGCGCGCCACCGGTCAGTCATTAAAAGCTGTCGTTAGGGTACATGGCTTCATGCATCACGTCAAGTCGAGTCATTTATTCGTATAGGACATTCAAAAACATCAGGAGTTTACCGAAGTACTTTCCAGTCTATAAAGGATTGATTAACAAATACTGACATATAAATGTGCATACAAGAAATAATAACATTTGAATTAAATGAAATGTGATGCAGTAAGCATTCGATTAAATATAAGTAAGACAGTATTTAAATTGAAGGTATTTAAATGACATTAAAAGTGACGTAATAGTGGAGAACCTCAGTTGAAAGCAAGAGAGAAAAGGTTGGTCATCAATTTTGATTTAAACTGATCAATAGTGTAGCAGGACTTATTGTTGCCTTTGGTTTTGAGATGTGAGCAAGGCACAAAGGGGAGCTATTATGAGGATGAGCTGGGGGGGGGGGGGTTAAGTTGTGACAGCCTGTACTGTTGCCAGCCTCTAGGTACAGGTCTTTTTCCTGACTTTTTTCCCCACTGTTCTCACAGAAGCTTGCCTGGGGTGCACACTGACCCACAAGCTGCATCACTGTCTGGTGCAGGATCTGCAAAGCCTCAGACTGCAAGTCCCTCCAGCGAATAGTGAGGACAGTAGAGGAGATCACAGGAACCTCTCTACCCACCCTCAAGGACATTTACACTCCATCACACTCGACCCCTCCCCCCCCCCCAACAGCCAGAGCCCCCCCCCCCCCCCCCCCCCCCCCCCCCCCCCCTCTCCCCCCCCCG
>JAODKM010000037.1:6118472-6145732 GCA_026780845.1 Petrocephalus sullivani | reverse complement strand
CCAATGTGGCTATGCTAATCTAACGTGGCTAGGCTAATCCAATGTGGCTATGCTAATCCAATGTGGCTATGCTAATCCAATGTGGCTATGCTAATCTAACGCGGCTAGGCTAATCCAATGTGGCTACGCTAATCCAATGTGGCTATGCTAATCTAACGTGGCTTGGCTAATCCAATGTGGCTACGCTAATCCAATGTGGCTATGCTAACTGGTGCCTCTGTGCTGCCTGTAGTGCGGTTGCCCGCTAATGAACTGGCAAACATGTCAGGTCCCCCAGCCATGTGCCCCGTGCTGCCAGAGGTTGACTCTGCCCTCCCATGACACTAACCCGGATCCCTGGATGGAGGTTTGATTTATAGAATTGCCCGGTAGAGATAACCCTTTTTAAAAATGCACATTCTATTCTGCCATTAAACACACTCCATATTCTATAAATGTCTTCCATAATGATTCAGATGATTCCCGTGAGTCAGATCTCACCCCCACATCACCCTCATGCCGAGTGGCCGGTTCTATTTTCATCGTCTGCCGGGTCCTTGGCATCAAACAGCGGCCTCTGTCCGTATCCCCCCCAGACAGAGCCTGCCCTCTGGCCCCCAGGGCCCCTAAACATCCCCCCCCCCCATACCAACTCCCGTGGCAGGCCTGTGATTTAAGTATGCCTCTCTTAATGAGGTGTGAATTTTATTGCAGAAGACAGATTATCAGCCACAGCCACCAATACAGGACAACGTGCAGTGTAGACTACAGCGCCCCTGCAGGACGTTTATGTCAACACACTCATAAGAGCAGTATCAGGAATAAATGAATAAATAATATAGATGTAGCGAATTCCCTAAAATCCGAACACTACTTAATTTTGATTTATTTTCCTTTTCACATTCCTACCATTATTTAGGACACGCACTTTGAAACATGGGAATCTTATTGTGAAACCAGAGGCATTAACAGAGGACCTGAGATGAGATGGAGGGGTGGACCGGGCCCTAGCCCGGAAGTGTGGAAGCCCTACCGGACCGGGTCCCAGCCCAGAAGCGTGGCAACCCTGTCGGACTGGGCCCCAGCCCGGAAGCGTGGAAGCCCTACCGGACCGGGCCCCAGCCCGGAGGTGTGGCAGCCCTACCGGACCGGGCCCCAGCCTGTCTGGAATCACACCAGCCTGCATCTGTTGTCAATGGGATGCGCATTTACCAGCGCATGACAAAGGAACCTGGGACGGCCTGCTCCCGCACCGGGGCCCGCTGGGGGCCCACTGGGGGCCTCTCACATGGAAGGGAGACCACGCGCAATGATGTAACGGGTGGAAACGGGGGCCCCAAGGACCGCAAGGGGAAGGGAGGGCCAGAAAACATGAGGTTTATCTTTTAATGTTGTGTGACAGGGAGACAAAACTGTGGCCTGGAAGATCAGAGAGGGAGAGATCTGCTGGTGTGCTGGATTCAGCGTCCAGGCGCTTGCTCTTACATAAGCTAGTGATCACACAATGCACTACACACGCACACACACACAGGCACCCACGCACACACAGGCACTCACACACACACACGAACACTCACTCTCTCACACACACGCACACACACACACAGGCACCCACGCACACACAGGCACTCACACACACACACGAACACTCACTCTCACACACACGCACACACACACACACACAGGCACCCACGCACACACAGGCACTCACACACACACACACCCACGAACACTCACTCTCACACACACGCACACACACACATACACACACACACACAGGC
The DNA here is from genome assembly GCA_026780845.1 of Petrocephalus sullivani. NCBI lineage: Eukaryota > Metazoa > Chordata > Actinopteri > Osteoglossiformes > Mormyridae > Petrocephalus > Petrocephalus sullivani. The sequence goes on along the minus strand of JAODKM010000037.1, from coordinate 6,143,972 downwards.
ACGCACGCGCACGCAGGCATGCACACACAGGCACTCACACACACACACGCACACACATGTGTGCGCACACACACGCACACACTTCACACCACCCCATTAAGCAGAATCAGAGTTCTGAATGCATAGCAGGCTGAGATCAAAGGACCACTTCATGGTAGTTTCACTACACATGTCAAGCATTTTCTTAGATTCTGGGTTAACAGTCTGCTACGCCCGGAGGGTGTAGGCAGCAGATACTATCATCATCCCTAATGCAGAAACCTACTCAGATTCCTCAAATATCATTCAATCCACTTTGTGTTTATGTTTTCAGAAGTATGAGACCAAGCACTGGGCTATGTGTGAGTAAGCTGTACTTGCATGTACCAGGAGGGAGTTATTAGAATTAGAATTAAAATAATCTGAACAAAAATAATAGGGTTGCACTGGACCTCTGCTTAAACAGATCCTAAATACAACTAAAAAATAAAACGAATCAGTCTAAAAAGCATGAAAAATATTCCAAATCCTAAGAAAACATTGTCAGGGATGATTTCATTATTTTATGTTGCAAATTTGAATATGAAAATAGAGTAAATAGTGGCATAAATGGGAAATGTGAAGTGTTTCACCACTCTGCACTTTTCTGGGAGACTCTGATGTTCCACTGGGAGGACTCTGTGCGGGAGCCAAGTGGCCGAGCTAGACAAAGGAGGCCGCGTCTTCAAGGGGATCCCGGGGTTGTCAGCCCAGCAGGGGAGGGACGAGCCCCCGCCAGCAGACGCAGGAGCAAGACAAACACGGACCTGACAGGAAAGCGGCCACAGAACCCTGCTGTGACACAGGAGCGGGGGAGAGCAAAGGGGAAAGAGGGAGAGGGGATGGTGGGATGAGGAGCACAGGCACCCTCACCGCCCGGGCGGAACCCTGCCGCGTCTCTGCACGCCAGCAGCCGCCTCTGCAGCGCAGTCAGTCGGGAAGCTCAGCTGGGGTCTGAGAGCTCCGGGCTCCACCCCACCCTTCAACGGTGGCTTTGGGTGCACGTCAGGTGAATGTGGAGCGCATGCCACACTCAGAGTGGCCCTGATATGCAGCTCTGATATGCAAGTCAGCAGCTTTTTTGGCAAATTATTTTTCCGGATAAAGGGATGAAGTTTGTTTTTCTATTAGAGTAAATGATGTGTGTTTTTTTTTACTCTTTTTAGAATCTGCTACATTACGTTTTTATTAGTGCTGGGCTTATTACAAATCTTTAAAACAAATGGCAAATGTGTCCTTATTCATTTTGCACTTATGGTCTGTGAGATACACTGACCCATCTCACACTTGTATTCCAACAGTGCCACCTGGTGGCTATAACACACACTGGCACAGTGTTTCTCGGAGGAGCAAAAATGTGGCCCGTCAGGGGGTCCCTGAAGACCGGGGTGAGAAAAATGCACCAGCACCTAGAAACCGCAATTAGCAGTTTAAATTCAAAAATATTTTCAATTAAAGTTCATAGCCTGACGGCAGTTGTTAGAGGATGGGGGTGGCATGTAGCCAGGCCCCCACGCCTGTGACCGGAATGTACGGGTTTGGAGCCCATGGCTGGCAGGTCAGTCACAGCCCTGCTGGGCCTTCAGCCAGACTGGCCACCAGACAGATTAATGGCTGCCGGCGAGCTCTGGCGCTGACAATGTGCAGGGCTCTCCCGTGACGATGAAGCCCAGCATCCCAGGAACACAGCGTGGGGGCGCTTTCCCCGTTATCCAGTTTGCCTGAGCTTTTATCGAGGATGGCGACCCATATTTGAGGACTGGGGCCAGGGGATCTCCATATAGCCTTTGGTCAAACACCTCAATAAACATCCCTGGATCCAGCTGCTGGTCCAGGCAGATGCTAAGAGGAGAAGCAGAAATGGGAGATAGGTCTCCTGTGTGGCCACCAGGGGGCATCTGCCCCCATCACCTTTCAGCCCTTAAGAAATGTCCCCCTTTATTCGGTGAGGGTAACTTTGAAGCCAAATTATTGTGTAAATATTGTATTAATGCATATAAGATGGAACGTGTGAGCTTCTAACCCCACAATATCTTATAGACTGTCCATATATAATATTTATTAAAAACAAAATACTTTGTTTTTGTACTTGGTGTTCTCGTGCCACGTTAGCTTTCTCTTGCAGTCTAAAAACATGCCGTTTAGACTAACTGGCATCTCCCGCAATGTATGCACCCTGTGACAGACTGACATTAGGTCCAGGATGCAACCCAGCTTTGTGATTTTTCAACATATGACAGACCCTAGAGTCCCCTGTGAAGCTGACCTAGGGGGTTTTCCACAAAACAAGATTTCTCATTAGCTGGATAATATAAGCCAGAAATCATAATTGTCCAATAAGAGCTTAGGTAAGGAGCACTACGATTGGACATGCTTAACTTCTGGCTTAAATTATCTAGCTAAGTGAGAAATCATGTTTTGTAGAACACCCCCCAGGAAGCAGCTAAAATCTGGATTTATTCGCTTTTTAAAAACCAAAGCCATGACTTGGATTGTTAGAATGGCGTAAATGCAAATGATGATTTACGTTCAGTGTATATGACAGTGTATATGACAGTGTATATGACAGTACACGTGTAGATGGACAAGGCAGCCCTTTCATTTGCAATACCGCAACAGCCCATAAGATGTCTCAGTAAACTTTACAAGCAGCTGATACTGCAAGACAGAATTATACTGCATTTTTTGTAAAATGTTACACTAAGGTTTGAATAGTCAAGCTATTCTCATCCATATTGAGACAGAGTAAGTCTTTTGATAACGATCTTCCCTGGTGTCAGAGCTGTCCTTGTGCACAGGCTGGAAAAGCACACAGGGGAACAATTGCGCGGTGGTGTAAGGACAGAACACGCAGTGCTTTTGTGGTAGTCTATTCTGGGGGATCACAGGTTTCTGGGCAGCTGAGAATGTGGACGTAGGTCAGCCTCTGCCAGGGATATAAATAGGGCTTCGCTAGTTCACATGCATGGCTAACGTCACACAACAGCACTTGACAGTTGCCGCGACAGGCCTTGGGTCATTCCCCTCACTGCGCCTTTAATCGCAGTTTCTCATTCATATAAACAGTTGAGTCGGGATGATTGTAATATTTAAGGTTAAATGACCAGCAAACGGACAGAGGTTAGAACAAAAAATCTTCTGTAACAGAACCTTAAGAACAAGTGTTCTTACTCTGGGTTACGTGTTTTCACAACAAAAGACCTGTCAAGAAAAAGCCATGTTCTTTAGAACTGGGGTGTTTTGGGGTGGGGGGGAGGTGTTGTCAGACTTGTTACGATCCAAGAGGGTTTACAGTTGAAACATTCTCACAACCATGAAGAGGGACAGAGGAGAATGAAGCATGGCTGCTGTACGTGAGTGAAAGTGAAAGGAAGGCTGATGTTACAGGCTTCAGAGTCACAGCAGGAGATTTAAGGAAGCGACACAAAAAGACAGACAGACAGACAGTTCTAAAATCTGATGGGGAGTTCCAGGTATTTATCCTCTAACCTGGAACTCCCCATCAGACTTTTAGAATTGTTGAGAGGTGAAGCGTCTTGAGTCCAGTCTCCTTCGATTCGAGCCCTTTACACGTTTCGAAACCTCTCTTAAAGTCCCTCCAGTATTTGCAGCAACCGTACAGTACTGGGAGGGTGAGGAATTGGAGAAAGCGACAGCTTCCGTTAGGTTTTCTTTTTAAATAAGTACAGGAAAGGTTTGACCCTGAGCAAAATGAATTAGCAGCGGCTGCGCAGGCCGGGTCACCCGAAGGGCACGACCTGTGTCCCACATAAGGCGACAGCATGCCCCCAGCCCCTGGCTGCACACGTGTGCCCAAGTGGCCGTTACGCAATGACGTGATGACGCAGGACGCATTACGCTCCCACGTGGGAAAATGAGGCGAGGTTTTGCCATAATTAGACAGCAAACGATGCTGGGTATTAGTGTCAGTGCAACACGTCTGGATGGTATGCAGACACATTGTTTTCCAACTTGGAAAATCATAACTTTTTAATATCAAAAGTCTTGACAATATTTAGCCTTGAATGTTGTTGACAGAATAAATGATAAAATAATAGCACGTAAGGGAAAGGTCAGTAACGACTTTGGTGCATTTAGGAGGAACAAAGCTCTGGGCTATCTGCTCCTTGCTCTTGCCTGAAGCCTCGCACGCAGTCACATGCAGGCGTATTTTTGGAACGGCGCACTTCATTGGTGGCCCGTGTTGTTTCCTGGTATGTCTGCATGTTACATTAGCTTACGGCTGCAGCCCTGAACATTGCATACAAGTCAATGGCTAACACATTAATAGCTCCGCACAAGCCTGCCGCTTTCTGTAACTTTAACCAGCGGAACATTCCGCGGAGGGTAACGGTACCTAGGTCAGTCGTTCCCATGCACAGTCCAGCTGGGCCAACTTCCAGATTCAGTAGTGGAACACATGGCCGCTGCTGCACACTGTAAATCCACAATGAATGGGTGAAAGATTTACCGGATTTTGTAATTATACCTACAAATTCCGCGTGCAGCCATTGCAAGGAACTACAGTAAATATTTTTATATTTAACAGGCCTATATAAAATGAGGGAGACGTACATAAAGCGTACATTTACGGCATTTAGCTGACACCCTTATCCAGAAGGACTTACAGTACATTACAATCTCCTTGGAGCAACATGAGGTTAAAAGGGGTCACTAGCAGACACGCACCTTCTCCAAAGCTCCCGCTACCCGGCCGGCAGGGCGCGTCGCTTCCACATTGCCGACACTAGATGTCGCTGCAGAGCGGCGAGCGGAGCCCAGCCAACTAGTTACTAAAAGAAGCGCAAAGGCTTTTCATTCAAAGTGGGCTTGTTGCCGTAGCGGCTCAAATGTGCGCTAACTATGAAAGTTTCCGCATTCACCTTGTTTGTGGAGCAGTTTCCTTCTGAAGATTTGATTATTTAAATCAAAATTCACATGGGTCACAGCGCAATGGCTTTCAAACGCGGACATTGCTTTAATGTATTCCTTTCCCTATCATTCACCATCGGTATGCATATAAAACTAGTATTAGACGTTCTTGCCATGTTCTGTGTCAAAATGGCCTTTCATCCATGTCGTAAAGCGCACAATTCAGTGACTCCGCTACTGCGTGATTCCACTAGCTGATATGTAAAGTACCCTCTCCGGGGACTTGATTACACTACAGCCCAGTTCAGCTATGCACTTCCCAACTTTGCCTTCAAGGTCACTGTACTATATGTGCCTGGCAGTAACATGTGTCCTTCGTAAAGACCTTTAGTTTAGCGGCTTCAGTTCAAAATTGCTATACAGTACTACAAACTGCTTATGATATCGAAATGATTATCCCCATATGTGGCTACAATGCAATGGTATATAATCATTACAGCAATGAAAACCCACTGGGAAGCCTAAAGATCCGGACAGAAGATATGACACAGATATGCTGTCTAATTTGTGTGTGTATAACATACTGCATAACTAATATCAACTGCTATATTATATAGTTATAGTATCTATATAGAGATAATTGTATAGTTATATATAACTACTAACATATATCTAACGTACGTAGATCGAATGATTAAATTATGTTGACTGCTTTATTTTTTCCAAGATTAGACGGGGAAAATGCTGTTGAATATTTTTTACATAACTTTATCACTGATGATATATGTATAATCGTAAAGTATTGGAGAGCTTCAGTTAGTTACTTTAATACCCCGTGTATTCACAAACATGTTCAATGACCTTGTTGTCGAGCTGCGTGATGGCCTCATAATTACAGATTTAATTGTCAGATTAGAGTCAAATTATTCCCCTAATACCGTTGCTCAGATAAAAAAAAAATCTGCTTAATATGACAGTTCCCTTCTCATTTTTAAAAACGATACTACTTATGAGAATATAGCTGGGGGTTGGGTTTAGGAATTGTAACATTTGGATATGAAAGAGTATTCCACTACTTGTTTTCAGTTGAATACATGTGGTTTTGGAGCACACGTGAAAGTACGGGAAATGTCAGATTACCGGTGGCTGTTCTATCAAGACCGACTCCTGGTTGGTTGAAACGTGGGAAATATGGTGTGTCAGACGTCATGAATGAGAATCCCAGATCGCCCCGCCCCCGAAGCGGCCAGCGGACCAATGGGGTGCCGAGCCGAAACCCGCAGCGTGCCTCGCGGCTCCGGCGGCTTTAAAGCCCCGACTGCCCAGTAAGCGCTGCCATTCGCACCGGCTTTCTGCAGAGCTCCGAGCCCCCGGCCGGGTCGCTTCTCCTTCCCACGCAGCAGCTCCACCTCCGCGGCGCCGCACCATGACTGACACGGCCATCTCTTTCGCCAAGGACTTTCTGGCCGGCGGTATCGCCGCTGCCATCTCCAAGACCGCGGTCGCCCCCATTGAGAGAGTCAAGCTGCTGCTTCAGGTGAGGCGGTCCGGGGGATCGCACCGGCTCCGGGCATCACTGCATGTCTGTGGCCCCTATGCTCCTCCGCAGGTTTTTGCCTTGATCATTTTTATTAATTTCTGCTCATTTTTAAGTGTCGAATGGCTCGTGATGCCGATTATTCATAGGAATTAGTCCGAACATCTTGCACCATGTACCAGATTGTTTTCCCTCGGGATGTTAAATGACGTCTAACACGTATATTTAGCTGTCAGAGTACAGTGACCCCCTTAGTTAGAGTTAGAGTAACGTGAGTTGCTCTTTATGCTGTTGCTATTTGCAGGACTTCACTTTATTACAGGCACTGTAATGTGCTCTGTGTATGACCTTTGACATTCTGTGGTAGTCCTTATAAGTCTGTCTGAGATGGCGTTTCCGGCTGACAGCTTTGCAGTAAAATGTATGGCTAATGCTCACCGTTGCTATATTTCTGAATTTGTTCTTTTTGCCTACAGGTCCAGCATGCAAGCAAACAGATCACCGCTGACAAACATTACAAGGGTATCATTGACTGTGTGGTCCGGATACCCAAGGAGCAGGGTTTCCTGTCTTTCTGGAGAGGAAACCTGGCCAATGTCATTAGGTACTTCCCAACCCAGGCCCTCAACTTCGCCTTCAAGGACAAGTACAAGAAGATCTTCCTGGACGGTGTGGACAAGCGCACCCAGTTCTGGAGATACTTTGCCGGGAACCTGGCCTCCGGCGGTGCGGCTGGGGCCACCTCCCTCTGTTTCGTCTACCCTCTCGACTTCGCCAGAACCCGCCTGGCGGCTGATGTGGGCAAGGCTGGTCATGAGAGGGAGTTCACTGGTCTGGGTAACTGCTTAGCGAAGATCTTCAGGTCTGATGGCCTTAAGGGTCTGTACCAGGGCTTCAATGTCTCCGTCCAGGGCATCATCATCTACAGAGCTGCTTACTTTGGCATCTATGATACTGCGAAAGGTGAGCGATCCATTGGACGTTGACTGTAGCAGTGGGCCAGTACCTTACATTGACTAGATAATGGGAGGGGGGGGGGGGAATTCTGCCCCTTTAAAGACTCTTAAAGGGAATGGTACCTTTAATCCAAGTGACCTCTTGTATAACTAAAACAATGTCCCAATGAAGCAAATGTCTGAAACTTCCCGGCCCTGCCATAAGTGTGCATGTTAAAATGACGACATTGGCTTTGTGTGGTAGGTATGTTGCCAGACCCCAAGAACACTCACATCGTGGTCAGCTGGATGATCGCGCAGTCTGTTACTGCTGTGGCAGGCTTGGCATCCTACCCCTTCGACACGGTCCGCCGGCGTATGATGATGCAGTCCGGGCGTAAAGGAGGTGAGTTCTGCAGCCGGTAGCCATTTCCCCTAAATGCTACAGCATTGGTGTATGCTGATCTGGTAATTACATTAAAATCCCATGTGCATTGCATCTCTGTGTTAGTTTGGTATATTATGTTTTCTTTGACGACAGTTTGACACCGATAATTGATGCTGAAATTGTGCGCATTTTACCTACAGCTGACATCATGTACACTGGCACTATCGACTGCTGGAGGAAGATCCTCCGGGACGAGGGTGGCAAAGCCTTCTTCAAGGGTGCCTGGTCGAATGTTCTCAGGGGCATGGGGGGGGCCTTTGTGCTGGTCCTATATGATGAGTTGAAGAAAGTTATCTAAATGTTTTGTATGCAGCCAGGAGTGCTGCATAAATGGTAAATGTAACATATCTTGTACATTTGGAAGAATCGTCGTTCTGCCTTGTTTATAGGGACCAACTAGTATTTGACTACTAGTTGAAATGGGGTATAAATTATGTGGTTTCTGTTCCCACCTCACCCTTCTAACCAATGTCATTCCCGCAAGGAAACCAGACCGGACTTGGAGCTCTGCCTATCATCTGCCCGGTGTTTTTAACCATTACTTTAATAAATACAACCTGAAATACAGACTGTCAGTTGCTTTAATCACTTTCAGCCGAATTGCTTTGCACCATTACTGACAACTTTTTTCTTATTATGGCTAAATTTTAATGGCAACGTCTTTTTCTGAATGAAGCTAGCCCAGTGAGGCAGGGGCCTCCCGGTGACCTTTGACCTCTTGACCCAGACCAGTTGTAAAAAGCCTCCACGTGCTCATGCAGTTGCTCTTGCCAAAATAAGCTTCAAGAATTTCGAGCCAAGTGATGATGGCTGCTATTTAAGACCGTCCGGAGTATCATGTGGACAGCCTCAGCGCTGGCCTGTATTACAGAACAGGGCCGCTTGGCACTGGCCTACTTGACCTTGGCTATGGAGTTCATAGCACTGCATACTTTCCTTAATGTTGCACGATGTTGCATGCATGAGATTCTTGACTAACGGTTCTACATTGTTAGTGTTACACATTGCATTGGTAAGTATGTGTGGGTGCTCCAATGCCCTCCAGTTTTCATGTGTACAGTGAATGTCAATCCTATCTATGAAATGTCCCCACACTGCTGTGTTGACCCTGCAAATGTTACTATTGATCAGCACAGAGCTGCTTTTTGACCTTGGCTGGCTTTGGAGGATGATTTGCTCGATTAACTCTTGTGCCGACGAAGGTTGTATGCAAAATCAATCTTGTTTGTGTTCTCCAAATCTCACTGAACTTCAGGAATTTTTATAACCTGGATTTTGACCCAGAAATGTGAACGGTTTCTGATTTTCATGTGTAGCGGTACAGGTTTTATTGTTTCCTCTGTATGCTGTAAGTGACGAGTGCAGTGGCTGGTGGTGTGTGTTTGATATCAGCTTTGGTTCTCTGGCTGTGGAGTTTGCATGTCCTTGCATGCCCCTCCTTTCTACACTCATGTTGGTTTCCACCCATGATCCAAAATACACATGAATTGGTGTCTGGTTGGTTGACATGTTACTCCCTGGAAGTCCGTGGCATTCCCTGCTCTGCGTCCTCAGGTAAGTTTTACACTCAGTTACCAAGCACTGCAAAGTGCATCGTTTGCCATATCTCGCACTACCGTGCAATAACACAAAGGGACCCAGAATGTCTAGTGCTGAAAGTTGACTAGACCAAAGCCGTAAAATGAGTCGAAGTGCGGTAATGGCTTTCAGGAAAATGGAGAACTATAAGCACTTTATCTTTGACAGCATCCCGAGCACAAATATCTGACTAGACTAGGTTTTATTTATACAGAGGTTTATTTGCACCATCCAATCATGGTATTAAGAAATAATCTTGGCCAGTATAGGCTGTATTGTCTTTATATAGATGCTGTGGAGAGACACCCTTCAGTGCCAAATGCTTCTCCAGAAATAAGCGTTTAAACATGGGACAAGGCTTTTTTTTTTTTAAAAGCAGATACTATTCTTTATATTCAAAGACTAAAAACCACTTTAGGTCATCTGATTCAGAAGTACAGCCTGATGGTAAAGTATCCTTAAAACTTATTGATGATTAATGAGTATAATTTTGATGAATGGGTAAACAAAACTTTGACGAGTCATTCAAAGGTTGGGTCGGTTAGTCATAACCAGGGAGAAACCGTAGCTGGAAGGGCTGCTGAGATTTCTGTCACAGTACCAGGTGGATGACGTAGAGGCGCCTCCATGTGGCGTCACGACCGATCCGCAGGCGCTGCCCTGAGCCAGTTCGTCCCGGAGTGGAAAGTTTATTCATGTGATTCCGGTATAATCCTAAATGAATACAGCTGAGCGCTGGCCACCCTCGCTAAACAGGTTCGTCTCCGGTTTGTCGGGAAACAACATGGCACCGGATAGCAAATTTATTGCAAAGGTAGTAGGTGGTGTTAAGGTTATGGTAAGGTTAAGGCTAAAATGGAAAAAAATATCTATGTGAATAAAAAGGTTATGTAGCGAAAATCAGATATAGTTAAAACGTATATTCGATAACAAGGTGTAAAGTCACGCTTTGCATTCCCATTCGAGCAACTGAACTCCACTTAATAGGTTAATTACATTATCACATAGTATAAGCGATACAAAACTTAAACGTACTCCGACAATATTCATTATTTTCAGACGTGCACATGTGTGCGCGCTTTAGAACATCAAGTTCCCCTTCATTCCTGGTGTTCCGGACCGGTCTGTGCCGTCAGAACCTTACAGAGTCTATTGTGTCAGATGTGGCAGTCGGGGAGCAGTGTCACCCTGGTCCAGGTTCCTCGAATTGGTATGGAGGGTAATCTGTCCTTGGAAATGAAGGTCGTATATAGTGCCCCCAGGCGGCAAATATATAAACAACTTTAATTGGACAATTCGGCTAAGGGTTCGAGAAAAATATAAAAGTATTAAAATGGGTTCCATTAGCGTGTTCTGGTATCCTCTTGCTGTCCATCTCTACATTTCCCATATTGTGTGAGTGCATGACTGTGCCCTGTGATGCACATAACCCACAAACTGGGAAACTGCAACGAACTGCATCTGTCGCAAGTTGCGGGAGATGGAAATTTCAAGAGGAATCAACGAAACCGCCGTGACTATGCTAATCTACATGACTATTGGACATTATTATTAGACAATAATAAATATCCGATTTAAAATCTGCTTAGCCACAGAATACCGCCCATATTTAATGTTAAATTAAGCAAGGCGTATACACTAATCAGTGGAAATGAGGAAGATGGTAAGTGCTTTCCTGTCAGCTTTGCTGTCATGCTATACCACAGAGTTAGTAATAAAAATATCAGTAACAACAATAACACGAGATGTGTGATCAGGTTTGTGAGTTTGTATTGTTTTTCTCTTTTTGTAACAGTGGTATTCAACACCGAGACCAGTGTCAGATTGAAACCACGGCATTGATCTATACTGCCATCTGCTGGCTTCTAAAATGTCCTCAGTCTGGTGCACAACGCTTTTTAAATGGGCAATAGTGTTCTATGTGCAGTGTTGTGTAGTATTTGTTTGAACAGACAAAAAAATAAGTCATAAAAAATCTTTTAGTCTAAAAAAAAATAAATATAAAAAAATGTTAGTGCCCGAATGAAATGCGTGCGCACCACGGTGGTGCGGTGGCCAGCACTCGGTCTTGCCTAAGTTGTCCGTGGGTCTGTGAGCGTGCCCTGTGATGGGTTGGCGCCAGACTTGGCCGGTATCCATTTTTTCATACTGTCATACCTTCTGACTTACCTAACCATACCTGTTCAATCTTCCTGGCCCCCCCTGTTACCAAGAGCTGGAGCCGAGCCTGACCTGAGACTTGACTTGAGACTTTGGTTTGTTGACTCGAGTCTTGCCCGTTTACACTCAGGACTTGACTTGGAACTTGTTAGTTGAAAGTCAATGACTTGTTCCCACCTCTGCAATACGTCACCGCAGTACAACAGCTCCAGATCAATTTCATAGAAGGAGGAGCTTCTGTATTTTTTTATGGTACTATAAATATTACCTTTGGGATAGCTTTTTTTTAAATGTGTCCTGTCCGGCAGCTTTAGCAAGCAGAATAATGGTCTGAATGCACTGCTGTGTCAGACATATTTACTTTGCCATGAGGGGCTCTATAAACTCTGTATAGGCCCTTCATGTTGGTCGATTTCTTTTTATTTATATATTTATTGTTTTTTTGACACATGTAACAACCTTTGGGATATCTGAATACCGCTGTATAAGTAATGCCGCCAAACTGCCCAGGCCTAGTTGTTGCCCTCTCCCTGGCTATGCCCCATAGCTTCCGGGTCAGGCAACCCTGCACAGGACGAGCGGGTATGGGACATGCATGGATAGGTGGTTTGCTTCACTGCATTTGATAATTCATCTTTTGACTTTTTTAATTAAAAATTACCAGTAAATTCTGAAAATAAAGAGAAAGTCAGTGGAAATAGCAGGATAGAAAGAGCAAAACATAACCCTATTAGTTTAATGTGGGTAAGAAATTTACTGTCAGGTGTGTCCATTTCTTTGTGCCACCTCTAAATAAACTAAATGAAAATAAAATAAACCAATAACAAATAAATGAAATGCATACCAGTATTGTAACTGAAAGTGTAAATCTTCACACACTTCATAATTAGTACTTGCAGGAGTACATACTAAGCAGTATTACAATATACAGAGCACCAGTCTGTGAACTGGAACATGGCCTGTGTGTCAGGCAGGTGCTCTTATCTCCTAGCAACCAACTTATCTCCTAGCAACCAACTTATCTCCTAGCAATAGCCAATGAAAAATGAGGTCTTCTCAAATTGCAAACGGCATGCACTGAATTTAGTCAGGAGAGCTCTGATGAAACTAGGACCACTTTAACTTATTAAAAGTGTGCAAAATCTAAACAGGTGTCCAATATGTGACAAAAATGTGAGATTATAGAGCCTGTTCTGCTATAAAAAGGTTTAAAAGGGAATTGTTTTAGTCCTTCTAAATAGAAAAAAAATAGTAAACAGCCCATCAAAATACAACAAATTAAAAAAATGTGAATGCTGGCCAAAACCACAAAAATTTTCGCATATAAGGTAATTTTATAATAAGGTTATATAGATTGGGAGAAACTTTGGGAATTTTGTTGATTCCTGAATTGTCATTGCTTTGGGCTCTAATCATCAACTGTATTTAGAATTTTTAAAAAGACATGTAGTGAAAAGACTTGTAGTGAACCAAGTGTTGGCTGTCTCTCTTGGCTCAACTCTGAGGTGCCCAGCCCTCAGGAAATGTGACATGCTGTGCTGATAGTAATGGGAGTCTGTCATCTACATTAAGAACCCAGTAAAGAAATACTTTCCACAAATCCATAGAAACTGACTTTTTAAATGTATTACTAAAATGACTGAAATTCACAAGTCATGATGTATTATTGTTGTTGTCGGTATTGCTAAAGTTTCTCAGTTATTTTGGAATGTATGATTGGCTTGACAATAGCATGCACAATCACCTTAAAACCCCCAATAAAGATAAATTAATGACAGAAGGTCTACACCACGGCTGTCCAACTCCAGTCCTGCAGGGTCACAGCCCTGCACATTTTTGGGTTTACCCTCGTTTAACACACCTGATTCAACTCTAAGCTCATTGTGCTAATTACCACACAGCTCTTCAGCTCAACCGTTTATGGTGGAACAGGGAAAGAACTAAACCACACAGGACACTGGCTCTCCTGGACTGGAGTTTGACACCCCTGGTTTACACATATTGGTTTGCTTTTGACCGTATGCAGTAAAACAAGTCGAGCAGCTATGCAGTTACCTAGCAACCAATGCAAATGAGACAAATGTTTATAGATGTGGAAAGTTTAACATAAACCAGAAAACTACCGGATTCATAGATATTAAGGATTGTTTGTCAATTTATAAATTAATTCCATGATGATACTAAAAATAATAACTGCGTTAATATAATTAATGTATTGTACCTAACTCCAGTAATTTGGTTTACATTGCAAATAAATGTTCGACATGTGAAATAATTCATAGTATTGGCCACTACAAGAAATAATCATGCTTTGTCAGGTAACAAGTGAATAAAATCCTCCAGCAGTGGGGGCAGTAAAACCATGTTCCTGTGGTTATCGCTAACCCACAGGTTGGGGGGGGGGGGTCGCCCTCGACCAGTAGTAGTAGGTTGTGTGTCCATCAAATGCAAACATCAAACTCCGCTAGTGTGTGCCTTAACCTCTCCCCTCTGGGGCTATGGGATCGCTTTACAGCCCCTGGTCAGCTTTTTGTGGTCTCCTCCAGATGAGTTTTTCCTCCGGGTAACTCAAGTAGTTTGTTGATACAATGAGAATGCGTCTTGGTAACTCAAGTAGTAAAGTGAATTGGCACCTCTTAGAGCTGTACTGGTCATCTGGCACACTGAGCTGATGGGTATGCGGGCCAGCAAACGTTATCATGTGGACCCCCAAAGTCCAGGGTCCATTTTTAATCACGCTGGCACCACTAACTCTAACCTTAGTATGCCATGTATTGGACTGGGTGTCCCCCCTGCCTTTTGCCCTGTGATGGACTGGCATCCTGTCCAGGGCGTCCCCTGCCTTTTGCCCTGTGGTGGACTGGCATCCTGTCCAGGGCGTCCCCTGCCTTGCTTACAGCAGCCCTCTTTTTCTTGGCTGTCTATGGAACATTGATGGGAATAAGAGTTTCCCGGCAACTCCAGTTTAATTGGTTTGCTGTTTCGTACTAGATTTTTCATTCAACAAATTTTTTCTGAGTTTAATGTGAGAAAAGTGTGCTCAGAATCAATGCATTTTCCCCTAATGGTCCAGATTTTTGGGGGGTTTAATTTGTTTTACCAGTTTACTTTGTGGTGTAGAGAGGGAAAGGGTCTATAGCTCTACGGAGTTATAGCTTCTATGGTTACTTATGGGGAACAGAACTATGCTCTAACTCCAAATGGAACCAACCACTTTCTTCTGCCCTCAGCCATGTGCATGTCCTGGAGAAGGAGCAGGTATTTTGTTTCTTCACATGATCCAGTTTTTCATATGTAGGTAACTGGTCATTTCTGATTTGGTGTCAGGGCTAATTCGATGACTTCATTAGCTGTAGAGGTTCACTCTTTGCCTTTTGGAGGCTTACCTATTATAAAGTGGCTAATGATTCCACCAGAGAGAAATCTCATTGAACCCAATCATAAGAATATCAAAGGTTTATTAGGTATAAATCTGCTTTTGAATTTGACATTGCTGGGAGTATTTTCCTAACTTAATCATAATGACAGCCTTTAAAAAAATCAACTCCCAACAAAAGTCTGGTATTCATAGAGAAACAGTGATGTGTACATGCACACAGTACCTGGAAAATAAATACTAAACAGAACGCCCAGGTCAAGCAAACAAACAAACAAGCTAGTAAATTCATAAGGGTAGTTTTTCTATTTTAAATGAAAATGAATTAATATTCCTAGCAATTTTAGTATTACAAATTATTTAAATAAATAAGGTCATAGAGCAAATTTCTAGATTGATTCATGCGTAGATGATAGGTGGCATTTACAGACTGTTGTAACTGCGTTATCAAAGCAAAGCAAGACTTTATATTTGAATAATCGGTAGATATACTTGAGCCTCGTAATGCCTTTCGTCAGAGTGCGCAAGGCTGAACCCTTGTACTGTGCGCTTTCGAAACGTACTTGTTTGCCAAGTGTACAGCCGTATGCAGTTACCGTATTCAGTCGTTTCTCCTTGAATCAACCACTACTGGAAATATATATTTATAAATATCACACACACATTATATATCCAAATGTACATTATTTATATTATTATAATATTTTATGCTAGCCAAAAAGTTTGCAAAACTGCATTCTCAGTATCATTTATTTTTTTATTGACAGCAATTCATTCTCAGCAATCGTAACATGCGATTTAACCGCATATCATAGGCAAAGCAAGATATCCGCCGTTTCTTAAACACCGCTGGTTTCAACAGAACATTAAAACAAAACATTTCGCACGGGGACGCACGCTGAACAATGCGTGACTTCTAACCATCCTTCAGGTAACCCGAGAGGCGCCCGCCGATGGTCTCGCCCACGTCTCCCCCCCCCCCCTGGCGCTGGCGCAGGTGGTACGGTCCCGACGCACTGGCCAATCGGCTTCGGCGGAGCTGCGCTCGCGGGGGCGGCTCGCGACGCCCGTCCGCTTCGGCTCCGTGGCTCGGCGACGGACATACGCCGCTCCGCTGCCGCCATCAGGAAGTTACTAACTGTGCGTTTCAGGCGTTTTCCGAAGCGGCGTAGCGAGATGTCAACCCCGGCTCGACGGCGCCTGATGAGAGATTTTAAACGGTAACCTCCGCCGAGAGAAGGAGCGGGGCCAATCTTTGTGTTTTGCGTGGCTGGAGCTAAAACATGGCGACTTTTTGGGAAATGTATATACACTGTGGCAGCACGCTACGCAAGTTGCGCAGCGTAACTCGCCGCCGATTGCGTGGGGCTACGCGGGAAATCCTGCGTAAGCGCCTCCGGGAATAGGCCCGGTTTCTTATTACAGGGATTCTGAGGACGGCTGTTTGTGCGGTTCCCCCTCAGGCTGCAGGAGGACCCCCCGGCGGGAGTCAGCGGCGCCCCGTCCGAGAATAATATTATGGTCTGGAACGCGGTCATTTTCGGGTGAGTCGGGGCTGCCGTGCCATTACGGACGGGTGATGCGCGCTTTTGTCCCGGCGGTGCGCCGGCCGGCCCGGCCCCTCTCTGCGGCGGTGCCGGGCGGCCGTCCGGGTGTCCGGGCCGCACTAACCAGGCGGCGTGTCTTCTGTCCCCTTCCAGGCCGGAGGGAACGCCGTTCGAAGACGGTGAGTCGGCTCGTAGCCCGCCTCCGTCCCGTGGGAGCGCCGGGGCCGCGGGGCCGGGCGGCGTGTGGCGGCCGCCCCGAGGCGGCCTTTCTCCCGGCGTCCGCTCCTTATCGCGGTCCTCTCGCCGCGGTGTCTGTCTGCGGGCCGGCGGCAGAGGAACACCCCGGGCACCGTGACCCAGACCGCCGGCCTCTGCGGCCCCGGGGCTCCGTGCGGTTCTGGGTGTTAAAGGGGAACCTGTGAGCAAACAGGATTAGTATAAATATCACCTCCAGCCCAGTCCTCTTCTGTGACAGCGCTGGTACTGAGATCATGCTAAGCCCTCTGTAATTACACGTCCAATATAAATGAAAAAATGAGTTTTCTGCTGAAAGGCAAGGGACTGTTATCTAGTTGGATATTTTGACAAATTCTATCCATCAATAATACTGAATAAAATGAGATTGATGGAATATTGACCCTTTACAGTGGAATAGCAGACAATCTTCAGCATTCAGATTTGTGTACATTGGTTTAAGCTTGAAGACATCGTTCTTCTTGATTTCCTTATGTCGTGCGTCTTGTGTTAAGGTGGCTAGATTTATTTTCCTCCTTTTCTGTAACTTTACCAACACCATAAGAGAATATACGTGCATAATACATATTTGGCTCTGATTTTATTTTTAAAAATTATTTTCCCTTCATAATCATGTTGAGTAATTGTAATTCTAAGTCAGAGAAATGTGTATATTTTATGTATGTTTAAGTTACATGTGTGTATAAGTTAAAAAAAAAAAAAAAAAATTTAATCACTGCCGTTTTACTGACTGTCAAGGTTTAAGTCTTACAGATGGAAATTTCTGGTGTTTTGTAGGAACTTTCAAACTCACAATAGAATTCACAGAAGAATACCCGAATAAGCCACCTACTGTTCGTTTTGTTTCCAAAATGTTTCATCCAAATGGTGAGTTTTGCATCATTTCCTGTTTCTGCTTATTGTCAGCTCAGTGTAAGACTTCTTAACTCGTTAGCATAGTTTTAAGTCTGCGGTGCTGGAACGGTGCCAGAAGGGACTCGCTGTTTGCGGGGGACAAACCAGCGCCTGTGTTCTATCTTGCAGTCTACGCAGATGGTAGTATATGTTTGGACATTCTTCAGAACCGCTGGAGTCCCACCTATGATGTGTCGTCAATCTTAACCTCTATACAGGTACCCCCATATATCAAAATATTGTCTGAAATGGCCTTTATCATTCAATAAATGACCTATTAGTTTGCATTTGACAAATGAAGAAGTTATTGGAATTAAAATGATTTTTTATATCTGAATTCCTATCAAAACAATGTCTGCTTCCTAAGTACAATTCTTGTGCTTATCTTAAAAAGCCTCTTAAAAGTACGCAGTAGCTCTCATGTATGACTTTCTCAGATACGTTCCGGGAGCAGGGAGAATTTGTGGTTGTTGTGGTGGCCAGTCGCCCGAGGTGATGAGGGTGTGTGATTTTGCTCCCTCGCTTTGCTGCCCCCCCCCCCAGTCTCTGCTGGACGAGCCGAACCCGAACAGCCCTGCAAACAGCCAGGCCGCACAGCTCTACCAGGAGAACAAGCGCGAGTACGAGAAGCGGGTGTCTGCCATCGTGGAGCAGAGCTGGCGTGACTGTTGACCTAACGCCACCCCTACCCCCCCAACCCACACACACACAGTATGGACACTATCCAGCTGCAAGTCAAGAGAGCGGGGAGAAGGAAGGCAGTTCATCTTTTACAGAACGTACCAGAGTATAAACACACATCATGCCCCCACGTCTCCTTTGAGTCCTCATCAGTTTCCTCCATGTATCCATCTCTTCTGTATGGTAGAGTGCTGTTGTACTGTTAACTTTCCCCTGTCACACCAAACCACCTTCCTGGACAAATGGCACCTTCATTGAAGTAAATGTACCTCGTTGTACTTGGGTTACTGACATTGTCTTTCTCTTACTACTCTGGAGATGATCTTTTACCTGCTTTAATTTTAATTTAATTTTTCACTGTATGATCATCTTGCACCTTGGATGTTTTTTCCATTTGTTAAAATCAGTCACGCGACTGATTTTCATTGGTTGAGTTGTTTGTGTGAGGCCATTTCTGACTTTTATGTTTCTGGGGTTTGTGTGTGCTTGTGAACACGTTTGGCTAGATTGCGCTCATTTAATGTTTTTTTTCCCCATTATGTGATATATTTTAATGTGGGGATTACAGCAATTCCAAGGTATCTAAAATTAGCTGTAATTCTTGGAAGTGCTTTTCTATGGTCTTTTTTCAGCACCATTTAAACTTGACATTTTCACTCAGTACTAATTTCTCAAATATTCCATTTTCCAAGCAAACTTTACCATCAACTGTGTGAGTGCTTTCAGTTTTCAGTCCATGCAGTTCTGGCTAACTGTGCTCTCCAAGAAATGTGGAGTGGAATTGGAGTGTGAGTAACAATATTAAGACTCTGCTGTAGGGTCAGTGTTTCCTATCCTGGTCCTCGGAGGGCCCCAGACAGTCCATGTTTCTGTTCTCTTCCAGCTCTCTGCCAGCCAGTCCACATTTTTATTCTCTCCCAGGTCCCGGATGGAGCAAAAACATGGACTCTCTGCAGGTCCCTGAGGACTGGGTTGAGAAACTCCTATAGGTGACATACTTCGGCTCTTAGCCACCGATGTTCCCATGTCTCCTCCCGCTGACTTCTGTTGTCCGCAAATCAACTTGAATGTATCGGAGCAGATCGGCCTTGCCGAGTGTCCATATGCCTGAGCAGGACTGGGGGTGTGGGTCCTTGGGGGTTATGTATCATTTGCTGTCCAAGGTATATGGATTCCCTGGCTGATTTCACACTTTCAGTTACTAAAGTGCCAGTTATACATGCATTTGAAGGGATTAGAAGAAAAAAAACCCTGAGTGTAACATTTATACGGCAGGCCAAAACATTCGATCTAATGCAGCGTGTGACTGACGAGGGCCTGTTATCATTTTGCGGTAATCTTTATTTCATCTGAAACTTCTCAGTGATAGTAAGACTTTGCATTGGTAACCCATGTAAAAACTGTACATTTTATCAGTTCTTGTAAATAAAATGTTTAAAAAAACACTTGGTTTTTTGTTGTATGTTTTCACGTTGGAAAACTTGAAATTGTCATGTTAAGTTTCTGTGCCATTTATAGATAAAATTTATATTTTATATAATTATCTGAATATCTTCAAAATTCAAATCTGGAATCATTACCCTAAGTAGCCATTGTAGTAGCTAGTCCCACCAAGCCAAGATCCAAAGGGCTTCTTGAAGCCCTCACAAGACAATTTGTTGGTGTTTGTAAGTCTGGGAAGGGACTTAAAGCCGTCTCCAAGCTATCTGAAATCATCCACTTCACTACCCTTAAAATAATGCACAAATGCCCATGGTTTCAGACTGTTGGCAGTTTGTATAGGCCAGGCCATCCCACCAAATTCAGTACAAGATGCATCTGTCATCATAAACACCAGGACGAGGGACAACAGTCATGAAACAAAATGCTCCAGACAGCTGTTTGAGCACAATTCCAGATGTTTTGTTTCCCAGGGGCAGGCAAAGATAGCCAGTTCGAGTTCCCGACCTGCAACTACAGCTGAGGTACCCTGAGCAAGGTACCATCCCCAAGCACTGCTCCCCGGGTGCACACGTAGCTGCCCCCTGCTGTGTCACAATGTCACATGGGTTAAATGCAAAGGACACATGTTATGTGCTGTGGTGTGTCAACAATGGCAATCACCTTCACCAGAAACACCAAAAATCATGCTGGCCAAATTGTCATGATAGTGTCTATAATGAATTCACTATCAGCTGCCCCCTGCTGTCATGATGTCACACGGGTTAAATGTCTACAATGAATTCAACATCATACCAGAGATTGTTTGAGGAGAATACGAAGCTATACATCAATAACATGAGTTATGGAATAGCAAATTATCACAACTGAAACATCCTGGGGAGGACCTTACAAGCAAGGAAGTCCTCCATCATGAAAGAGTTAATGGACTTCTGCATGGAGGAATGGGCAAAAACGACTCCAGGCTGGTGGAGATAACCGAAAGACAATTCTGAGAAATGCCTTTATGTGGCCATTTCTGCTAAAGGAGGGAACACCAACTACAAAATGTAAGGATGTACAGAGAAGTCACACTAATTTTTATTACAATAATTTGTAATAAATTATTCTGAAGTTAGATTATACCACCCTATCGACTGAAACCGTTCAAATGAAAATTATGTATTTGTTTGTATGTTGACTAAGAATTTTCTAGGGGGTACTTACTTATCCTTCGTGATTGAATGTGCAAATAACTACTGAGAACTGCAATTTCCTGCAAAGACCACAGAACATAAAAATATTTATTTATAGTGTTGAACATGGGGTAATTACATAACATATGCTAATAACATTAACAAAAACAGCTTTCATGTGTAAACCAAACATGACTGATTTTTATTATCCCTAAAACTTACTGAACTGAGGCTCATTTTCATACTGGTAACAAGCTGCTCACAACGGTAAGCCTAGTACGCCATTTTAAAAGATTATTGGCCTGGGTTTTACAAAGGATGCCACTAATGTGATGGGCAAATCTAAAGGTGCTGGCGATGGCATTTCGAGAGGAAGCTGCTAGAGTTAACGAGGTACTTCTCCAGGCTTGTGAAAATGAAAGCAAGCAGTAATTTCAGCTCAAAAACTGATACAAAGGGATTCTTCTGAAATAGAAACATAACAATGGAACGGAGATACAGTCGTGTTGTGGCCACTTGGGTATGATACAGCTCTTATTCAGAAAAAAGAATACCACATTGAATTTCAGTTTGGCTTCAACCATGAGCCTCATTTTAACATGGACATTTCTATTGCGATATTATGGTCTAATCCTCAACTGACGCACAAAAGCTTTTTGTTGTGCTCCAACCCTCTCTCGATTAATTTCTGTTTGAGTAGAGAAATGTCTATCTTCAGGTGTACGTTACGAACCTGCCCGCTGTGCGCTCCCCTGACGCGGGTACCCAAGATCCACGTAAGGAATGCGTGAGAAAAGGCGAAGAGTGCAGATCTCAGCAGACACGGCCGGACACATCCAATAATACTTTCTAGTTTTGTTTGACTTTTCTGTATTGTTCACTAAAATTACTATTAATATTATTAAGCCACAGTGTTGGCCCGGTCTTATAAGTATTAAATATTTCAATCCTGCTCAATTTTGCTTTAATGTTATACTGTTATCTCTGAAAGTTCGTAGGAGGACAAGAAAAAACTGGAAAAGGTCAATGACCCAGTCATAAAATTGGTAACAATGCAAGATAACGCATTTGCCGACTTTCTCCGGCCTAAGGGTTTAAAAGCAGCTCTTTTGGCTCCTAATGTAGGCAATGGGTAAATGTTGAACCCGCAAACTGCTTTTCAGGTTCAATCACACAACCAAACTGGCAAATGAGAACAGCTCGGTTTCAGAACGGAAACACACAAATGTGAAGCCGAACCATGCAGAAAAAACACACAAAGAACCAGTTCTGCAAGGAACCAAGTGTCTGCTTGGTTAGATGATGTTCAGGTATTTCCTATGTGCTGTAAAGCTCAACCTGCCATTTTGCCAGAGACACACGAGAACTTGCTGTGACAGGTGTCTGAATCTCAGTGGTTTTGTTCTCGTCTTGTTTAGATTTACTTTGTTTAGACTTCAGACCTGCGGCTTCACCACCTCATACAGGCCAGCCTGGCCTTCCTGCAGAAGCTGCCCAATGAGCTGTTGAGTCTTGCGGCTAACGCTGAGGAAGCGGTGCGCACCTCGGCCATACGACTTGCTCCGCAGGCCGTATTTCTGGCACAACTGATGGATCTTCTTACGCTCTGTGTTGTCAAGCTCAGCAGAGAATCGCAGTTCATCGGTCCGGTCTGAGGTGTAGTATCTCTGGATGATGGCCTCCAAGTCCCTCTTGTTGAGCTCCTTATTGGCTTTCTTCAACTCCAGCCCGAGCCCCTCCCTCCTGGTCTGCTCCTTGACTTTGATTGGCTCAGCGATTCCCTCGCCCCTGCGGCCCAGGCCGCCGCCGGTCCACCCCATTTTGCGCAGGAGCTGGTTCCCGACGTTGTCCTCTTTGATGGCCGGCAATGCTGCAGCAGGGTTGGAGCGCGTGGCTATCTGCTCGCGGGAAATGGCACCCCCTTTGTCCTTCTGCAGCACCCTCCTCTTGACCACGGCGTGCGTCTGCCTCAGAGAGCCAAGGGCCACCTCTGCTGCCATCTGCTTCACGCTCTTCCTGGGACCGACGGCTTCAGCCACAAACTGGCCACCCAGAAACACTTCGCACTTCCACAGCTGATCGGGCAGCGGCGTCAGTGTATAGTCGACAGGCACCCTGTTAAATTGAGCCGTCTCATTGATGATGCCTACGGCGTTTGGAGAGTTTTCCAGTATAACCAGCCCTTTCAGGCGCGGGTGGGTGTCCCCCCACTGCTCCCCCTGCCGCTGCCCCCCCTGCCCCTCTCTGGCTGCCTCGTTCTGCCGCAGCTTTCCTAAGGCCTCCTCAGCCACCGCGTGCTTAGCTGCCTTTTTGCTCCGCCCCTTCGCCCATGCGACCGGCTCCCCATCCAAGCAGACACAGCACCCCCAGAGGCTGTCCACAGGAAGCTCGTCAAACCTGTAATCGATTCTCATGCCGTTGAAATCCGCAGAGTTCTGGAGGATACTAATGGCCTCCTTCGCCGTCTCGAGAAGCACAAAGTCAGCCCGGCGCCGACGCTGATCCCCGCCTCTGCCGCCGGGTGCCGACTCATCACCGGGGTCTCGCTGGTCCCCGCCTCTGCTGCCGGGTGCCGACTCGTCACCGGGGTCTCGCTGGTCCCCACCTCTGCCGCCGGGTGCCGACTCGTCACCGGGGTCCTGCTGAGACGCCGCCAGCTGCAGGGCAGAGGAATCCCTGGGACAGGCAATCATCTCGCACCCGTGTCTGCGCTGTGCGACCCGCACCGCCACCGGCCCCCGAAGGAGTCTGACGGCCGCTTCCGAGGCTCGCTTCTTAGCGGCCTTTTTCGTGCCGGCGTAGCCAGTGCCGATACACACGCTCTGGCAGCGCAGCTCACAGGCATACCCATCCCCTGGGACCTCATGGTCCTTGGGCAGCTCTCTGAGTGAGAGGTCCTTCACGCTCACATAAGAGTATTGCAGGCTGCCTTCACAAGCCTCGAGGCTGCGGTTCAGCACCGAGGTGTAGTACGACGCAGACCTGTGCTCTGGGTGCCTCAGAGTGACAGCTATGGCAGAGGATAACCTGGTGATGAACTGCTGGCCTTTTTTCAAGCTATCTGGGAAGATGGGCTTAGGTTCACTACACCTTGTGGTTTTAGAGAGGACACCGTGACTACCGGACTTTCCCTGGCTCTTCTTAACTTTAGTTGGCTTCGGCTGCTTGGTGGCTGGGGTCTCAGTCTCATTGGCACAGTCCTGCCGTATCTCAGGCCCCTGCTCACCGGTGCTGTGGATCTTCACGTCGCTCCCCCCGCTGCTGGCCCAGGGGTCAAACACAAACGCCGTAGGGCTCTGTGGAGAAGCCTTGGTTACGGCAGCCGAGGCCACGGGCACGGCGAGGCTCGTCTCTGCTGCGGCTTTGCTCTTGTTTTCCTTCTCATCCACACTGCTACTGGCAACAAATCGCACGGGTTCGAAGCGGGGGCCAAACCGTGGGATCTTCTTGAAAACCCCCTCTCCTATTGCCATCAAAGAACACAGTCTGAATATTAACATGTTAAATCATTATTAAATCATTTCTTACAATGGTCTTCTGTTAATATATCGATGTGAATTCAACCTGAATAGATTCTTAGAAGGTCTCTCATGGTCTTGCGAGAGGGCTCTGCAAAAAGTCATAGGCAGTCAAAGAAATGGTTTAAAGAGGTTTGCTTTCCGCATTAGATCCCCAATTAATTAAGCAGTAAAATCATTTCAGGAGGTACTTATTAACCTAACATACTTGTGGTTGAATCAACAAACACAGTTATATGTCAGGTTGGCTCTAAATCCTGGAGTGACTTTTGGAAGGGTTTGGAGATTGCACGCTAAGAAAATCCGATAAACATAAAATGACATAAAATTACACCAACATGAGAATAATTTAAATACATTTTTTTGACTGCCTAAAATGTTTGCACGCTGTTGTATATCTTCAGAAAAACATGTTGGTTCAGGGATGTAACCTGGATGAATAATAAACTGCTATTGATAAGGTAACAAAAAACATCCAAACTAGAGCCAAACTTACCATCATTACATGAGCTTGATCTCTTTTTTGCTTCACCTGCAACCAGCTGGAAGTTGGGTCTCTCACCAACATCTATGCCTTCAGCCATTTCCAGCACCTTCTCCATTAGGTCTGAGCCATACCTGCAAAGACAGAGAGAACATGTACCAAGTTAAACAAACCTTTCATGCAAATCAAATGCTGAGCCTCAGTCATATCCAGTAAAAGCTAAATGAATAAATTAATCACTCTACCAACTGGCCACACATCTGACACCAACTGTCATCCAACCGAAGGACTAGTTAGTGTGCAATGCACTACTAGGAGTGACTGGAAGCTCTACAGGTGACTGGAAGCTCTTGCTAACCCTTTTGCAAGTGAAATTACTTTTAATCTTAAGTTTTGGTATTTCCATCCATGTTCCAATTGCTTATCATGAGTAGGGTCTAGTAATGACAGCATAGGTTACAAGTATAGATCGACCGATATATCGGTTCATCGATATTTTCCCCGAATTTAAGCATTTTGCCATAATCGGTTATCGGTTTTGTAATATCGGGTTCACCGATAAACGCCGCCATCTTGTGGGTG
>JAODKM010000037.1:6093175-6106025 GCA_026780845.1 Petrocephalus sullivani | reverse complement strand
AAAGTATAAAATTGTTAATTTGAAACAATATAAATATACATTTAAGCAGTGTGCATCTGAATGCATCTTTGCACGCCTTAGGGCATAGCATCCTCAGGACAGCGAACACTATAGCTGCTTAAAAACAGCAAAGACAAAGCTGTAACATGCCAAGCCGTCGTCAGGTACCAAGCTCACCACCAAGGCGACAGACTTACAGGGGGATGGCACTGACTGCACTCTACCAGGCCGTTCCACAAAGCAGGATTTCCTCATTAACCAGATAGGCCAAAGTAAGGACTGTCCAATAGGAATGACACTTACCCGTCCTCCTACTGGACAGTTTCCACGTTTGGCTTAAGTTACCCAGCCAACCAGGAAATTCTGCTTTGTGGAACACCCCCCAGATGTGCATACAATGCACTAGTATTTCGCAAATGCCAGCACGCAACAGTCACCAAAACATCTGACATCCACGTGTAAAGAAACCCCCCTGCACACCCCCAGCTGCCCTAAAGATACTCGCAGTTATCGGTTAAAGTAAACAAAGGGTAAAGTCAACAAGAACACAGATGAGGGTCCATCCTCCTCCGGACAGAGCCTGCCGGGCAGCACCGAAGCCCAGAGGGACGAGAGCACCGTGGAGATACCCAGAGCCTCTCGGGAGGCTGTGTTTATTGATCCGTTGTAGCAAGCAGCTCTCTCGTTGCGGCCTGTTCTACAGCACAGCAAACAATACCAGCACTATCACACACGGCCAGGAACAGGTTCCAGAATGCAAATGAAAACCAAATGAATTTCAACACACAAGTGGAGTAACAGTTTGTTACATCCAGGAAAAACTGCACAGGGATTTCACTGCAAAACTGAAGTTTGCACTTAAACCTTAATTATTCTGCTATAAAGTTTAGTTCAACCATGAATGTTTCACCGTCACCTCGTTTTAAATTTACTTTCAAGGTCGTCTTTTCAGGCAATTAATAATTCCAGGCAATTAATAATTCTGAGTTTACAATTTACAGTTTTGACTGTAGATTTCACAGTAGAACTATGAAGTGTGCCAGTTCAGAGTAACAATTCATGGTTGAACTGCGCACGTACAGAGTAAAACTGGCACACAAATTTTCAGTTTGACTATGAGATTTCACGGGCATGGTTTCCTGGGATACTTTCCCCGATACCATGGTACCAGCCGCCACTTCCCCATTAGCTCGCCCTACTTCCTGTTGCTCAGGGCCGCCACACATCCGCTCACCTTGCTGTCCAGCTTCTTCATGGTGACCAGATCCAGGGACTTGAGCGAGTGGCCGGTGGGGGCGATGAAGTAGAGGCAGGCGTGGATGCGCGTGTCGTGGTAGCTGTGGAGCGTGCGACGGATTTTCAGCTCTTCCTGCAGGTAGGCCTCGAACTGAGCGTCGATGAACTCCACGATGGACTTGTAACTGCCGAAGACAGACAGTGAATGGAGAAGGAAGAGCTTAAATCCACAATCCAAGGCTCATAAACAGAGGGGGAAACATCAGGAATTAGCAAACTGCTTCCTGAAAGCACATTTAAACCCTCCTGTTCAGTTGATTTTTCATTAACCAGGCTGTAACTGGTGAGTTAATTGAATACTCACAGTGGAGATTTGAATAATAAAAGAGACCTGAGAGCTAGTTAGCATCAAATCAAATTTGAAAGTCAACTAGCACAAAATGGGGAGATTTTCTTGAACAGAGTCACCCCTCAGCCAGTGCAAAGCCAGCCAAGGAGAGAAACTGCTTCACAGCAGGGAGTCAAAGACCACACAAGTAGGTGTTTCCACAACAGCAAAGAAACCATTCTCCCGCTCTGAAAGGTAACACTTCAACTGCATGCCATCCAGCTCCAAAAACCATCCATCCAACTTTCAGCCACTTCCCCTGAGGAGGGCCTGAAGGCTGCCCCCGGCAACACGGAGCACAAGGAACGACTGCACCCTGCACGGGATGCCAGTCCGTTTCGGGGCACGAGCTCTCCATCACACACCGTGGGAACCCAAGAGACCAATTACATGGACATGCGTCTACATGTCTGTGTATTACTGCAGGAAACCTGCATGAAACAGACAGCGAAGTTGGACTCAAAACCCCACGCTGCAGGTGTGACGGCAGTAGTGCTACAGACTGAGCCCCAATGCCCAAAGTAAAAAGGAAAATGGAACAATCTGAACCACTTCCAAGACCAAGGCATCATTTAGCCCCAGGAAGCTAAAGCAGGGTAGGGTAGCGCTACGCCAGCTTTCCTCATCCTATGCGGGGGTAAACGCGTGGCTCAGCAGGCTAAGCCTCTGTGCCTGTGATCGGAGGGCTGCCAGTTTGGAGCCTGGCCTTGGCAGAATAGAAACGGCATCTCACGTTGATCTTGCGTCGGGAATTCTGGGAGACTGACAGCAGCCAGACATAACCAAACCAGTTCAGCTAGCCTGAAGAATGCCTAAACGGGCCCCACGTCACTTACAGGCCATCCGCAAACACAGCACGAGAATCAACTGTCTGCAAAACGGCTGGAGAGCCAAACCACATTGTTTCTGTCAAAAACAGGAAACAGGCACAATTAGAATCAGGAAGACAAGTGAAGTTGGAAGGGGGGGTGACAGACTCAGACTGAGCCAATACAAAGCTTTTGTGAGCACATACCTAGGCACTAGGTACTTCAGATTTCAATACTATGGTTTTTTCCTATAACCAAATTGCCAAGATAACATGATCAATTCACTGGCATAGCCGGAACACCCCCTAAAATTAACTGGCCGTTTTAAAAACCAAAACCATCCAATAAATAATGTTTGAAAGGCATAATAGCTGTACAATTTGCAGGGAGCACAGCAGAGAGTGAGTGCAAAGCCCTGTTCTGCATTTGGCGGCTTCATCAGGTCAATAAGGACAAAAGGGCACCTTTAAAAAGGTGAGCATGAGAGACTCAGGCCCGCAGGAGAAAGCCTGAGGTCTGAACTGACAAGGAGCCCCATTCCGAACACATGAAAGACTCATGGAAGAAGCCTGCTACATTACTGCATAGTACTTGTATAACTAATTATTACGATAATTATGCTCATGCAGTGAATCCCACCTCCTGAGCGCAGGCTAACGGGTGGCCCGGCCGCAAGCTGCGCTCACCTGTCCTCTTTGTTGATTTGGTCCCCGAAGCCCACGGTGTTCACCACGGTCAGTTTGAGCCTCACATTGCTCTCCTGCAGCTCGTAGGTGTTGGACTTCAGCTGCACACCGGGCTGGTTGTGCGTGGTTGGCTCACCCTCAAATTTGGTGTTAAACAGAGTGTCCATCAAGGTGGACTTACCCAGGCCAGTCTCACCTGTGGGGAGGGAAAACGTCCTGCTTTGTGACATCACAGGCGCTCTTCAGCGACGTACATCGTGCATAAATAATGCCGAGAACCAAGTGGTCACATGGGCAGCAATTTACAACTTTTCCTCTGTAGTGCAGCTGTGCGCATCCCCGTGTGTCACGAAGGAGACTGGGGGTTTTATTTTATTACTTGTGTACATCGACAATAAGCCCATTGTACTCCATGTACCAAGGCCGTTTATGGCCCAAATAACCAGGGGGCGTTTCACCTGGAGAACAAAACGAATCCGACTAAAAATCAACAACAGCGGCGGGATTTAATTAACGCATAAAACCTTTGAGGTAAAAATTTACTTTGGGAACACCTGAGTAAATCAAAAGGACCAAATATTGCTTAAGTGAAGAAAAACTAGTATTCTAGATGTCGAGCCAGATGATTCTAGATGTTGAGCCAGACTGACGCCAGGCAGGAGGACGACTCCAGCCGCTGAGAGCAGCGGACCTTATTTCCATGGTTACCTGGTTCGACATCTACGCGCCACACTTAACAGTAAGCATGTTAAATTAAGAAGCGCAGTTCTGGAAGGTCTAGAGTCAGCCCATCTCCTTCCATTTCCACGGTCTGAGAACTTCAGATTTATGCACCAAAGGCTTTGCGCCCTCAAATCGGACGAGTCCCACGGTGCCCCCTGAACTTGGCAGGAACCGAAAGCGGGACTCGGCAGCTCGTCCCTGAAAAGGTGCCCCAGCACAGGGACAGAACTGGCGCACACAAAAACAGGACACTGAGGATGAGCAGACCCCACCAAGACACAGAAGTTCAGCGAAGGCTGTGATGCTTTATTAGTCATGGACAATGTCAGGGGTTCGAATCCTGCAAGCCGTCTGAGCGACTGGGGTCTGCATGTTCTCCGTATGTCATGTAGGTCTCCTGCAGGATCTCTGCCTTCCTTCCGCAGTCCAAAGATGTGCTGCTGGTATGTCCAAACTGTCCATAGTGTATTATAGCGCGTCTGAGGATGCGTACTCATATATGCCATGTGACATTTTCTTTTAATAAACTCCCCATTACCCCATCCTTTAACCAAATGAGACATTTCTATACATAGATCCGCACATGTGGTTCCCATCATTTTATTCAGAACTGTCCAGTTAACTGACAACTTCAGAGAGGAGTAGATCACAGACAAGCATGTATGCCAATAGAATAAAAATCAGGAGTCTGCCAAGCACAAAACCATTCACACATTGCTCTCTCACACTCACTCAGTCTCTGATAAATATTCCGAGCTGGCAAAAATCTATAAGAGGCAGCACCAAACTGGCACATACATCTCCTTCGGCTCTGGAGAGAGAAGCTCGCCGTCAGTCACATTTGTCTTTGAGTCAAGGAAGGTCAGCCCCTGTGATCCAGGGCACCAACCCCATCAGGCTCATTCCTCTTTGTCTGCATGTTGGTCCTCCCGGTCCGAGCTTTACAGCGCGTGTAAGCTGTCATGTTACCAGCTTTTAAACCATTTCCCAGCCAAGTAGCCATCTGTCCATATGCAATAACCTGCTCTCCCCAAAGCTTCAGCATTCAGCAAACAGCTACGGGGAGATTTATCTGCGCTATAAAAATCGATGCATGATTAAGTAACAGGGCTCCAGAATGTCCTTATGAAAAGAGAATACTCTTACCCGTCAATAATCATGGTTTTGGTAAAAAGTTAAAAAAATAAACCTGCTCGGCTGCTTAGGTTTCAAAACCACCGGTGTTACCACCAATAACATACACAAACCTCATACACAGGCAGGGAGAAGATCAGTTCTAACTTTGATCAACAGTCATGTGATTCGTCAGGGTCTGTACTATAGATCTACAGATGTGGATCCGTTTTATGCATCATATTTAAGACATTGCAGGACTAATATTACCAGTAACAGATTTTTTAGGAGCTACAAAAGCTGTGAATTGTGGTGGAAGTGATAAGTCAGGCATAGTAATTCGAGTAAATGAGAGGGATACCGAGCGCGAAGGGAAAAGGGAACTTCACAGAAGCCGCTCACCAACGCAGAGGATGTTGAAGCAGAATCCGTTGTTGACGGACTTGTTGACCAGCTGGTCCGGCATGCTGTCAAAGCCCACATGGCCCGACAGGGGAACTGACCGCGCACCTTCACCCTGTCAAAACGAGAAATCCAGGCATCAGTGTGTGCTGTGCAGCGCAGCGCATTATTCGGTCTGGTAGGAACTTCCAATAGACGGAGCACTTTGCTCATTGCCAGAGGCGGGCGATTGACGTGGCCGCATTTTAGGGCCTTACAGATGTGGCCCACTCACAATCAGGGCATCACGCTGGCCGCGGCCCGCCAGACCGTGACGTTCAGCCAGCCCTGCTTACGAAGCAACAGCGCCAGTCGCTAGAGATCC
The DNA here is from genome assembly GCA_026780845.1 of Petrocephalus sullivani. Classification (NCBI taxonomy): domain Eukaryota; kingdom Metazoa; phylum Chordata; class Actinopteri; order Osteoglossiformes; family Mormyridae; genus Petrocephalus; species Petrocephalus sullivani. The sequence goes on along the minus strand of JAODKM010000037.1, from coordinate 6,100,304 downwards.
AACATCAGATTTCTCAAGTTCAGTTTCATGTGCAGCTGACAAATCCATGTCATGCAAATTAAGATGACGACATTTCTAAAATTTAAAAATATGCAATGCAGAGGAAACAAACCTCTGACCACCATCCTGCAGAACCATCTGCTCCAAAGTGAATGGCAGACCAGCTGCACTGGTGCCCCGTGTTGACTCTACCCAAACTCAGATAGAGGAATCACCACTAAGCACCTTGAAGACCTGTTCCAAAGCTTACCTGCTCCTGACGGCATGAGACAGGGACTGAAAACAAGATGCTACACAGTCCAGAGCGCCCTCATCCAATCCACACAGGTAAGGCACCCAACAGTACAACTGAAAGTGAGCCCTCACACGCAGATATGCCTCGTCGACCCAAACTGAGCTGGTTATGGTCGCAAATGGCATTTTTATTTTTATGCCACACAGCAAACATGCAAATACAAGTACCACAAAGCAGCAACTGTATCAACACACAATCTCATCCACCTCCCCGTCCATCGCTCAGAGCTGAGCTACAGCATCCTGATGGAACCTCAGACTCAGACTCTCACAGGAATCTCCTAAGGACAGGGCTTCCTGCCCGGCGTGTGAGGGAGCGTTTGTGTAGGTGGCTAATACCACAGCCAGAAGGAAGCAGGCCCTAACTCATCAGGCAATCATCTTTACTACCACCCAAGCCTTGTCCTCACTGCTTATCAAGGTCAGGGATGAAAGTGTACATACGCAACATCACGTGCACGCGCACACACACACACACACGCTACAGGCAATTCAGAGACATCAACAGCAGTGGAACTCAAACCTTAACCCAAGCGAGAGCGATCAGTCCTGCACTGAGCCACACACCACCCACTATATTTACTCCGGCAAATGGGAAAAGGCTTCTAATCATTCATTTGTAATGCACTTTGAAAATCTTAGATCCTACACCCAGGTTAGACCAACAAGCCGTGTGGGCCAATTACTTTGGGCCTTGTTGCAATTTAGTTATATTAAAACATGCACAGGAGTATTTTTTAAAGGGATACGTCAGACCTCAGGGCTTTTCTGAAAGACTTCAATTAAACGCCAAACTAATAGTCCATTTCAAAACAAAGCTAAAAGGCGATCAGAGGTAGGGGGGCGATGCCGTTTGTAATGCCGTCTGTCGGATCTCCAGCGGCCAGCCGGCGTGTGGGGGCTCCGAGAGCAGCACACCGGCCCCCGGGCGCCACGGGCACGCCAGGGGCCCCATCCCCCGGCTCCCCTGCTTGCATTTCCAATGGCACCGAAAAAACCCGAGTCCGGGTTACAGGAGCGGACCTTAGGAGGGTTTATTCCAGATGCCACGGCTGCTATAGGCATGCCGCTTATGGCGCATCCAGGCCGACAGACAGACAGACGACGCCCAGCAGGATGCGGGAGCCGCGATCGGAAACAATGTAACCGTGCAGAGGAAGGCAGAGCGCGAGACGCCGCGCGCCCGCCCCCCCCGATCAGCGCGCGCAGAGACACGGGTCCGAATCCCGGGAGAAGCCCTCCATCAGCCACCAGTGACGCACCCCGCAGCACAGCACGCAGATGCCCATATGCATCTGCCCTTTGTACAAATGCACCACCGCTTACCAAGACCGCACGATGCCTGCCACATTAAAGGAGCCTCTGCGGCACCGGGCCGCGGGGAAATGCCGCATCTGGGTGCGGTGCCGCGTCCCTGCGCAGCGCCTGCATCCCCAGCAAAGAGCCGAAGCCGGGGCAGCGACTCACCGCTTGCCGAGCGATCTCAGTGGCCGCCATGGTGCGCTCCTACCGCCGATACAGCCCGGAGAGGAAGCGCAGCGCAGCCCCCGGACGGCCGCTATTCCTACGGAGGGGAGCGTACCATTCCTCGGGCAAAGAAACGCACCGGTGGCAAATGCGACCCCACCGTCACCATTTAACGAGTCTAACGACGCCGCCCGTGTCGTGTTATTTTAGCACATTCATAAGAATAATATTGCAAATAACCCCCACGGCATCTCTTTGGAAGCCCCCCTTTGCTTTCACGAATGGTTCGGTCTGGCTCCTCAGCAAATTAGGATGAGAGGGATGGGCTGCCCCCCTAGCACCTAAAATAACCCAATTGCTAATTCTAATTAATGAAATGCATAGTGTGCTAAATACTAAATTAACGTATATGAATTAATCACATCACAAATAGGTTAGAATATGCATGTGAAGTGAGGCTTAGGGCTGGTGGTGTGATCCAGTTTCGGGAGGCCCGTCTGATGCAGGCCACTCTCTTATTGACCGGTACGAACTGTTGCGATCTCTGTATATGGAACCCATGGCTATGAGCTACTTCGAGAAAGAGGTGGAAAATGTCTTTTAACGTGGTTTATTGCTGATTATTGGTTCACACATTTCTCCCAGGATCCTCCTCCTGTCCAAGTCAAGTGGCGCTCTAAACTGCTCAGAGTACGTGACTGTATCATCACCACAGGCAGATCCAGACCCCCCTTAGGGGAATTTCAGCCACCTAACCTTTCTCTTAGTCCCCCAGAAAATAATTTTTCTGAATTGATTTAGTGATTTGTCCTGTATTTCCGTATACCTTCTGTAGGACCGTGACATCGGCACGAGGCTCCGCTGATGAGGATGGAATAGGGAGAGGAGCAGAGCAAAGGTCATGCAGCCATCCAGAGCTGCCCGGGATGTGTTTGGAAGGGCTTATCAATTATTCTAAGAAAAAGATACAGTAAGGGCATGAAGACCGGGCACAGAAAGCGCTCTCCGCTGGTACCAGCCATGCAGAATCCCATGGCCTAAATCAAGAAACACCAGAACAGGATCTGCTGCACTTGGATGACGGGAATATTTCCGTACTGTGGTAATATTACACTACAGAAAGTTGAAGAGAGACTGGGAAATACAATTTAAAAAATACTAATAAATGGTGAACACTGGCTTAAAGGTAACCAGGTAGCCAGGTTGTTGATTGGGGACATTATGTTTTAAGGGACTGGAGGACATGTGTGAATAAACATGAGGATGATTTATAATCACTGGTAATGGATTGGTCCACATCCTGGCCTATATCGTACAATCATTGTAAGATACTAGTATGGCCAGTAGGGTGCCCCCCCCCAGAGTGTGTACTCTAGTGTTGCAATGACTGACTATGCAGATTATAGTATGATACTGTTTATACTAGAGAAAAAACTCAAAGTTGGTTACTGATTCAACTGAGGTTCATTTGGTAGGATGGAAGACTGATGTGCTGGAATGCTTAACACAGCAGGCTGACATTTGTAAGGCTTCATAAAGAGAAACCATGACAATAGGCCCTGTGCTGCTTCCTGATGCAAATTCCAAGTGGTTAAATGTCAAGGTGACAGAATGACATGTATATCCGTGTCCTGGTGGCATTCATAAGACAACCGTCAGCAGGAAACATGAACACTCCCAAGACAACACATCCCAGGGCATTACATATACATATATATATGTATACATATACACATGCATATACAAATACATAGACATATACATATACAAATACATATACAAATACATGGACATATACATATACATATACATATACAAATACATATACAAATACATAGACATATACATATACATATACAAATACATATACAAATACATAGACATATACATATACAAATACATATACAAATACATATACACATACATATACAAATACATAGACATATACATATACAAATGACAGTGAAACCCGGAGGGGTGTGATTGGATTGGAAGGAATGACCTAATGTTTGAATGTGCAGACTTGCAAGAGAGAATTGCTTAAAGGAGGGAGATGAACCATGTACCGCATTAATAAAACTTGGAAACACCAGCTGTGAGGAGTAGTGCAGGCTTGTATTTGATCTGGTGGGAGATTTTCCAGAGGATCCCTTGCGGGGCGTAGCTGGTTCTGCTTCTGTTTGGAGGGAAATGCTTGGTGCTTGAACACAGCTGTTTGTTTGGAACAATAATAAATATAGCAAATGACCCATTAAGCTGTCTAATTTTCACAATCAAGCACTTGGTAGATCACATTCAAGCATAATGTCACCCCCATACCTGCATCATAGCAGGTGATAGTTTCTAAGGAGTGGGCTTATCCCCAGAGTCAGCAGGCTTCGTGGATTTTGTGGCCCTGATAAACTATACGAGGCCATATAAGAGTCACATAGAGCATCCCTGCTAATTTTTATTTAAAGCACACTTAAACTGTGACGCTTTGTCCAACTGAAAAATGGGGTTAGCATTACAGATACGAAACATCATAGTTACCTAGTTAGGAGGACAATTTAATCTCACAATTGTATTTCTAGGTCATGCCTCAAGTGGAAAGGTTTATATCGAAATTCAATGGTTAAATGGGGGATACATTTCTTATTCCAGAAAATTCTGAGACATTCCTTTTCTTCATAATTATTACCTCTACAACCTTTTGTCAAGTGGATTCTTTAACAAATACAGCAGAGGTGGAAAGTTCAGGTCCAGAAAGTAAAAATCCACACCAACCTGCTGGACAAAAAGTGTCACAATCACAGAGCACTCAGATGGTTGGTTGAAACAAAATTTTGGTCTGGATTTGTACTTTCTGGACCCACCCTTTCCACCTCAGACATGCAGTACCTTCTGTGTTGTTTATCACTTGTTTTATAGATCCACTCACATCATTTCTGGAGGCATGTGGCATCTGTGCTCAATTTATGTTTAGGTGTTATACATTTCTGATTGCATGATCATTGTTTGACGTCAGATGAACAGCAATTAAAATCGTCTGTGGATAATTCGGTGGCCTGACCCTGCGTTTGAAGCTGACGTGCAGTAGGAGGTGCTCAGCACCACACAGGCCAGCAGTGACCATTCAGCGTCAGCCACAGGAAGAGCAAAGAGAAGATGGCTGGCCGTTGATGATGGTGCTAGTCACTGCCAGGTCCAGAGCAGAATCACTAAGGTGGTAAGATCCCAGGAACGGCGTCACACCCATGGATTAGAGTGACGCCAGACGCGGGACGACTGGCAGCCCTGTTTATCTTCTTAGCACCTCAATGTTCTTAGTCACCAGCCACCACTGGCAGAATCATTTGCATCCGTATAGAAAGGGTGTGGAGAGCCTCCCAGCCTGTGCGATACTATAGATTGATAACCAAATATGAAAATAATAATAAAAAAACATTTGCAGTCTTTTTATATTTTGACATTTTTTAATTCAGATATGGATTTATATTTCAGCAAATACATAAGAAAATTGAACCATTTCATGTGTTATAAACTGTGTTTATATACAGTGCACGCTGAGAAATACATCCACAAAATGATTATACAGACTAATAATTTCAACAAAGCAAAATGGTTCTCCCTAACAATGGCTGCTTTGTTGTCCTACAGCATGTCTGCAGAATTGCAGAAAGAATACTGAAGTGTTCCTTTTCATTCAGGGGACCGGGATCCAGGCTCGATATGGCTGAGCACCGGGCAGCTAGCTGGAGCTCAGCAGCGCTAGCAGCAGTATGGGAGCGAGGACACGTAGGAGGAGCCCTCTGTTCCACAGCGCCGGGCTTCCAGCAGGCAGTCCTGTGTCCTCTGTCCCACAAGAAAGAAACATTTTAATTTAAACAACTTCAGATTCACTACTGCTTTCATAATGTTGCTTCACCACTCTGTTAATTGCTTTGAACACTTTATGCAATATGCAATAAAATATTAATACAATTAACATTTCTCATCAGTCTCTTGCAAATTAAAGTAATGATTTGTGCTACACCTTCATGGAATACAATACACACGTAAATAAAGTTTATACAAATAAAGAAAGCCTTTCCTGTTTCTGATTATGCTAGATGGATTTACACGTCCAGGCTTTATGATAATATACGGTGGTGCAATGAGCCAGCAGACTCTCCTATAAATCACTGGCTGTGAATTAGGGTACAGTCAGTATGAGTCCACTGCCAGGCCCACACACACACATGCACACCCGCACAGACACAGACGCACACATAGACACACATACAATCACACTCTATGGTAACTGCAGTCGGGAATCGAACCTACGATCCAGGCCCGGTTAAACTCACCTCTGGTCAGTAACTCTGACTTTATGTTCACCCAGAAAATTGTCTTTTCCTGAGCCACTGTGGCTCTGTAACACGAACATACAGAGGCAATTAATTCTTACTGAAATAAAATCTCGCTTCTGTGTCCTTAAAGCACAATCAGCAAAGACGGTTATTTTCCGAACCCAAGTATTGTCAGGGATATAAACATTTTTGGGTCAATCCTGAATGTCTTACACGAAATAGATACTGTCCACTCCTCTGGGCGGTACCCAGGTGTAGACGGTGCTGTTGTCCTTGATGTCGATGTTGGAGTGGGTGATGGCTCCCTGGGCATTACCTGAACACTGCAAAATACATGAAATCAGTTCTGTGATTAAAATCTGCAGATCTCTGCTGGTATTAGAGCTCCAAAGACTGTTTGTTTGGCCTAAACCAACCACGTGGCAAAAGACTACTTGCATGTAGATATTTTGTATTAGCTGGGGGGTGCTGCCAGGTCCCCAAAGCGTTGGCCTGGCCTTCGCTGTGAGCCTGCAGCAGCACACCCGTGTAGTTTGGTCCCTGGATGGTCACTGAAATGGAATCATGGGAAAACAGTGAAGGTAGCAGCATCTATTCATCCATCCATCCACCCATCCATCCATTCACCCATTCATCCATCCATTTTCCATTCCTCTTATCCAATGGTGGCAAACCTATTCTAGGAAGCACAGGCACAAGGCAGTGCAAACCCTGGGCAGGACTAATGCATCACAGCTTATGCGAACAATACATATGTGAAGCAGAATATTAATTAAGACAATTTAATGTGACCACAGTCTAACATTTTGGTGTGACTTTCACACTCATAATAGATCAATATTCTTGGACTGCCTTAATGCCTGCAGTATTATGCAGATACCCTAATGGAAGAAAAGCACGAGCAGAGATTTTATTAGAGACCTATAATATTCCTTCCTGGCTGGCTGTAAATAACAGGAGAGCTTCGGTCATTCCCAGAATTCACAGCTAAGTAAAACATTTAGTTTGTGCCTCGGGGGGGGGGGGGGGGGGGGGGT
>JAODKM010000037.1:6077452-6088484 GCA_026780845.1 Petrocephalus sullivani | reverse complement strand
ACAGGTGCCATTGTAACGAGATAATCAGTGTTATTCCCAGCACCTGTCACTGGTTTTAATGTTACAGCTGATTGGTGAATATAACCTACTAAGAATATATAATCTAAAAATAATGTCACTCAAAAATGATGGGTGATACCAAAACTCTGAGTATATGTCAGAAACAAGTATTAAAAAGTACATAAAAGATTTAGTTGTTCTTTGACAACTAGTCAAAGAACCAGTGTAATTTATCAAGCAAAAATTGATTTGATACTATTACAGCAAATTTCATTACAAAAGTATTTAAAAACATAGTATTAATTAAAATAATATAAATATGGAAAAGTAGAACATTTCTGTAAAAAACAAAATGCATCCCAGTCTGGATTTACCCCTATTTTGTGCCCTATGTGCTCCATGACAGGACACTTTGTAATGCGCTGAGAAGTTAGATGGATGGATGGATGAATGTTTTGGGAGAATCGCGTTACCGCGGTTACAGCAGTTACCGCGGTACGGGCTGCGCGGCCAGGCGCCCATGCAGAATGATCGCCTAGGAAACCACTGTACACAGACCGGTAAGGAGGACCGCCGTCGGGCTGGGGGCGCTTTACAGTGTCTGTTTTTTTAAGATAGATTTTAATCCCCTTTAAAATCTATGTTAATTAGAAACATTCTAGCGCATTCGTGTTTCCTTTGAATAGTTACCAATAAAGATCTGGGTTATTCCCGTATTTCCCAGAGCTCTAATTTAGACGAAATGGAAAACATTTCCTCCAAACAGGCCGACGCAAGAGCTTCAGAAATCGTGAGCTGCAATATTGATAAGGCGAGTTTATTAAGGGCAGCGGAGCCCGCAGGCGGAGGTACGTAAGCCGGGGCTGGCGGCAGGACCGGGATCCGCTGACCCGTAGCCCGAACCGGACTGACCGGCCGCTTCTCACACAGGCCCCACCTGTGACATGCAGAGTATTAGCTGGAGCGCTTGTCGGGACTTCACAGCCGACATTGGAGAAGAGCAGATCAAAGATTACATCCGTGTATGTCACACTGATGAGTTGGTGATGTTTAAGTCATTTTTGGAGCAGTAGCATATGTGGTGGTTCCTGCATCCCAGAGCGATATTTCAGAAAATGATTTTAGTTCACATGGATTATATATTGTCAATATTTCCCAGTTCATGAAAATCGATGTCATGGTTCAACAGCACCATGACAAGAGCTCTCCTGAGACCGAGCAGTGAAAGTTGGCTATTAACTTTCATCTCTTAATCATCAGTCTACCCGCCTTCACTAGAACTAGGTTAAGGAAGCAGATCCATCATTCCAGTTGATCTTAACCAGCCCCAGTTTGTTATATGTTACGATTTCTTTTGCAGACATGGGAACTGCATGCCAGTTGGTTGTACAGTATAGAGTTTCTGGAGCTGAAGGATATTGAATTTCACAAAGAGTATCACTATCGAGTCCGCTGGAGCATCCCAACTCTGAGTGCCCCAATCCCCAGAGCTACCGTGTCTGTCTGCTTTGTCATAGAAATCGCCAAGCTGAAACCTCAGGTGGTCCTCTTCCTCTAATTGTGCCGCTCAGTGGTCGCTATTACCAGTATCAGCCCATTTTGGGTGGAGAGTTTCTTCACTTTTTTCCCTAGTTTCCAATGAAATGAAACAGCATTGGTACATAATACTGCAAGCTGTAACCCAGCCATAAAATATTAAACCTCATTTTGTATGCATTATGTATTAATATAAAACAGAAATAAAAAACCTGGTGGTTCTGTAACTAAAGGTGGAGCAACTATATATTTGTCTGAGATGTTTGATGTTGAAAGAAAGAAATGACCTCAGAAATTAAAATGTTAGTTAGTAGAAACAGCTAAGTAATAAAATGTGCTTCTTCCGGCTTTGGCCCTTTGGTAGAATCTGCCCGTGGAGGTGCACTATCGCCTGGAGTCCAGCCGTCTGGTACACAGGTGAGGATTAGACCTTGTTCACAATCACAGTTCACATGCTGTGTGAAAGAGTCTCTTTAAAAAAGTGATCTTTGTGCACCCCTTCTGTGTTTCAGACCAGGAAAAACACGCTTCTGTGAGAAATGGCTGAAAGATGTAATAGAGAGCAAGCTACTCTACAGTACCGATACTTTATAAAAATGATGTTATATGCCAATGATAAATGACACCTTAAACTGTGAAGGCTCAACAGCAAACAGAGATATGTGTCCTACCGCCATAAAGTAACACTATTAAATAACGCAGAATTATAGTTACTATTGCAGTTACAGAGTGAGAATTTAATTTAAATTCTAGGTGGATTTACATTATATAACGTGTAGTACTTAGGATACCATTGTTACTATTCTCTTTTTCAATGGAGTATTTGTTGCATGTTTCAGCCTCAAGTCTGATTGACTTGAAGTTTAAAACTTTGACCGTATGTGGATTTTATTTAAATTAAGTAAAATCTTGTACCCCTCGTCCTGAGTTGAGTTTTAATGCATATGATTGCGTGAATGCTGTGTGGGCCTTTTCTTACTGTTCACGCATTACTCCTTGTTCAGCTTTTTCCGGGAAATGTGTGTGTGTGTTTTTTTTTCCAGTGGATTTGCACCGTAACTATTCTCCTGACACTTCTGGGTTGCATTTATTTATGTTTCGGGTTTAAAATCAGGCCATGCATGCAGCACCTGTGCAGACTTACCAGGGCTAACAAAGAATTCCCCTCTTCATCCAGCCCTGCTCCGACCACTGATGCAATAAAGGCTGGAATAGGTACCTGTAGTATATCCCAGGCTGCACAGGGCAGGGGATATCCTGGACGGGATGCCAGTCCATCACAGGGCACAGGGCGGGAGACACCATGCATGGGATGCCAGCTGGCCGTGGTTCATACACAAACATGCATTTGTTAGGTCTGTTTCTGCTTCGGATCTGTCATGCTAATGCAGATATTTACTTAGTACAATTCTATAGTCACACAAGTTTGGGATGATCCTGTAACATCCAGGCTTGTCCCAGCCTCTCATGCCTGTCTGTGGTAGACGCCAGGGCTACGTGCCATGAAGGAAGCCGGCTGATGCCTGGAGAGGCTCTGTACGCAAAGGGGCCTGACCATGGTCCATACTGCGGCCTTTTCTGAACACCTGCAGGCGTAGAGGACGGCCCCTTCGCCACCTGCCTATCTCGGCCCTCCTGTCTTATTAACAACACTGCTTGCAGGCCTAGGACTTCGCTTCCCACTGTAAACAGGCCCTGCCAGCCTCCTGTTAAAAACCCTACTGCTTGCACTGGATTTCTGCTTGTACCTCAATTTTATGCTCATTTGTTTATACTAGTTATTATATTCTGCTACTAATTTTGGATGCAGATCAGTCATGTTTTACCACCCTGCCATACAATCTTCTCTGCTCTCAAACCACACATTCACAGGAGCACAGTCCATGAGCAGAACTGAATAGGAAATAAAGACTGATGCAGAACGTGATGTTTCAAGGCATTAAGTGTTTTGTTGTATTAATACAAATCAAGAAATGAGCAAATTAATGTACAATGTTGAATGAATCTGACCAATAAATGGTCACGTGCAAATCACCCATGTCTGAAGTGATACGGATGAATTTTAAGTATTTAAGTGAATTAACACATAAACTGAATTGCTTGGATTGTAGGAAAAGGCGTATCCATACATTGACAGTGGATATGCCATGAAATTACAAAGACAACAGCGAAACTGGCAGCATGTTTGCTGGCAGCTGTATCGAACTGCTGTCAGTAGAGGGCAGTAGACGCCCCACACATCATTACTCTGAGAGGAATCTTGAACGTCACCAGCCTCAGTGCTGTCTCAAACCTTTCATGAGGTTTGGTGCGTTAGAAATTGTGTTTTCGTGTTGCTGATGCAGAAGATGTGTATTCGCCAAACATTGTTTGTTCAATAAATAAAGAGAATCCATTCATGCCGACTGAATATGGTTAAATGGTTGAGCCAGTTGGGAATCCATCTGCAAGTTTCAGGTTCCAGCTTGCATTGCAAAAAGGCAGTTTATTAATTTTACTCCCTATAAAAAATTTTAAATCCCAGCTTTGATTACAGAGCTTGCAGGGAGGTATGATTTACGTCAGGGCCCAGGGGTGGCCAATCTTATCAGCAAAGGGCCAGTGTATATGCAGGTTTTTGGGATAACCTTAAACAATGTCACCTGTTCAAACCCAGATATTAGCCAATCAGTCAATCAGTCCTCGAATTAGCAAACTAATTAGGGAGTTGCGGCAAAAACTCACACACACACGGAACCTGGGCAGAGACTCGAACCCTGGTCCCAGAGGTATGAGGGACCAGTGCTAACCACACCACCCCTAAGTTAGACAAATTAATATGTATTTTACATGAATAATTGACATGCATGTCTAATGGGCCTCTCATCAGTAGTGCATGAAATCGTCACCTGGCCATGTGTAGTTATGTGACGGTCGTTATAATCATGCTTTATTCATCCCCCACAAGAAAAATAAAACAACAGGCATTGATTCAAACCATGTTGTAAGATATGGGATTGGAAAACCAACAAGAAGGGCTGTTGGAAGGCGTGTGGAGGGCGGGCAGTCGCCGCTGTGCGCCATGTCTGGTCCAGCTTGCACCCTAATTGTTCCAGCAAAACCAGAGTCCACAGAGACGACGAGGCAGCCCCTACGTCCCGCCTCCACAGCAGACAACCTCCTGCGCTCCTGGACAGGCACTCGCTCTCCTCAGGAGCTCCACGATGGATTCTTGGAGAAAAGGTCTCCCTGCCTCCTGTGTTGTTGGCTTTTTGTGAGTCACAGGCAGATACCCGCTGACTGCCAATACGCCTCCGTCCAGCAGGCCAGATGCTGAAAGGACCGAGACGGCACCAGTAGCGTTCCGTGCCGCCAATTGTCCACTGAAAGCAACTTCTGCCTGTTTCCCATCACCTCAGCAAAAATGCAGATGTTACGGAACAGCCTGCATTCCTCTGGGCCCCTCGGGGGGGGGGTCTGTCTCCTGTCGGGGGTAAAGTGGTTTGTTGGGATCACTGAGCGGAGGATTCAATCCCATATGGCGAGCTATCGGAATCCTCTGAAAGGCCTATCAGACTGTGCCTGTGTGCCTGTGCGACTGTGTGCCTGTGCAGCTGTGCCGCGTCTTTTCTCTCTGCTCCCCTCCCCATTTCTCTACTGTTCTATATATATGATGTGGTCATGTACTACAGCACACCCACATACAGCTTTCTGGGGCTACTCTGCTGTGAAAGGTGCTTTATAAAAATGGCATAGAACTGAATTTCATAAAACTGAATTTCAGAACTAAGACTTGTCATTTTATTCTATAGTACTAATTCTTAGTTTCTGTTCTGACCATCATTTTCTATGTTGGTTTTAGCCACACCTTTGTGTAGATTACTTTAATGCAGCTGTTTACTGTAATGAAATTTATTTTACTGACGACCCAGAACATACTGGAACCACAACCCTGTGCTGGATCAGAGGTTTCCAAAAATGGGTGGATGGATGGAGGAATAATTATATTAGCAACCACAGTTAATGCAATCAGGTTACCATGGTATAAATGATGACAGTTATTAAATCTATAGCTCCATCAGTCAGGTAACTAAGACTGTTTGGTGCCATGAACACCAGTACACACTGGAGCTGTCAGAATAAAAGTATGTAAGGCATTTACTCGCTTGTTGTTTTCACAAACGCTTCACAAGCTGAGCTCGTATGTGTGTGTCTATATATTAATACGACATCTTCTCCTGAATGTGTTTGGTGCTTCTAACCCAGAAATGTATCTATATTTTTGAAAACTTGCTGTGTGCGCTGATGTATCTGTGGGTATTTCTGTGTTATCAATCATATTCTCATTTAATATTTTATTAAATATAACTTTTTGGGAAAAATAGATTGATTAGCTACACTTTAACATAAATGAAATTAAAGCAATGTTTGTAGCATAATAAAATAAAGTAAATGAATAATACTAAAATAAAATTAATTTTATTATAACGTAGAAATACTTCCGATTTATTTTTTTACTTCTTGGCCATATTATTTTGTAGCATGCATGCATGGCATTTTATGCAAAACATTATTTAACGGTGTATGATTCCACTCAGATAAACAGGAATGACGTAATACGTGAGATTATCATTTCTTTTGGTTTGACGGTTTTAAAAACATCTCCTCTGCTATGGATCAGGAAGTAGCTAACAGTCTTGCTACAGCTTAGAGAACATAATGTTTCACTTGGACCTAAAGACATACGTTATTTGCTTTATACTACAGTGTATAATTAAAGCTTCAGCTGCAACATGCTATATAGGAAAAGATAAATAAAAACTTTATCTCTGTGGACTAATGCCAGACTTTTTATACATTATTTATATACTTTTTACTTACTTGAGGGGAACACAATAAAACACAACGAGCTTTTCTGTGCCTTTAATGTTTGAAATGCAACCTCAACAGAACCAGAGAAATGCTGCCCTTGGTTATATGTGGGAGAGTACAACTCCAGCGTCTCATTACAGTAACACGAAGTTATTCATGCTACACTGTGAAATGTGAACTCAATGAATATATGGGTTAATATGTAAGTGCTTATTAGATGCATGTCCCACTCAGTACAGGGTGAATACAGAAGGCAGTTTGATGGTGAAGTTGTTTATAAAAAAAAGCCAAGTTATCTGAAATACACTACACACTAAAGGAAGGGCGTATGTTGAGATTATATCGTACACAGACACAGTACACATAAAAACAGGTACAAGGCGTACATATTTGTGTGTGTCACGTTTCTCACAGTACAACGTTAATAATTTGGACACCTGTTATTGTCTTTGTTCTGACAAGCATGGGGATGAATATTGTTCACTTATTTATTCGTTCATCGATAAACTGAGCCATCAGAGAGAGAGCCGAGTCCCAGCACAGTCACAATGCGTGTGGCCTAGCCAGGAATGTCCTCCAACACGAGCTGTTACTCCAGACGGTTTAAAGCGCATGGGCCCTCAGGACGTGTGTGTGTATACACAGACAAAGCCTTTCACCAGCTCGCTCATCACTGGGCATTGGCTCTCTACCGCATTTTGGTTATAATGTACAGAATAATGATGTTGAAAGAAATGTTTAAAACAGCAGGTACAACCATACTTATACATAATCTTTATGTTAGCTCAGGCTTAACAAGTCCATCCAAGTTGAGGCGTTCTACTGTACTAATGAATAGTCCATTGAGTATGATTGGCCAGAACACACAGAGGAAGAAAGTTCAGGTCCAGAAAGTATAAATCCAGACCATAGTTTTGTTTCAACCAACCAGCTGAGCATAAACAGTCAATTTCACAGAGTACGCAACTGGTTGGTTGAAACATAATCTTGGTCTGGATTGATCTGGATTTCTGGACCTGAACTTTCCTCTGAGAATACGTTATCAGTAAGATAAATATTCATGAGCCAAGCTAAAACATTGCTCACGGGTTACAAATACAGGAATTTTGGTATTTTAGTTTTTTTAAATAAAAGATTGTTAAAAGAAAGGTCGAGTTTCTCAAATAAAGTTTGAGAAAAAAATGAAGTAACTGAATCGCTTACATATAATACAACATTAAAGAGTCAACACCTCATAATAATAATTCTTCAGTAATTTCCTGTATTATGAAAAACCTGAAAATAAATATGAGCTCAAAAACAAGATCCTGAGTCTTAAAATCTCCCTTATACTTAAATTATTAAAAAAGTCAGAGAATTATAATTTTTATGCTACATTTTCAGTGCAATGAACACAACCAAACTGATGCCACAACTCAAATGAAAGGTCACACAGATCACAACTTTATGAGACGCGTTATAAAATGTTTACAGCCAATTTAAAGCTATTCCTAAAGAAATATTTACGTGGTGGTGATGAAGGGGGGGGGGTTGTACCATTTGAGTTTGGCAGAGATTAAGCTTCATAATTCATTAATGAACTTTCATTAATATGTAATGGGACACATGTAGACGTCCACGTGTTGCTCATCATGGTCAAGGCTGAACAGTCTGTATACAATTATGACAGTCTAGCTTCCCAGTCCGAAACAAAAGCGAAGGACAAGTCACCTGCACACTGTACCTGATGTCTGTAAAAGCGACCGTGACATGAGAAGGCCGTGAGAAAGTCAGGCGGATCGCCTCATCAGACTGGAAGCAATCTAATTTGGACAAGACACACAGGAAGCAGCAGAGCTGAATGAAAGTCTCACTGAGATTCTCCGTCGAAGATGGAGCTTGGATGCAGCTTGGATGCAGTTTGGAGATGGCCAGGTCATTCAAGTGTCTCTGTAAACAGTGCAGATGTCCCCGAGAGGCTGAAAGGAAGATCGAGGCTTGGTGGACACAGCGGGGTGTGGGATCACTGTATGAACATCGCCCCCCTGCAGCGTCAAATCGCTGATAGGAACAGCGGGCTGGCTCGCACGCCTTTGCTCCACCTGTCTCCTCCAGGGCAGGAATGCCTTCCTGCTATCTTTTCTTGACTCAGGTTTTGGCCATGGAGCTCGTTTTCATTTGGGCAGTCCTGCTCCAACAAAGCTGTGGGCGCCCCTGTTGCTAAACCAGTATGCAGCGCGTAAGTGGGCCGCACATCATGGTCCATCGGCGTCAGCGAGGTGGGTGTGGCCAGCGACCGAGAGGTGTCACGGCAGTGATCCGGTGCTCAGGCGGGGGCGAGACTCCAGCCCTAGGAGAACAAGCCTCTCACTGCTTCTTTTGTAAGCCAAAGAAAAGGGGGTTTCCCTCCACCTCTCCACCGGCGGGGACCTCAGGGGCTGTACGGAGGGGGCTTATCGTCTGGGGGGTAATAGGGAGGAGAGTATCGCGGTGGGATCTGTGTGGGCCACATGGCACTTGCTCCAGACAGGGAATCGTCCGAGAGGCCTGAGGAGTCCAGGAAGACGGCGGGTGCCTGGGGAGTGTGAGAGACACATGCGTGTAAGACTCTGAAAGGACTGTAATATCGCACTAGAGATATAAGGGGTCCACAGATCACAAAAGAGATCCGTTCCCTAAGTCAAGATTCGCTCCCTAAGTCGAGATCCATTGCCAAGATTGAGATCTGCTCCCTAGGTCGAGATCCGCTCCCTAAGTCGAGATCCATTGCCAAGATTGAGATCTGCTCCCTAAGTCAAGTTCCACTCCCTAAGTCAAGATCCATTGCCAAGATTGAGATCTGCTCCCTAAATCAAGTTCCGCTCCCTAAGTCGAGATCCATTGCCAAGATTGAGATCTGCTCCCTAGGTCAAGTTCTGCTCCCTGAGTCGAGATCCATTGCCAAGATTGAGATCTGCTCCCTAGGTCAAGTTCCGCTCCCTAAGTCGAGATCCATTGCCAAGATTGAGATCTGCTCCCTAGGTCAAGTTCTGCTCCCTGAGTCGAGATCCATTGCCAAGATTGAGATCTGCTCCCTAGGTCAAGTTCCGCTCCCTGAGTTGAGATCCATTGCCAAGATTGAAATCTGCTCCCTAGGTCAAGTTCTGCTCCCTGAGTCGAGATCCATTGCCAAGATTGAGATCTGCTCCCTAGGTCAAGTTCCGCTCCCTGAGTTGAGATCCATTGCCAAGATTGAAATCTGCTCCCTAGGTCGAGTTCTGCTCTTCAAGTCGAACGTGCGAGTAAGTCGGAACAACATTAATACAGGACATAATGGTGTTCTATGGCTCTGTGGATTTGGGCTTTTTGCCTGTGATTAGAAGGTTGCAGGTTCAAATCTCATTGGTGGTTATGTGATTTCATTGTTGGGCTTTTGGCAGTGCTCTTAACCCGGACGGTCTTAACCGTAATTCCCCATGATAAAATAACTGTAATGAAATCAACATCATTTGCCACAAAAACAGATTCATTCTGATTGTTATTGAATGACATCGTAATCAAACTTCTGCCTTGTATCTCAAACATCCTTGCTATTGATGCGCTTGATGCGTGTTTTTCTGCGTTTTGGCTGAAACAAAATCTTGGGTCTGGATTTTCAATTTTTGGACCTGAAATTTCCACCTCTGGCTATGACTTCACATAACCGAGTATTTTTGGGGCGTGGGAGGCAACACCTGCAACACACAGGCACCAGACTGGGAGCTGCTGGGCAGACAGGTTAGGTGCCTGTCCCGGCCCTGGGCTCATCAGCCTCGGGTTTAATGAACTCAACAGAACATAAAATTGCATAAACTCCCCTCCTAAATGTACATGTATATACTTTGGACCTCACATATAAAACCTGGTTCTAGGTCGATATTTCAGAGATACTTCATTTATTGCTTGCATATCTTTATTTGGTCGTCCTTGCTCGTTGGCGCTCTGGCACAGTGGGTGCCCTTAGTGGTTTAGGATGGTTACTGGTCTGAAACCTGGGGCCAGCAGACTATGGCTGCTGTTGGGCCCCTGAGCGAGGCCCCTAAGCCCCAATTGCTTATGGGGTGCTAGATGATGGTGGACCCTACACTGTCACCCCAAGTTGCTTCTACCCTGTCTCTCTCTGAGAGCAAGCTGGGATAGGCCGAGACTATTTCCCTTTGGGGTAAATAAGTGTCATTGTGGTATAATCCAGAGTGAACTGCTTAACGTGCAGTTTTTGCATTGTTCTAGACCAGGGGTGGGCAATCTGACTCGCAAAGGGCCAGTGTGTATGCGGGTTTCCTGGATAATCTAACGCAGCACCCCCTCGACATCAACGGCGAGGGAGTGGAGAGGGTCCAAACCTTCCGGTTTCTCAGCATCCTTATTTCCGCTGACATCTCCTGGACAGACAACGTCACAGCAGTCACCAAGAAGGCCCAGCAGCGGTTACATTTCCTGAGGGTCCTCAGAAAGCACAACCTGGACTCCAACCTACTGCTGACATTCTACTGCTTGGCCATCGAGAGCCTGCTGATGTACTGTATTACAGTATGGTATGGGGGCTGCACCATGGCAGGCAGGGAAAGGCCTCAGAGAGTAGTACTGTATTACAGTATGGTATGGCAGCTGCCCCATGGCAGGCAGGGAGAGGCTTCAGAGAGTAGTA
>JAODKM010000037.1:6020495-6058470 GCA_026780845.1 Petrocephalus sullivani | reverse complement strand
GACCCCCCCGGTACACCCCTCCCCCACACCCCCCATTCCGGCAGCGTACGAGGACTCCATTCAGATGGAGCGGAACATTCAGTGTGTGAGAGAAGAGTACTACTTCCAGGAGGACGAGAAGGAGAGCGCGGAACGGAAGGCCTGCCAGTTCAAGAGGTCCTGGCTGAAGGAGTGCTCAGGGCAGGAAGACCGCACTTTCGGGTACGCCGAGGGGAAGCCCTGCATCCTTCTCAAGATGAACCGGGTAAGCGAGACGAGAGGCGGCTGAGATGGATATGTGCAGGAAATTACTGACAGGAAGCATGTCTGTGAGATGGGTGTCTCGCTGTCCCTTAGAAGGGAGCAGGATTTACATTCAAGTGTACAGCAGAGCTCTGCACAAAGTAGAAGGTCATTGTACAGACCTGGGCACTCCAGTTGTACATTACTATTATAATAATTGTCATATAACAGGGCTTCCCAGTTCTGGTCCAGGACGGCCAGTCTGCCGTCCGACACGGTTTGCAGATTTCTCTGTGATGCAGACTGGCCCTCCAGGACCGGACCTGGGCAACCCTGTCATACAGTAATAGTCTTATGTTATTCTGAATCACATACTATATTTCACAATAACCATCCAGCCATTATATATAAATTATGTCTAGGATGTAGTATGAGCAATTCCTTAAACTTGTAGGAGTAACGAATCAGAAAAATGCAACATAATCGTAACATAAACTCCGTAAGAAACTAGGAAAGAATGCATTCTGAGTATATAGAGACATCTAATGGCTATAAGAAGAACAGCTATGTAAAACCCATGAGCACACACATGCGATGCAGAGTGTTTGCCTAATGACGGAACCCACACAAACACTATCATAAATATCCACAGTGATGATCACTCATGAAGATTCAGGATGTGTGTTTGTTTGTGACACGCATGGCAGTAGTGAAGGGAAATCCCTGCTGCTCCATATTGTGCGGCAGAGTTAACAAAATGAGTACTAAAAATATAGAAATGTATGAAAAGTATGTAAAGCTCTTTTCAGGTTCTATCTTGGTGATGAGCAATAAACAGATTGATGTTGGCGCAACCAATGTTACCTTGAAGCCCCCTCCATGTGTCCCTCTGTTTTTGAAGCTGCAGAGTGGAACTCAGAACGAAAACAGTGTCCTCTTAACAGCTGCTGTGGTGTCATCAGAGCCGATCTCCCCAGCTGATGGAGGACACACACACACACACGCACACGCACAGACTTGCGTGCCTATCTAAATGGGGACCTTCCATTCAATTCTATGGGAAAAACCATAATCCCAATCACAACACCCTTAACCCCAACCCTGCCCTAACCTTAACCATAAGTAATCAACCCAATCAATTCCATTTACAAATGCATTTACAGATTTTTATAAAATTTAGGTTATCAAACTGGGGACCTGAAAATATGTCCCCAAAAGTGGGGAAATTTCAGGTTTTACCGCTTAGGGGACATTTTGGTCCTCAAATGAGATCTATGCAAACCCCCCCACACACACAGCCTGATGGTGTTTATGTTTTCTCTACATAAAAATAAACCTGTTACTCTAAAAAAAAGAACCCGAAACGTCTCTTCTCTCTGAGCCCAAAGTGTCCGTACACAACCTGGACTTTATGCCATTGGCCGGAATTGATTTGTCAATGAATTTTTCCCCAATAGATTCTTGGATATTTACCCGGGCAAGGAACTGCGGTGAGAGTGACTTGTGCAGCGAAGGTGAGTCTGTCGATGAATAGTCTGCTTGTTATTTTCTTATGAGGAGGGCAGCCTTTATTCTCCCTTTCAGAAAGGAGACCCGGGGAACCTGGGGCAGATTGACTTCTACCCCGATGATACCTTCAAACTGAAGTACTTCCCCTATTATGGAAAGTTAAGACATGTAAGTACACAGCTCTTCAGCTAAAAAGGCTCTACCATTCAGATGTAGTTAGAAGCTTAACTGCTTAACTGCCACTAAATCAGTGCTACATTTGATTGGCCTCTCAACATGCATGAAATTGTCAGCAGGTGGCAGTGTTTGCGATGAAGGGGGACAGAGGTGAGCGTCAGTCTTCACCCGTGTTCGTTCCCGCCTGCAGGTGAACTACACGAACCCTCTGGTGGCCGTTCGCTTTTCTGGGGTGCAGCCAGACACCCAGTTCACGGTGCAGTGCAAGCTCAACGGCAAGGGTATAATCAATGACTCCCCCACTGACCGCTTTCTGGGCAGTGTGACCTTCGGCCTGGTAGTGGGAGGGTAGGTGTGTATGGGGGGGTGGTGGTGAGGGGGGGCTGATCTTCGCTTTAGTGGCTGCTGTGGTGGGTGACGGCACTGACTCAGCAGCTTGACACGGGGGGGTGGGGGGGTAGTCCACACCAACAACAGCCGTTAGCATGATTACTGTGTGAAAAGCTCCTTCCTACACCCTGTCTCACCTGATCTTATGCACACTCCTTACACCCCCACGATGCTGGTCTTGCTCCCTCCACACACCACGCAGTGTTTCAGTGTTTCGCCTTAACGCATTAATTAACCGAATACTTCTAGTAGCGACGAGTGAGGGCGTCAAATGAATAAAGTGGTCACGCTTGGATAACAATCGCTGGAAAAGGAGGAGGATGCCAGTCCGCGCGTCTGCCAACTCCACGCAACTCAACGCCAACTCCACGCTCATCGTCAACTAATAAATACTAACAGCAACACGAAAGCTGGGAATTTAATTTATTCTCACAGACAGGCTGTACTTTGGAGGAACGGAAGGGTGAAAGCCAAGCTTCAGAGTTGCCAGTGTATATGGAGTTATTATTTTATTTTATTATTGTTTTTTTGCCAAGTTATTGTAACCCCACTAACAGGAGTGGTGACTAGTTAAAGGAAGGCCGTGAAGGGATCCTTTGTGTCTCCAGTTTAATGGACATCATGCTAACTGTCTCTTCTAGTGTTTTGTATTTTCTCTGTAAAAAAGCAGAAACCAACGGGAAAACAGAGATCCTCCAAGTCTGTAGACTTTTAGATGGATAAACGTTAGCCTTGCACCACTTGTGTTTGTACTGCTTAAATTGTTTTCTGGGCTCTTTAGGGTCAAACAGTTGCTGCCATTATATTTTTATGTGTTTCGATGTTATTTTACTAAAACGAAAAGGAGGATTCCACTCTTGCATTTACTACTGTGGTAAAGTGTTTTCCATGAGATTGTAGGCATAGTCAAAATATTTACTATATAATGTGAGTGGAATAAATGCAGTGTAATTAAAACCATTGTAAGCAATCTATTTAAAAGCTTTCAGTTCAGAATACTTGTCATTGGCCAGAATTAGTACGCACACATATGTTCAGTAGTTCCTTAAATGCAAGCAGGCTTTATATGCCAGGCTGTTTGGTCATCACTGCCCAAATATTTACTCAGAAATGTAGCAGAAACTGATTTTGATATTTAATTAAGTTTCCAGAGCCCAAATATGCTGGTATGGTTCTGGATGTTTGCTGTGAAAAGCCTGTGTAGTAAAACTGACCTGCACATTTTCAGCCAACAGGTGCATGTTTGGTAACGTTCTGTGAAAATAACATTTTTACACATTTTCATGGTGGTATTTCAATAAACATGTGGAAATAAAGTGACTAATTAAAACATGTGTTTTCTGTGTGGTTGACATGAAAGGGTGTTGTCACTAATTTAAAGTAGAATGGATACAATTATTTACAGAATGCAGGATCAAAATGCACTTTACTGATTTGCATTGAACTAAAAAAAGCAAGCAAGACACCCAAAGGAATACTGGATAATTATCTAAAAATAGCTTTTGTGTGCGTGTTTGCATGTGTGTGTATATGCATAAGCGTACATAAGTGTGTTATTGGAAATTCAACTAACCAGTTTATGCATTTTTAGTGAGAAACACAAGCACGTTTACTTTGTCTAGGTTTAACTGTGTGGACATACAATGTGTGCTGGGTTCTGAGTATGCTTGTTTTACACACATTTTTGATTACATTAATATAGTTGGGAAAAAATCAATAAGGAAAAAACATTGTATTCATCGATAATATCAAATATAGTAACTGGTGTGCCAATATGTATTTGCAGTGTAAAAGTTCAAATAAGCGCGCTGTTATGATTAAAAATTCAGACTCATTTTAACTTTTATGCCTTCCAGTTACGTCAATCCCTGATTATATATGCTGGTTACTACTATGACCCCTCCTCCTTCCAGTCAGGTAAGACACTAACACAAGGATAACGAAGAAGTCTAAAGCCACACCTACTGCAGTGAGCTCCAATCAGTGTCCAGGAAGTGCTCCTTGGCCAGTATCGGGAGAGAGAGAGAAGGGGGATTGTTATTTAGTAGGCAAGAGACACAGCAGGTTCCGGACGTTGAAGAGAGAGCTCAGTGTCACAGAGGGAACATGTGGGAGAAATATGAGGCAAGAGCAGGACGGGGAGGGGGGGGCGACCAATCAGCATTCGGCCAGCTTAGACAGAAGCAGTCTCACTGAATGGATAGAGAGAAGGGGTCTAGCTTAGAAAGGCATGATTAAATGTGTACCTGTTTCCAGAATGCCAAGAACTCTCTCTCTCTCTCTCTCTCTCACACACACACAACGAGCTTAAATGGACGGAACCACCAAGGTAAGGAAGAAATGGCACTCGCTTGGGGAAAGAAGGAAAAGCAGCAGGACAATAATGTCAAATCGTTGCAATGGAACACAAAGTGGCCATGTTAGCTCTGAACTCAAACGGCACCCATAAAACCACGTTAATTCCATCAATCTGAAAGAATCAGGAATACTTGCAAGGCAACCAAATCAAACCCCGTCTGAGGTTCCAGTGTCTATGCTTTAGTTTTCTAGCTCCCTGCACAATAGGCCGTAAACAGAAGAAGGTCCAGAAAGATCAGGGTGACTCCCACATTTATCCGGACATGAGGCCTCCATCCTTACCGGTCTGGCAGTCCGTGGCTGGATGAGAATAAACAAAACGAACCTGATGAGGAAGGGAAGCTAGATGTAAAATGTGCAGAGGGGATGCTGTGCGAAACCTGGAAAGTTCACTCAGGAAAAGTGCTTTTTAAGAAAAGATAACTTATACTTATTATAAAAAGAAAACATTCTGATACTCATACAAAGATGCACAAAATTTAAGATTTAAGTCTTCGGGAACAAACAGCAGGAAACATTGGTCAGCAAATGTCATGCTGTTACTTATATCAACTGGTAACAAAACAGAGTCAGGAAACTCTAACCAGCTGGAACTGACTGTGCAGAACCCAAAATGAAGAGTGAGACCCCTGGTGGAGAGGAGTGATACTGCCATGTGCTGCTGTGCTCCCGGACCGAGCCCTCAGAACATCAGAATGGCTCATACACGTGTCATACATAAAGCACATTTAAATTACAATGAAAATTTGCTTGTGTTACAAATAAGAGGATAGTAAAAAACCGAAAAAGTCGACCTTAATCCATACCAGGGTTCCCCTATTATACACCTGGAGGGCCAGAATCTGCAGTAACACCTTCATCCTGCTGAGGCCTGAGGTTCCCCTGGGGAGTCAGTCCTCACCCCCAGCCACAGCACATACCAGGACAGCATTCCACCCTAAAAGCGGATAGCACCAAACGTTATGTCAGTGGCACATATGTTCCCCATTATTTTGTTTATTCATTTCCTGCACCAGTTTGCTTGCATTCCTCGCACTGTTTGCAGAATGTGTACATGTTTGCACGATGTGTACTCTCTTCACACTTTGTTTTGTGCTATATATTTATATTCATGCACATTAGAGAGCATCCTCAGAGACACACACCATCCAGCTCACTCTCTCCAAACACTCAGCATATAACCTGAGACACTGCAGGCTGGACAGTATCATCACGCACAGAGCAGCATCTTTGCAGCCACAGTCAGACTGGTGGCAAAAGACGTAACAGACTGGAAAAATACTTCACCTCAGATGTGCAATATGTCTCAAATGAAAGCAATGCTGTTTTATATTGTTGTTGTACAGTGAGTTTTGCATTGTTTTACAATGTCATTAAGGTGCAATAATCTCAGGTGCGCAATAGTCTTAAATTCTAAAATTGACATACTACAGTGATGCTACTTTATGCAAAAGCAGTTCCCCTGAGATCAGTATAGAATCCCTTATTATTGTGATCATATTGTAGCATACTGCACAATAGTATCCCCCGTCTAGCCCAATATGAACAGACTGTGCAGTGCAGGAGTTTATCCCACTATGTATCTGCAGCCAGGTTTACACAGAATATAATAACTAATATAATATACGAGAATATAAAATACAACAAACATTACCAAGGTGTTGTTTTACCCAAACTGAATTGATGGAGGATCATCGGCCATTAAGCAACAAGCAAGGAACAGAATGCATCTCCATGTTCTGTCCGGGAAAAGTCTAACACACCATCGTCTGGTTCCCGGGAGCAAGCAAAAACAAAAGTTTGTGCTTTTCTGAGGCGAAGGTGAGCGTCAGCAGAGGCCAGATGACACCCAAACCAAGCGTGTGGATCACTAAATCAAAAGTCTTTCTTTATGCTTTCATCTACAGTTCAAATGTAACTGAGAACGGCTAGCTGTAAATGCCGTGCATTTTACAAATGAGCTCGGTGCTTTATAAAGGCAAAGATATAGATGGAAACTGGAATTTTAACCAGGACAAAATAAATATCAAGGGCATAACTCGTGCAGGCTTAGGACTCACACGACTTGTGTTTTTGATCCTGTGTGTATGTGATATACTCAACTATGTGAGTATATCACATTGATGTCAGTGGGTGCATAATTATTAGGCAAGTCTGTATTGTAATTGTGTCTTATCTCCAAACATTTTTTCCAATTACAAAAACTATATCAGTGTAAATATTCACTAAACAAAATCATCGTTAATTTATCGTTAATTAAAGAGGGAAGCCTCCAGGAAACCTGTAGCCTCCACTGCCACCGATTGCAGAACAGCAATCAAGCTGAAATCTGCCAAAGCACAAGCAGTAAAGTGCTTCAAGGCATCGAAAAGGCTGAAGCCTCATGCCTTGGCCTGGCCAAGGAACACATTAAGTATTTAGGCCAGATGAGATGAGAGTGACTCTTTAGGGACCAGACGGGGGGGCATGGCTGGATGAGGCATGGGTATAGGGCAACCGTGTGAGTATGGCTCCAGAAACATAGGAAATGATTGGGTGGGAGGATCTAGCGGCAGTTCAAGTGGCAGATGAACTGAAAATATATTTTAAAAAGTCTTTCTTTGTATAATATTCTGTTTTCATACAAGAAAGATTTACTGCTAGCATTGTTCAAAATGAATCCAGAGAAACCACGCATGCTTAATAATTATGCACATATTGTAACTAGAACAATGAAAATAAAGCCAGAAAGGTCAGCACCAATGTTATGGAGACTGAGGAGCAGCTGTCATCTTCTGAATGTCCACCACAGTCATCAGGCACACCTTCTTAACGGTCAATAAAGCTCAGCATGCGATGGCTTCATTAAGAAAATTCATCACGAGGAGCCCTGACACAACAGACCAGGGGTCAAAGGGCATTTTCTGCTGAATGGACCTGGAACATTTTTAGTGTTAAACAGCGTGAAATAAATGTGCATTCAAGCTAACCAGGAAAAGAATTTCCACCTTTGAATTTGGGTTCAGCAATTTTAAAAGACATCTTTGTACAGATCATGCTGTTCAACAAGCAGAGCGTTACACTAACAACACAAAGGTCGTGGGTTTCAATCCCAGGAAGAAGTTTTTTTTAACTCCTCTCCCAACTGTAAGTCATTTTAGATAAAAACATCAGATAAACAAGTCAATGCAACGTCTATGTGGAGCTCAGGGGCAAAACCCACCAGTAGTGAAAGTACCATGGGCTGCACACAGAGACCCAAGGGGTGAATGGCGAGGATGTCTGTGAGGCACATGAAGGTGATGTCCAACGCAGTCTTCTAGGGGGACAGGAGGGTGCTAAACGTTCAGAGCAACGTCCCTAATCAGCACAGCCTAGTAAGCTTTTCTACAGCTGCACAAGCCTCAAAATTAATACCAGACCTGTACAGCAGGGACTCAGCACTCACAGTTAGCACAGGTCACGCTAACATTCACCATGTGCAAGTGACACTTTTGTCCTTCCTGAGAAATTTAATAAAAAGAACTAAAAACAAAGCTAAAAAGATAAAAATGTATTCAAGATGCCTGAAGGGTGGAACACAAACTCACACACCTTGGTGAAAGCCAGCATGATGGATCATTTGTTGAGATACAGATCCAGTGAGGTTTCATTACCATCAAACCCCCAACTTCAACCCATAGCTTCAGTGTGACTGGCTGCAATGTTTAAAACCTGAAAATCCTTATCGTTGAGATACAGATCATGCAGAGAAGACAATGAATGCGTATATGTTAAAAAAAAGCACTTACTGCTAAGCTGAGCTAAAGTGGAATATTTTAAGAACTCAAGTTGAAGCTCCCAGTCAAAGTCAAAGATGGAGACAATAAGCCATTTTTAGAAAATCAATAAGTCAACAAGAGTGAAATAAAATATTTATACTACAGACGCTGAACATCATTCTCATGAATGGGTAATAATCAAAGTGCAAGAGGCAAACAAATGTTTGCTGTTCTTCACAGAGGGCAACAAATACTTCCCTTAATAAAAAATTGTGTTAGTCAGGAAACAGAAAAAACAGCTATATTGCTGCCAAAGGCCAAAAACCCAGGAGGTAAAATATTAAATGACAACGTGAATATGCCATCTAAATCAATAACAGGGCCCAGAAAGCCTCTCACATAACTTAATAACTGGCATCTCGAGCTTTCTGGCAGTCAGATCTCTGCTACAACTACACCTGCAGCTGGCTCACCCAAGCTCCCGTCCTCAGGCGACATCTCACACGCTCTAAACAAGCTGGAAAGAATTATTACTTAGATGGCTACAGCCCCAACGACTTAGAATCAGCAGGAAACAAAGAACAAAGGAATTTGATTCCTTAAAAAATATTTAACAGCCATCTTCTTGTCCAGTGTCACAGGGGTCCAGAGTCCATCCTAGTAACTATGGACACATGGCAGGAAAAAACCAAGGATAGTAAGTTAGCTTCAGCACAGAGACACTGACACCACAGAAACTACCACTTCTGTTCATGTCGTTGGCCAATACAAGCTTAACTATACCATGTGCAATGATACTAATAAGCTAAATACGACATTCGGACATAGAGAGAGGGTCGGCATTACATGCAACAAACAGCCAAAAAAGTAATTATCACAGCTCATAATCCACCCATCTTCTAAAGCCACAAATGTAGAACAGAGTTTGGTGCACAGCTAATGATAGATGGGAAATAGATCTATAAATAGATAATAGATAAATCCCTTTGAAATTTCAGGTAAAGAAGAAAACTTGGGAAAGGCTACAATTTCTTTTGACTGAACACTTTACACAGCATTCTCCTTTACAATCACAAATCACAGAAAACAAGGGCGACATGCATTTCATTTCAGGTGCGTGCTTTAGACATTAACCTGATAAGTCAAGGTACTAAGCTGGTTGGTTGAAACAAAATCCTGTTCAGGATTTTTACTTTCTGGACCTGAAATGTCCGCCTCTGGTTATACACGTAACAAAATTAACGTGAGCTATTCTACGGAAAGTACATATAAGGAGGACATATAATATAGGCGCGTGCGAACATGACATTGGTGACACGCAGTGAGAGAGCAGAAGGCGCGCGCTCGGCGCGGGCAGTGAGGGAGCGCGCGCCGGGGGATGAGGCTCCTCAGTCTGAGCGGGAAATACGCAAATTCGGCGACTTCGACTTTAAAAACGGATTCAAAAGATTGGAATCATACCAAAATCACATTTATAGCACAGAGCAGTAGGCGAATATTAATGTTTTATCATTATTTGTTTTTTTACTTTTCACGATGACAGTTGAGCTAGGCTCTGGGAAAGTTTCCCTGCGCCGACAGGACCGCTGCCGTACCGCAAAAAAATACGAAGCATGCCTGAAAGCCAGGAGAGGTGAGGAAAGCATCCGAAAAACACACGAAACACACTTTAAATGAATCAATGTGAACAATATTGCCAGGAGCCGGCGCATCGTGACCTCCGACACTCAGATGATCGTGAACGCGCAAACTCCCTTAAAGTGAGCACAGGCAGTAACAAGTATATACGCATATGCAATACAATCCAGCCTTTATTTCTATATACATCATAAAGGAGTATATGGATATTCTGTTGTAAAATGTTTGTATGACCTGCTTCCAATAATATCCATAGACCAGCAATAGTGGGAATTATTCAAACTTACAGCTACTGTAATGATACTCAGTCTAGATGTGTCCCTGACACTGTAATGACTGTAACCTAGAAATAAGTACAAACCTTTTTTTTTTTTTTGAATATTTATTGGCACACACAAACTAGTACACACCCACTCTCTCTTAAAGGGTTTCCCTATTTACAGTATGTAACATACCCTTATCAACCTTCTCGCAAAGTATGGAAGATTCTCAGCTATTATACTTATTTAACTTGTAGACTTTAACATGCCCATTTGAAGCCTCATCGTGAAAAGTGGATCCTCTAACATTGAAAAGGATGAATTTGGCCTAAAATTGTTTAAAACAAGTTTACAGCGCATTGTGCTTAACGTGCAATGGCAGGAGAATCTGTGGAATGGGGTAAATCGGGAGCTTGCAAACCTTTTTTTCATTAAAATTTTTGCCATACTTTGGTTGGTGACTAATACAATTCACAGCTAAATGATAAATCCAAAGAAATTCACCTTCAAAACCCTTGTTTTTATATAGGAAAAGTACCTTTTTGATGCCAGTATATAGTTTCATTGGCTATGTAAAGTTCGGTTCCAAACACGAGTCTTTTGGGGTGATTTTCCCCCATACCAGTCACCCAGAGAAAAACACTGGGATATGGCTGTAAACTCATATCAACTTAAAACATAATAAAGTTTGGCACAGTTTTCACTTAATATCAAAACTAGAATCCACCAAGTCCAGGCATCAGAAGTAACACTTTGCTGTCATTAAAATTTGCGTGCTGGTGGACATATTTATACCAAGAGATACTGTCAAAGACAAGCTGGCTTTCTTATTTTGGTTAAACTAATCATGTTTAAAGCTCTTCTCAGCGTTAACATTCTGGATTGCATGGGCTCAGCTGCTGTACTCATGGCATCTCTCTATAAAGAGATGTCACTTCACCCCCGCACACACCAAACAGCTGCGAAACAAGTCTGATACACTATATATTATAAAGCACAGGAACTGAACTTTCACATATAGCACTCTGGCAACAAAGGTGAACAGGCTAAGATTGGAGAGAGGAAGGGAGAAACTGATATATAACATGAAAGAAAAAGGGGGAAAAAATAAACATTTTAATTGGAGGCAGTGGGGAACATGTCAAATTTCTCACAGAAACTGCTGCTGTTTACCAGGTCAGCCAGCCTGCTCTGACTATGCTACCTCAGACCAGGAAAAAAAAAAAAAAAAAAGTCAAAATGGTTCAGTGTTGCCCATCTACAAACATGGAAATGATACTTGACAGTAACCCAGAATTTAAAAAAAAAAAAAAGTTTAAGGCTAGAACTACATTCTTGTTGCAAACTGTAACTGCCAATGTTATTCTGAATTATTTGAAATATTCTGCGTATAGAAGACAAACATTGCAAGAGTCCTTAGCAGCATAAAAAGTAACAAATGCTGACACTTTAAAAACTGTACCAAGAAATAATGAACATATTATGGAAGAAAAAAAAAAAACTCTCAAAGTTCCCAAAACCTCTAAATTCTCAAACCCTTTTTCTATTTGGGGGAGGGTTGGTTCATGGAAAGGGGCCTGTGACACACCAATAATTGAACAGATTAATGTCAATTTATTTGAAGTTTTCCCCTCTTCTTTCACAAGTGATAATCTTATCCTTTTCACGAAGTGATTTAAAAAGAAAAAGCGTCTTAAAAAAAACAAAGCCATAAACAAGCAGACAAAAGTAGATTCCAAAATAAATACTTTTCTTTCCTTAAAAGGGCCTGGTCAGTTTACTGTTGGTCCAGGACCGCCTTTATTTCTCACAGCCACGGATTTTGTGTATGAGCAATATTCTTTATTGGGCATGCAGTCCACGGGAACATTCTGCCAGCCAAGCCTTGCTCAATGGGAGGGGGGCTTGTCCATTCAGACGTCGGTCACCAGGTTGAACAGGGTAATAGTAACATCCACTGGAACGTGGGGGAGAGAAGACCAAGTGCTGGAAGGAGCTGCTGCTCTGTGTCGACCTCTTCCCCCCTCTCTCTCACTCGCTCGCTCGCCTGCTCGCTCTCTCTCTCTCTACGCCACGTAGTTGTACTGGTTCGGGTTCTCCTTGTCCCGTTCCATGTAGTCCCGATCAATGAGTGATTCTATTCTTTTCTTTAGGTCAGCAGGCTGCCAAGAGAACAGGAAAGAAGAAGTTCTAGCTTTTACATTAGTGCCCACATTTATTTACCATTTACTGTGTTTATATAGCAGATTTTTATCCTGTTTACATAGCGGTGACTCAAATTTGGGGGAGCAGGGTCAGCCGGTCCTCAGAGAAATTGGGGTCAAGTGCTTTACAGAGGAATTACTCTGCTAGGTCAGAGGACTAACTGGTGACCTTTCGATCATGGGCACTCGCAGAGCCACACACAGGCAATGACAAAGCTCAAGCGCTTTAAAAAGCATGGTGAAAGAAAGTGAGGATGCTTTCATTCAGGAAACTAATGCCCCCACCTGGAATTGGGTGCCACAGCCTTGTAAGGGGGCCTTGTCCACTCACCTTGACGGGAAACTTCAGCTGGTTGTACACTTCCGAAACCAGCAGGTTGTGGCTTAGGGTCTTCCTCATTTTCATGATCCGCACGATGGCTGCGTCTATCTGGTACTGCCGGTCCTGGAAGACCCGTTCAGTGGTGCTGGCTTGTTCTTCCACCTAGAGATGACCACCGTTAAAACCGGGCAGTCTGGGAATTAGCAGCATGCCTAGCCAACCACTATAAAGGGAGAAAGACAGGGGAGGATAGGTTTGCAAACCGTTTCTTTCATCTGAATTTGGTTGATCTTTATCCTGAAGAGTTTGTGCTTGAAGTCGTCATTGCAGGTGAATTTATCTCCGTCCTCCACGTCTTTGCTTTTTGGTGTTTTGGAGAGGACCCGCGCCTTCCCGCACGCGAGCGACTGCAGGGTCCGACGCAGCTCGCTGTCCTCTGCGTGTGTGCAAACCAAAACAACATGGAACCTTTAAGACAGTGTTTCCCAACATGGCCCTCAGGGACCCACAGGAGTGCATATTTTTGCTTCCCTGGTAGGCAGCTGGGGAGGGAGCAAAAACGTGGACTATCTGTGAGTCCCTGAGGGCCATGTTGGGAAACACTGATTTAAGAGACCTTATCAGGGGTGGAGGTATCCGTTTGAAAAGCGCCAGGTAACATACGAATTTCCCCAAAATTATCATATGCCAGGGTGGCATCTGCAGTTACCACATCCTTCACAGCCCCTACCAAAAAGGCAGGGCTAATTAGATGTAGATACTGTCCAAAGACATCTGGGAGCTTACAGAATCACAGCTACCTTTTCACTCACTCACACAAAAACTAAATACACACTGGATGAATGCAGAAATTTCACCTTTGGCTCGGGACACTTTTGCCTCTAATACAAGAGTAAAACAGGACGTTTTAGCAAAATGCATGCGGTCTCTGAAGTAGGAAGATAATAGCCCACAAACCGATTCCTGTTGCCTGTTTAATATCCTCCAAACTGAACTCTTCTCCTTCGTTAAACATGAGAAGCACCAGTGTTTGGAACAGGGAAACCTGAAGCTCTTTTTTACCCTGCAAGCAATTGGGAGAAATATTTTGTAAAAGTAGCACATTTCTCATATTTCAGACATAGAGAAACAGTCTGTTGATCCCTGAGTGGCCATTGAAGTGCAGCAGAGGCAACATCAAACATCCAGTTAACAGTCTAAGGACAATAACATGCCAAGAAACAATACCTCCTTGAATTCAGCTTTCAAGACACAGTGTCCCAGTGTTGACTGCCACTGAAGTTTTCTGCCACTATGCTTGCCAAGATAAAAAGTCTTGAATATCTCCTGCAGCTTCACCATCTGGTTAAAAAAAAATCTTATCTGATGCATCACATACATTGACAGATGAGTAGTTACTAACAAGAACAGTCATGTAGCTTTAGACAGACAGACCTCTGAAGGTAAGTGGACTTCCATAGGCACGTAGGTCGGCCAGTAACCCATAGTGAGGATGTTCACAGTCAGCTCGATGTTGCCTGGGATGTTCTGGCATTGCATATACTGCAACAGGAATGAACACATCTCATAAGCCCCCACCACTGTCAAAACAGCAGAGGAGACATTTCTCAAGGTCATGCAGAGGCCGACGTACCTGTTTGAACTGCACCATTATATCTTTGGACAGCTCCATATCCTTAAACATGCCTTCCAGTTTGCTGGTGAACGCAGCTCCACATTCTGCCAGCAGGGTAGAGTTATTAGAATAATGTAACGAGAGGAGGTCAACCAAGCTCCCCCCCACCCCCAATTAAGAAAACAGTGGCTGCTTTTTACTTATGTAGCATCACCTCTAGAAAAAGGGCCTACATCAGTAAGCCATGTTTCCGAGCACTGAATCGTTTGCCACATCCACCTCCAGCATTTATGCGAATTTCAGAAGCTCCCAGCGGCGGGTCGCGCTAACCGTGCTTCAGCTTGGACAGCATCGACTTCTCGGCATCCACGGAGGCACTCTTCCCGACCAGCAACCGCTTGGCAAGATCCTTCTTGTAAAAGGCTTCGAAAACATCTTTTCCTGTTTATATGACGGCAGTTGGAGTCAAAACCCGGCAGACATCAGAATCATTCAAATAAAAAGCACCGCCCAGAACAACTCACCATATATGAATCTGAATATGATCATGATTTTGTCCAGCATCTTCTCCAGCTCTTCGTCTGTGGCCTCCTTGTTCCCAGCTCTAAGCTTTGAATCCACATATTTAGCTGAAAATGCCACATTTAACGTTAATAACACATTCGCAAAAAATTTGTTGGTGGTAATCAAAATCAATGATGAAGACAGGTCTTTATGAACCCCAATGAGCTTCAGCTGGCTTAATTCTTATGTCCATGCTCAACCAAAAAGATTCTGTTTTCTTTGTGCAGCTACAGCTGGAAGTCCACCAGCACAAAGGCACCGAAGAGACACTAACCGATGAGCTCCGCGGGTTTGTTCGGCCTTTTGTTTATGAAGGTCTCAAAAGCCTCCTTCATGGCATTGACAAACTTCTCATTCTTCAAGAAGCAGACATCGATTATGTGATCCACTTTGTCCTTGAAGTCCAAGAGCTCCTGCACCATGGTCTTGTCTTTCTCGGGGTTGATGACTATGGTGCTTCCGAAGGCCTAAGAAACATCAACGGGCACCAGGAAGGAAATGTTCTGTTAGATGCCCTCTGTAAGGAATTACCAGCACAAAACTGATGCTTACTTTAATGTTAAAGCAAATCATCTGTCTTACCTGTATTACAGCAAGAAATGGAACCGAAACAATATCTATTCAGCTAACCATTTTAATTCTTATTCACCATACAGATACGTCTTATTTACGTCGTTCAAACATACAGGGTTTTCTCAATATGTGTACTTGACTATACTTGTGTTCTTATGTATCCATTCTACATTATCTTCTATTACCAAAACCTGCTCCAATATTCAAGAACAGAACTACAGAGGGTGGTAAAAATACCTAGATATTGTTCTTGTCAAACCCCCGATATCAAGGATACCGGATATCTGTTGAATCCTTGCCAAATGAGACAAACCCCATGATTCACTGCACCCCAAGTTCATTCTTGGGAGGCAAGTTAGCAAAACCGGTCTTGCCAAAAGAACAAGTATGATCTTTGCATTCCTGGTACTGAGAAATGGCCCTACAGAAGCCTCCTTCGCCTACCTTAATGTACTCTATCCAGTGCTGTAGGAGAACCTGTACAGCCCCTCGTACCCGGCTGAAAAGCTGATACAGCAATGACAGGTCCTGGATTCGGTTTTCGTCTAGAAGGTGGTTCAGGCCTGGATGCAAGCAGGGAGTGGACAAAAGGTTCAGGAAAAAGGGAGAAAATGTGAACAAAGATAGTAGGTTTAAAAAGAATACAGACAAAAATGAAAAGGTTAGTCGAATGTTAGCCAAAGTTAATAGCAGAGCTTATCAAGAGAAAAGATGATTCTGGGAGACGTGCCTTTCTGGAGAGTTGTCGTTAGGTGTTCACCCAGGAGCTGTTTTTCCACAGTTGCGATCAGGGGTTTTCTTTATATGGAGAGACACACAACAAGGTTATGGGGATAAACACATTTAAGTCTGTTTACCATAATGAAAGCCTCAAGGGTTCTTTAGCTACCAATAATAAATAAAATAAATAAAATCGACAAATAGGATGACAGCTTAACACCTGATGACTTACTGTGTGCTCTGGTCTAAATACGTAATGACTCTGTCCGCCTCCTCTTCCAAGCGTTTGTTTACGTGGTGCAGATACTCTGGAACCTGTCGTGTTGCAGAAGTGGGGGGTTAGCCTGCTTACTCTGCAGACTTACATTTTCGTTGCGATACTATGCAGAGCCCGGAGCCTCGTGTCCTACAAGAAAGACGAATCACCTCTCTCTCCTGCATAAGCCGCTGGCCCTCCGCGGCATAGAGCCGGTTCGTCTCCTCCAAAAAGCGCTGCTCAAACGAGTCCTGGTAGATCTGTCAGGGGAACAGGATTTCATCAACAAACTGCTTTCAAACTATGACAAATGAAAAGACATTCATACAACTGGTGCAAGGCACAAACAAAATCAACAACAAATCACTTTTCTAAAAGGCAGTCACAAGCTGTAGAGCAAAAAATATGCTGTTATCTTTAATAAACAAACTCATAACCTTACCTCAGGGCGCCAAAGGCATCAGCCACCTAATTAAAATCCCCAAGCGTAGAGACTGCCCCCATTCTTATTTAACGTTTATGCAAATCCACGTTGGTGAATAACTGACTGCTTGGTTGATTTTATTTCATGGGCCAGTGCACAGAAGGTTCTCTGTACATTTTAGATTATCATTTCTCAAATGAAGAACAATATGGGCCTTTTCATTAAAATGAATAGGCCCATAATAAGCATTTCATGGTATGTTGTATGACCGAATGTGACAAAAAGCTTTGATTTTATAAAGAGTCCGTCCCAACAATCATCTGCCCCAAGATGGCGGCAGACTGGACACAGCTCACCTGCAGGTCGGACAGCATGCTGAGGAGGCTTCGCAGCAGACTGCGGTCCACGGCCTCACCGCTGCGCTCCCGCTCGATCAGCAGCAAGATGCCGTCAATCGTCTTGTTCTGTACCTTCTGGTCGCTGATGATGTAGAACCTGAAGAGCTCCAAGCCCATGTCCCTGCGGGCAAAGCGGATCGGTGCGTTTGTCAGGGAATACAAGAAACACTGACGGGAGGAGAGAAACAGATTCATTTTCACAGCCTTTTTTCTTTGGCCAAAGGAAGAGATTATACCAGTTCCCAGGAATAGCCTCGCCTCGAGCTTCATTTGCACAGCTCTTCCTATAATTACCTGATTATCAATGGTAAGTCAGGAAATCACATTTAATTGGTTAGTCCATGACAAGCCCCTTCCAGTTTACACATTCTGATTGGTTCCTCAGTCCATAGGCGTCAGCTATGCCCCAACCCATCAGACCTTGCTTACATCATTGGCAATGATTTAAGCATATTTTCTGTTAATCGGCTAGTTTCCCTTCCCACGGTGTCAACACCAGTCTATGTGTCAAAACTATTCACTTTCCCATGTCTTCAGCCTTGGACAGCGAATAGCTGCCCTAGAAACTGCTGTCTGTTGTGACTATCGTCTCCTGCGCTCTCAGTGCGCCATACTTTCGAGTCTCAGAATAACAAATCACCTCTCTGCTCTTACCAAGATTACATTTTCCCAGAATAAAATGAATAAACATCCGGATAAATGAATAAACAGAATAAAAGTCAAAGTTAATGTGACCTAACCCAAGCCACTAAAACTACTTATTAAAACAACAAAAACCCAGAACTTTAAATTCACCTCCTACAGCCTCCAGAGTCCTTCAGCTAGAAAGTAAGTGGGTTAGGGTCAGCACTGCCAAAAAGCGATAACAGGGCGAATGAGAACTTACCAAATGGAGGGAAGCATCGAATTCTGCAATACGTATGTCCGATCCAAAAACAGAAAGATACTTCTAATCATGATCTGTTTAAAATAAAATAAATTTCAGACATCAATCCTTTAAGGCAAGTTTCTTTCATTATTCTTTCAAATAATGTGTTGATAAATTTTAGTCGGTTTACCATCTGTCTGCAATGATCCTGCCAGCATTTGTCTATCTTCTTCAAGAACAACACGCTGTCCAGTGCCTCCGTGAAATTGGAATTAAGGAAAAGCAAAAACGATTGCACCTATTTGACCATTATTAGCACTTTGACGCTTATCACATCAGACCATCATGAAATTACACATAGGAATATCACTCAACTTGCACGACAGCTTGCACAAAAAATGTATACAATTAAACCACAATATTCAAAAAACAACAACACTTTTACATGTCTTGAAGACCAAAGAGGAGAAGAAAGGATATTCTCTGAACTGGTGAATCTGAGCCTTTATGTGATCTTCACACACGACCCTTAGCTGTTTATAAAGCTTTGGAGAAATCTTATGGGAGCAAAGATTCTCCACAGCCTGCAACAAGAAGCAATAAAAATATATAAGAATAACATTTACAACCAGGTTCATGATAGTGCTGCAGCACTGAAAATGATCCACTGCTGATAGCGAACATTCCCTGATTCTGCCAGCCTAGAAGGATAGTCCCTTCGTAGAATCAAATGATCATGCATAACAACAGAAGCCAGCTGCTTAGACATCTGATGGCTTAACTAGGAGAAACAGCATAAAAAATAAGCAATTCAGCATCTCCTGATGTTTAGAACAGATGACAAAGCAGAACAGAGTCACTACATCCATCAATAGTTCCTGGAGATCACCCATTTCCAAAAGAAGAAAATCCACCCTCCCTCAGTCCTTGTTAACTGCAAGACAAAGGTATTGCAACTGTGACTTTTGATCCACGGCACCTCTGGGATCTTGCGCTTAGCATGACCACTAACTCACCCATCCTGATAGTAACAAACCCTGCAACACCACAGGCAGCTCATCAAGAACCACATCTTACCTGATACAACTCCTCCAGATTATACTTGATTGAAGTGCTGTTCTGCACAGCCTCTACGGCCTCTTTCAGTTTCTGCCACGTTTCATCTGTATAGTTTTCTGGCAACTTAGGTTTTTCTGGAAGCAAAGGATGGTGATTTTCAGATGGTATTAAACAAAAATGTGTCCCAAAAAGCAAGTACTCTTTCGTTTGAAAGCACGTCATTACAAAAATGCATGACTTCACATAGAAAAAGATTAGCAACACAGTACAAATGTAAAACTCCTTTTATGTCTGATGGGCACAATTTTTTGCCACAGCGTTAAATTTCAGTGGATTTCCAATAGTTAAATGTGTTAAAATTAACCTAGGAGTTCATACCGTATGGTTCTAGATTGCAGGAGGATTTTTTTTAAAGGAGAAAAATAAGGGTTTATAAAACTAATGTCACAAGTGCTGACAGCTCCCTAGGTGCTGACATGCTGGTCAGACGGTTTTGTAGGTCTATAGTTAGAAGCAATTTGTCAGTCTAACATGTTTCTAAAAATAGCCGGCTAAAGTGATGTTTTATGAAGGAAAAAGTCATACTCGGTTGGAAATTTTACAGGGTTTTCCAAAAAAGATTAAGGCTGATAAAACCAAGACGACGAGATAATGTTTCAGTAACGAAACTGCGTGCGGGGTTGAAGTTTAAAGGGCGATGACTGCCTGTGGCGTGCCAACACTTTTGGGGGGGTTACAAAAACGATATAGGGTGGCAATGGGCGCCCAAGGAGCAGCGCAGGCTGGCCGGCTGAGCCTCTGGCTACCTTTAAAGTTCTTGATAACTAGTTTCTTGGCGGCGCCGGGCTTGCTGTTGTTGGAGAAGGTGCCGGAGCCGGGGCCCTTCGTCAGCCCGTTGGCGTGGTGTCCCACCCCGGCGGCGGCCAGCAGCATCTTGGTCTTGCTCGCAGGCGACGGCGATGCGGACTCCTCGGCCATTTTCACATCCAGTCCAATGAAATCCAGCGAGTCCTCGAAGCGTAACTTCTTCTGATGGTGATGGGAGGCGGACGAGCCCGAGCAGGACGCCGAGGAATTGTGGACGATCTTCGGGGGGGACGGGGACGCCGAGTCGAAGTCTTCCCTGTCGGAGCTGTTTATTTTCCGCTTCTTGGACGTGGAGCTGGCGCTGGCGCTGCCGTTATTACCATCAGAAGCCGCGGGTCTGACGTCCTGAGCTGGCGGTGGGGGGTTAGGGGAAGATAAACCTGTTGGAAACATGAAAGAAATTGCAAAACCAAATCGCCAATCTGCTAATGCTAAAAGTCTCGCTGTCCGTCTCCGACGCGCTCAGCAAACTTCTTAACAATCCCCAGCGTCCACGTTTCTTTTTCTAATTGAAAACAGACAATAAAATTAAACTACAGCTCCACTCCAGACCCTCTCGTTTTCTTGTTATTGGCAGAAAAACATGGCGGAGAATCACTTCCTGTTGACCAATGTCGTGTTTTTAAGGTTGGGTATTTATTAAACTTCTGAATCTTACTTTGACCCGAAGGTAATGAATCTATTGTTACATCGGAAAGTAAGCACCTGAACATACTCACAGGTTCGTTTTAATTAAGTGTATTTAAACATATAAATGCCCCCGGAAGTACTTATTTTGCACGGAAACGTCAAACGAACCTCGGTTTGTTATATCATTTCAGCCGCAAGATGGCAGTATATCAATTTGAAGCGCGTTTTGTACCAATTACAGTAACTTGCGCCAAATTAAACGAATTCTAGTTATAACACGTTTAGTAAGCAACAGGTGCGAAGTATGTATATTGTCAGCAATAACCATATGATTGCATTTGACTTGGCAGATGACATCAGGACAGATATGTACACACACACACACATAAAATGGGGACCTTCCATTCATTCTTATGGGAAAAACCCTAATCCCAATCACTACATCCTTAACCCCAACCGAGCTCTAACCTTACGTAGTCAACCCAAATACAAGACTTTTGGCATTTCTAGTTTTTTGATTGCACTCATAGATTTTTATATAATTGAGGTTATCCAAATGGGGACCTGAAAAGATGTCCCCAAAAGTAGGGAAATTTCAGGTTTTACCACACGCACACACACACACACACACACACCCGCAACCGGTTACTGGTTAACATGGTTACATGCGGATAAACACTTTATGGTAACAAATTACTTGACAGGACACAAATAATATCGTGTTATGCTATTACTTATAAGTAAGTACAAATTAACCACAAACTACGTCTTGGTTACATACTGATTTCATGTTAATTGAACATTAATGAACCATGACACATGTTTTATCTCAAGCAGTTACTATATCTGTTAATTCTATGAGCCTAAACTACTGAAGGAACAAGTCCTGAGCAACACAACTGAAATACTGATCTCAGGTTTGTTCATCATTAATGAATCATAATTGAACTTTTATCTCAAGTAGGGACTATATTTCTTCACGGTTTGTATTTGTGCAGCAATTATTACTAAGTATTTGTCCCCCATCAAGTGTTATCCAGTTTTTGTGAAAAGCATGTCTATTTTTGAGTACATCAACTCCAGGATCCGCCACTGGCCGACTGGCCCACTATACGGCTAAAAACTCGTTCCATGTTCAAAATGTCAACTTCACACATATTTTGCATTTGGCATTGCCAAGCAAAATATGTGAAAACTTGCATTTCCCCATTGCGAACGTTGTAAATTGCAAGGCAGCCTACATCAGTGTTTCCTAACCCAGTCCTCGGATGCAAAAACGTGGACTGTCTGGTGTTCCCCGAGGACTGGGTTGGGAAACACTGACCTACCTTCTTGCTGGAGATTTACCAACTGCACACCCACCAAACACTCTCAATTAAATACAGTTTTATTTGTATGGCACATTTTCATGAAATTACATCATCATCTCAAAGCAGTTTCCATTATCCCTGCCCAAAGCCCGGGATGCAGTGGCAAGGAAAAACTTCACTAAGAAAAAGAAGCCTTGGGAGGAACCAGACTCATAGGCTGGGAGCCCATCCTCCAGGGACCACCAGAGGAAGTCAAATGAAGGCCCATTGCCCTTGGTTTGGGATGCTGCTCTTCAATAGGGACCCAGTGCATTCTGCTGTTGACAACCACCTCATATTGGGGTTTTAATAAAAATGATTAATGATGAAATTCATATATTTTTTAAAGAATACATAGTAGGCTAATTTGTTGCAATAGTCTGGAAAAACCCATATATTTCCATACTTGTCCAGACTTGGACAACACCAAAATCAAATTCCACACTTTTCCCATACTGCATAAGACCCCTGTACATGGGATTGCCGTCCTGTGTTTGAGACAAAGCAGAGAGCTAAGTAGAGGGGTTCAATGCCCTTATGAAAACAGAAATATTTCAGGATTTCTACTACCTGCTTAGCAAATCTGAGAAGCCACATTTTTGTACCTTTTTAAACTATGAATCCATTTTACATACAATTTTAAACATTTAAGAAACGACCTCGTTATCAGGAAAAATTAGCTGGCCCTATCAATCTCTCATCAAGTATCCACTTCAGTACAAAAAAAATAAAAGTTTTGTTAATATATTTAATTTCATAATTTACATTACATACTGTATACATAATTGTATTTGTACAGATGCCATAATATATTCAACAGCCATTGTAAATTTCTAAAAATTGTAAAATATTTTTGTTCATAATACATCATTGTCATTTCCAGCATGGCTCAATCATCATTGTAAAAAATCCACATAAAAAAAAAAAAAATTACAAAACCTGTATTGATTGCAAATCACTCCACTATCAAATAAATTAATATTCATTCACCCACCTTCCATAACCGATTATCTAGT
Source organism: Petrocephalus sullivani (assembly GCA_026780845.1). Lineage (NCBI taxonomy): Eukaryota > Metazoa > Chordata > Actinopteri > Osteoglossiformes > Mormyridae > Petrocephalus > Petrocephalus sullivani. The sequence goes on along the minus strand of JAODKM010000037.1, from coordinate 6,035,311 downwards.
GCAAGCGCATGGTAAAGTAACAATTAAACATATATAACATGCATTATTTAATAATGCATTACTGGATTGTAAATATAGTGAAACATGTTGCTGCTGTAAAAGTGGTGGCAAAGTTAGAACCTGAATGACAAAGTGGTCTGCTAAAATCACCTTGATAGAGGGTGCAGGAAAGGAAAAAAAAAAAAAACATTTCAGGCAAATCACATAGTATATTTATGCCATAGACTCATTAAAGCTGGCAATGATTACCTCATGAAATAACAACCATGACATTCAAATGATCAGAAACCGGGTCAGGAGCAAAGGAAACATCAATAACATAAGTGACTTCAGTAGTCCATCCAAGAGGGTTAAAAACTAAAGCAGACTGGCTGGCAGTGTGATTAGACAAGGAAGAGTAAAGTGAATGAAAATGGTCTTTCATTCTTACTGAGCTGCTCCCTCTTCCCACACAGCAGGAAAAGCCGAATTTCTGGTTATTGCACAACAGAAACCACAGAATCCATGTTGCCATTTAATGATGAGATCCCAGCCCCCACTTTGCTTATTCCTGCACCCAAGACCCAATGTAACAGTTTCATCATTTCAAAGAACTGCTTGTGTTTCATTATCCTGAGCTGGTTAGTTTATGAAATTAAATTTTCCACTTGCACATTCTTTGATAACTATCTGTTGTTTTGGGCAACGGATAAGGTGCTGGTTATATATGAAAAGACTTTGGAATTGTTCTGTAAAACCATTTAAGCAAAACGATGTTATAAATTCAATACAAAAATCTGTTTAAAAAACTAGTGACAATGTGCACTGCTATGCAAGACAGACTTTGACCTCCAAACAGCAAAGGCCATAAAAAAAAAAAAAACACACACACACACACACACACACACACACCTCCCCTTGCTGGTTTGCAGAACAAATCCTTTGCATACCATGAAAGAAAAAAAAACCTAAACTATTTTTATAAGGCACAGCCAACCTTTGTCTGAGCAAAACTCCAACAATTAAAGGTGACTAAAAAGACCACAGTTAGCTGCAATTAATCATTGTCCGAGCCCGCGGGAGGCTGGATTATGAGAGAGTCATGGAAATCGTGCCCATACGGCCGCAGCCTGTACACACCAAACATCATGACTTGCATCTGCTCTGGGGACATGTCATTGAAGGTGATGGGCAGGTCGGGGCAGCAACTCTCCACCACCTCTGCCGGATTCTTCGATAAGCTGTCCTTGATGAGCGTCCCCACGCTCTTGCTGCTGAAAAGGCCCTTGCCCAGTGCATCCTCGCCATTCTCGGCAAAAACCCCAGTGTACTTCAGGCACACGGCCAACTCCTTCTCTTCGGTCCTCTTCCATAGTGCGTGGGAGCTCAGGGGGCACTTCTGCTCATCCTGAAAGGCGTGCACCACACGCCTCAGTGCCTCGTAGCTCAGCACGATGCCGCCGCTGTACTCCACGTACTCCAGGTCACCCGACTTAAGCACGTTGCCGATGTAGAAGGGCTGCCTGGGGTCTTTGTCCAGCACGAGGTACTTCAGGTTCTCAATAATGGCAAAAGTGCTGGGTTGAGCTATGAAGAACCAGCGCAGGTCGCCGGCGTTGTCGTAGGCGTGCACCAGGGCCTTCCGGATCCTCAGCCACTCGTCCTGTTCCTGCAGATCCACCGCCTCCAGGGCCTTGGATGACTCTGAGGTATAGAAGACCGGCCTGTCGCAGTGCTTGCTCCACGTGTCCTTTGTGGCGGCCCAGTGCACGATAATCCTGGGCCGTACCATGATGATGCAGTACACCCGCACGCTGCGGCTCACCTCCAGCTTCACGGAGTCTGGCATCCGGACCAGCGCCTCCTTGCCGGAGGCCTTGATGTGATGGTGGAAATGGGCCCTTTTAGCAGATGAAGGCAGAGGCTGCCTAAAGTCAGTGAAGTAGGAGAGCGTCAAGCAGAAGAGGCTGCCAAGCAGCATTCCTTTAAGGAAGGAACTCAACTCCGACAGCATTTCTGACACCTACCAAAAGAATGACAAGGTCAATCAAAAGGATTGTTCCGGAGTACTGAACTTACAGCTCATAAATACTTAGAGAGTGTGAATAATATCCAGATAAGATATTATTAATTAAAAACAAAAGCAACCCCTTAATGCTTATCCAATTAACATGATTTGAATCCTGCAGTTCCCTTGATAAATAGCCCAATAAATTAGCCTGAGGTGAAGTAAAAGACTAACTGAAACCGCACGGATGGGATACATTTAAAAGGCATGTTGAAACACAGCCAACAAACCCTAGAAACAGGAACGAAAACCCCCAACTTAAAAGCAGATGTGGCAAAGTGCAGATTTGAATGGAGGCCGGAGCCACATATCAGGCAGGTGGGTGGATGGATGGATGAGATTATTTTGTTTTGATTATTATTTAATTATAGAAAGAAATACATTTTATTGTGGAAAAAATAATTTACAACATCCTGCCTCCATACGTTTTGGTTAACACGAATGAATTCAGTTTGAGGATTTCTCTTGGGCAGAGGACAGCTATATGCAGGAGATTACAATACCCTAACCCACGTTCCAGTATGCCTACAACTGCCCAGACAGAAAATACATTCCACACGCTGTGCGATTCCTGATTTTTATCGCTCAATAATTTTATCGCCCACTTATAAGACTTTACAACTTACAGCTGGGCCGAGCCGCATGTGCTGACGTCAGTAATAATAGTTATACAGTAATCTTCCGCCTCCACACTTACAAGCCGTCCGCCATACACACCATTACAGTTGAGGATGTGTAATTAAAGAGCTTTCACTGAATTAAACGCACGTTTTCCCCGGACACGAAACTTCTCTGGCCGATTACCGCGATAACAGGCTGCGCGCCGCAGATCCACCGTCGCGCCCTTCGGGAAACCGAAAGCAGCCCTCCGGCCGGCCGGCCGCTTCCCTTCGCGGACTTGGGAGAGGGACAGAAATGCCAGCGGAGCGGCGTCCCGGGGGGCAGAGGAGCCGCCCGCAGAAACTCCCCGCCCGCGACGCGTACGGTTTCGCCGCGCTTCCTCCGCTTCCGCGAGTGTCGTACCAAAGCCGTTTGGCGGAAGGCTAAGCCGTGCTCCGGGGCGTGCGCGAAGCGGGACGGCCGACGGCCCCGCGCCGGAGCCCCCGCGTTTAGCGCAGAAGTAGCGCGAAGTTCGGGATACTTACCCCCGGCGCGCGGTCCCCGAGCGGCGCCTGCGCCTTTAAGAGTGCGCGGCGCCGTCGGCCGAACTCGCCCAGAAGTACGTCATACTCCCGGAAGCTTTACGTCATAACATCAGTCTGTTGATCATGTTCAAAGTTAACTGGAACTAAAACTAACTAAAATCTAGACTCTATTTTAAATACTATTCCGTCCTATATATTTTCAACAGTTGGTGGTCTGAAATTTTTGCTTGTGTGTAATTATGAGATTTCTATTTTTTTTCTTCATTGCTTTTAAAGCTGAGCTTCAACATACACATACCAATGAAACAGTCACCGACATCACTATTCAGTTGTTCAAATACTACCTATACATTAGCTGGTATGCCAAGGATGCTAAAGGAAAAACATTCATTAGAAGGGTGGAAGAACTTGTATGAGAAAGCTGTAAAACAGGAAATGTCAGAAAATAAAGACCTGAGTACAGTGTCCTGTTTGGCTCAAGGAAAACTTTATTGCTTCTGTTGTTAATGCAGGAATAGTGTTTGCTCACAGTTAGGTTAATTTGCTTTGTCCAGGGTGGTAAAGTGAGGACTTTAACCAAATCATATTTATTAAGGTTTGGTTTGTTAGTCTTTGAATGGAAAACTTGGATGTAAAAAGTCTAGGGAGGCGTGGAAGTGGTGTTGGTGAGCAGGCAGGAGGCAGCATGTGCTCTGGAATGAATTAAGCATTTGTACTTCTACTGGGAAGAGGGTGTTTTCTTTTCAATGGCACATTAAAAAGATCATTTTATCTCTGTAGACGTATTTTAAATTTGCTGCAAACTTTCATCTTTGCCAACCCCGTTAATATTTCCTCCATTATGGTACACAGGACACCGACCCTCCAGGACTGGAGTTTGACACCCCTGTTCTAAAACCTTAAGCACCACTTATTAAAAGACTTAGGTCAGGGGTGTCAATCTCCAGTCCTGGAGAGCCAGTGTCCTCTTTGGTTTAGTTTAGTTCTTTCCCTGTTCCACCATAAACGATTGAGCCGAAGATCTGTGTGGTAATTAGCACAATGAGCTGTGAGTTGAATCAGGTGTGTTAAATGAGGGTAAACCCAAAAATTTGCAGGGCTGCGGCTCTCCAGGACTAGAGTTGGACACCCCTGAGCTAAACCAACTTGGCGGATTTAAGGTAGTCTGGGCTATGTAAGTGAACAATGATGAAGTCCATCTATACTGCACTTAAATCTGACATGTTATCCAGCTAAGCAAGCAAATCCTGCTTTGGGATACAGGCCCCATGTCCCAGATATTCTCATTCATAAATGACTGAAATATAAAGGGGATGTTAGCGCGCCCATATGGTGTAACAAGGCACTTGTGGTGTCCCCTAGTAGCGGTAAATTTACAATTTTTTAGTTTTAAGCTATAGGCATGAGCATGCCGCCCTAGTCAGTGGCGGATTGCATTTACATTTACATTTATACATTTGGAAGACGGCCCTTTCCATATGCCCTCTTCTGCCCCCACTCCCCAAAACAATACAATTAACTATAAAGCTATTACTAACTATAAATAACTTCTACAGTCAAAGAGAATGTGATGCTGTATCAAAGGAGAGCAATCGCATCAGAAGAACAACAAAGCGCCAAGTTTGCGCTCTCATATCAGTCATATGCAGCAGCCAGAACCAGAAGCATGTAACAGAGACCTCACTGAATATCTGCAGCTCAGTAGCGGTAACCTTAAAGCACCAGACTGATCTAGGGCATGTCAACTGCACCCACAATGTGCACTCATGACACGTTTACCATAGATAGCACAGCCATAGGTAACTTTACAGAGAGAGGCCTATTCCAAATGAATATGGAACAAGTTAAAAGACACTATTAGAATGTTTTCCTCCATGGTTTCCTGGCAGAAAATTAATTGATCAGGCTCAGAAATCCATTTTACATAGGAAACAGACCATGCAACAGCATGCCATAAAATACACAATATATATAAAAAGAGCACCAAAAAAGAATTGGTCTCCCTATTCAGTTTTAACCAATAGCCCACTCTCAAACAAATGAAATAAAATAATTATTGAAAAAAAAACTAGACAGCCAATAGGGGCATCCTGATCACTCTGGGGCCTCCTAGGAAAGCTTGTTCATTGGTCCGACTGTGGCCCTAGTATTGACGCTGTATTACCACCAACAACCAGAGAGGGTGCTGAAGCATCCTCCTCACCACCTTTCCTCCCAAGAACGCTGGCACCTCTCCAGGGTATTCTGCTGCCATTTGCCTTATGCTGCCTGGGGTGTCATTCAGGCCTCTGCAACCCTGTGCTGGGTAGGCAGTTAGGAAATAGATGTTTGTGTAACTTTAGACCAAAAAGCAACTTTAACTTTAACAAAAAGTGGGCAGAAAGAAGAGGCAAATTAAACTGAAAGAATATTTTTAAACCCAGAGAAATGAACAAATACCCCAAAAAACACCCCTCCCTAATCCTGTATTGGATAAGTGGTTGGAAGAAGGAAGGAAGGATGGATGGATGGATGGATGGATGCATAGGTCATACTGGATCATCTATTGTATTGCATGTGATTTTATTGTGATTTAAATTCAGAATCTTTTACATTAAATCAAACACATTGTAATATAAATTTCCCAAAATATCATGGTATTTTAATATGACATGAGACAATTCACAAAGCATTTTAAAAATATAAAGAGTGTTTAAGAAACTGTTCATACAAGGTGTACAGCTTCTCCAACTTGGCGACAGACTCCCATCATGGTCACTGTCATCGCTGCCCAGACCTCTGAAATGCTGCATAAGTATTTCATCATCTTTAACTGGACCAAATACTAGGCATTCAAAACCTGCTTCTATGTTATTTAACTAGTATTCATATCAAATCATAATGTATATGCATACAATTTATTAAGAAATAAAAGTAACAACTGCATATTTACAGATTGGGTGGAACTTTCAGTTTTCATGCGGTGAAAGGCACATCAGCTGTGTTGTAATAGTAAAGTTCCTTGTGGTTTATGCTGGTGATGGAGAACATAGAATACATGGGATTGGTCCCTTTGTGTGCTCAGAATAGCCTCCAACATATGAGATATATATGATATGACACTTATATACTATTTGTTATACGATATGGGGCCACTTTTCTAATTATTCAATTGACAGTAAATAACATGGTCAAGCAGAGAGTCAGAGTCCTGGTGTGACTTTCCTTTATGCAGATATGATAAGTTATAATTTTGCTGGGATCTGTAATGGTTTGCAGCAGCAAATAATTGTATCATTTTTGCTTGCCGGCCACATTCAGGTAGGTCTTCTCGATCTCGATGTCCGCAGGGCACGTTTGGGTGAACTCGTCCATCTCGTAAGCGTTCCGCAGGTATCGCCACACACCTGTGAACTGCGTGGGTATTTCCAAACCACAGAATTTCTTGGAGGCAATCTGCAAGAAGAAGGGGGTGAGATGTTAACCATTCCTGTACTTATGTTGTACCTACTTATGGTTGTTCTTCTAGCGGGGAACACCATGAATGCTTTGCATTCCACATTCATCCCACCTTAATGACATGAAGTTTAGGCAGTAGGTTGCAGTCAGCCAGAGTCAGGCGGTTGCCATCCAGGAACTTCCTGCTAGAGACCTGGATGTTCTTGGTGGCGTTTTCATGAATCTCGTCTGGGAGGGGCGTGTTCAGATAATCGTCCAGCCGCTTGAACTCCCGTAAAAGGGCCGTCTCTTGATCTGATGGGAAACCGAGAAGAGATGCCTTCTTAGAACATTCATTAGCAGCATGTAAGTATGTGTTGTCTGTACCGCTGTGGAAAGGGGGAAGGTGATTTGGGCAAAGCAAAAGGGGTATTATTAAAGTAAAGCTAAACAAATGGATGCTGGAAAAGAAACTGGAACAGAAGGGGTGCTCAGAGGGCTGGACATGGGCAGACAGAAGCAACGTCAATGACGGGACTGGGGAACGCAGGATTGGGAAGCACTTTTAAACTAGACTGACGAAGAGCTAATGAGAGGCAGCTGGAGTGATTAACATAAGGGCAGGAACGAGAGGGAAGACGAATGAGTAATAGGCGTGGCTCGGTAGGGTCACCGCAGGGAGGAAACAGGTGGGTGACATGGGCAGGGCGTGACAATCTCAAAGGACTACATTCATAACACGGTAACGCTTTACTTGAGTTGGCACAATTAATGTAGTAGTTCACTCTTACTTAATCTATTAATTAACCAGAAACTAAATGTTAGTTACATACTGATCCCACGTTAATTCATCATTAATCAGTCATAATGGTTTATGTATTTCAAGCAGGAACTATATTAGTTCATGATTTGTTGTTAAGTAGTACCTGAGTTACTAAGCTATTTGTGCCTGTTCAAGTAAAGTGATACCCATAAAACTTTCATAAATTCATTATGATGATGCAGTGAATGTTCTGTGAATGCATTACGAAGGTGCAATGAATGTTCTATGAATGCATTATGAATGCATTATGGTGGTGCAGTTAACGTAAAGAGTTACTGAGAATTCTGATATGGGGATGCTTTCAATGATCCTCCCAAATAATGTGTAATGTTTGTACATTACACAGGTAAACACAAATATTTTTCAGTTCATGAAATTTATACAAACAATCTAACTAGTACAATGAAACAGTTGTACAATACTTGATGCGAACCATGGAACGACAAATAAGGAATTTACTCCTGTCTATTTTCCACTTGTCTGTTCTCTACAGCAGTGTTTCCCAACCTGGTCCTCGGAGACCCACAGACCATCCACATCTTTGTTCCCTCCCAACTTCCTGCCAGACAGTCCACATTTTTGCTCCCTCCCAGCTTCCTGTCAGACAGCCCACATTTTTGCTCCCTCCCAGCTTCCTGCCAGACAGTCCACATTTTCGCTCCCTCCCTGCTCCTTTAGAGACTGGACTGTCTGTGGGTCCCCAAGGACTGGGTTGGGGAACACTGCTCTGCAGGATTCTGTCAGTCATTGTCACTTACATTGGTTGTTGGGACTGTTCTTGATATAAGCGGAGAACTTGGCAAAGATGTCTGCACCTACATCAAAGGACTCCTTGTTCTGTGGGCTGAGGTGCGGGTACCTAAGAGTCAGAAAGGCATGGTGCGAAAATGAGCCGGGTGTTATAGAGACAAGACCGAGAAAGTGGCACGTAGCAATAATGCACCTGTTCTACCTCGGGGGGGCTAGCATTGTCTCCAGGAAGTCCTCGATCTTGATGAAGTCCGTCTTAAGCTCCCCATTGTACAGTAGAAAGGGAGGGTTAGTCCCAGGGGCCAAGTCCTTCAGTTCTGCAGGCTTTCTGCAGGGCACAGGAGAGGGAAAGAGGCAGGGGGTGTCTCACTGGCAGCAGAGTGCTAACATGTGGCAGTACACCATTCATGATTAATGATTCCCTTTGAGTCACTATAATAAAATAAAGGCCATGGGTGTAACCAGGATGGCTAAGGGTGTGTATGTAATGGATAACTATTAAATGGTTTGAGCTTATTTGTTCAGTGACAAAACTGCTTGCAGTAACGAGGAACAAATACTAGCATTAGTATAAGATCCGATTAGATTAGTATGTTTTCAAAGTCTCTATGAAGCCTCTATTCTTTTAGAGCAAGGGCTGGGGTTTCTCTGAAGCCTTCTGGTCTGCCTCGTATTGTTAGTTACATCCCTTGTTTTTTGGAATAAGTTCTGTGGTGATGTGTCTCTGAAGCAGCTGTGACTGTGTTCTGGCAGAAAAGGGGAACCGCAGACTTACTTCTTCATGTCGACGGTGGTCACCGTGAACTTGACTCCTTTCAGCCAAAGCACCATGAAAAGACGCTGGCAAAACGGACAGTTCCCCACCTTCTGGCCGTCATGTCCTGCCTGGGAATGAACACAAATGTTTATGCCTCCTGAACACTATAGTCAGTTTATATTTATATAGTCAATTTCCCAAGTAGATGATGCAAACTTAAAACATGAAAGCCATCAATGTTTGTTACTTTTTTTAATGAAATCCACTGTCATTTAGCGTCTGAATTACTCCAAAAAGTCCCCGATTTATTGTGTATTTGCTGACAAATTTTTATGGGCATTGTATTATGGGAAAACGGAAATCAGGAGAAGCATCAAGGGCCCCTGAATCTGCCTGGGTATCCATGCCCCTCCTGAGCCCCTGAAGATAACACACAGAAACCCCAGAGTGCACTATTCCATTCCCTAGACAGATAACGTTGATAAAACCGCGATGCTGCACCTGCAAAGTTAATCATTACTGAGATGTGGAAGTGGGGAATCCATGGCATGTTTCTGAAAGGGTGTGTTGCCATGGAACGGAAGCTGAAGGGGCCGCTGGGCGTGGCAATTAAAGGGGTGTGTGTGTTTGTGTCTGTTGCCATAGCAGCAGGTAAAGTGGTCCTTCAGTGTAGGGGGGTGTGGACCATAGCTTCTAAGGTTCATGAAATGTTTATGCCATTTAATCAGGCCTGTAGCTACACAAACCTGATGAACACCCATCTACATTTAATAAGACAAATTTAACTGATACATGTCATGTGACAAGAGTGTCAGGGAAATTCCACCGGCACGGTTGCCAGTTTTGTGGTTTTCACGCCAGATTCGCCTCATTTAGACAAAAAGAGCTGTGGGTTAATAAAAAACAGGTGTTTTTTTGGGCTAGTTTGAAAATAGACTGAGGACACAGAATAAAATTTGTTTTAAACCAGGATTAAAGGACCTGAATGTGGTTACTGCAAAAACACATGTCACGCAAAGGGCAACATAAATATTATTCAATCCCAACCATGCCACCTCAGGCTGGAAATTTTGCCATGACCTGGCTACCCTGTCCAGAAGACATTTTTAATTCCTGAGTAATCTCTGGCTATCCGTTATTTGTTTCTTTAATTTTTTTCAGATTAATCAGAATAAAGGAGCCTGGGAAATTTGTGATTCACATATTTTAAGAAATTAAGATAAAAAAAAAGATAAAAATCATTTATATCAGTTACATTAGAATACATTGTATCGTCATTATTTTTAAATTAAACATTTTATGAATAGCGACACTTTCGGATATTTCGGTTTATTTTTGGGAACTTTCAATTTAAAAAAATAAAGCGACAGATTAGAACAAACTTACCTTTATGAAGAGCTCAATATTGGGCTCGTGTCCGAGGTCCATGGTGTCCTTAGAGATGGTCTCGTAAGTACATTCGCCGATCGGCACAACTTGCTCTTCCACTCAAGAGAGCGAGAAAGAGTGAGGTGTTGCTTGTTACTCTGAGGCTCTTAGACGCAGATGGCGGGGGGGCTTGGGACCTTTTGCGCTCCTGTATCAGCGTGAATAGGAGAGGAAGCACGTGCCGCCTCTAAAATGGAGCAGCTTCGTTTAAAAAGCCAGAGGGCAGGGCATTAATGGTACAGTAGGCGTGGGGCCACACATATATACTCAGTGCCAGCATCTGAGGCTGAAAATAGAACATTTTTAACAGATATTAATGTCATTTATGACATGTGAATGGAGGTTATTGATTGCAGTGTAACACGAATGAGACGTAGGCCTACCACAACACTTTTACTGACATAAAAGCACCTTCTGTCAAGGCATTTTTAGCTGGGCCTAAAGAAACAAACAAAAATGTTTGTTCATTATTTTACAAATAGCAAAAGTTGTCCAAAATTGCTCTGTCTTTACAATCGAAATAATTACAGTGGGTGATTTCCTGAGGCATGATTATTTTCCACTGTACTGGATAAGCGTTTGGAAGCTGGCTGAGTGACGGATTGATGCATGTTTATTTTAGAAGTTACTAAAACAAGTGAAACATAAAAGTCTCCAATGAAATAGCGTAGAATGAGTTAGAGGCAGAACATGAAACATAGGCTTAGAACCCAGAACCGCGAAAGGCTGCTCCCACCATCTTACTCTGCTGGAATTCTTAATCATCTTCGACTGAATTGTTGACTTCATTATAATAAAGCATATGTGTCTGAAGACTCTATATATTTCTCTGCCATTTTCAACCTGATTTTTTTAGCCAAACAATTGTGAACAACAAGAAAGATCTATTTTTATATTTCCTTTTTCATCTAAGGATACTAATGCAACATGGGGCCACATTACAACTTTTATCCTTGTTTCATGTCAATCTCTCAGTCTATTTATTTGTGTATATGGAAAATTTATCGGTATTTTTTTTACCTTTTCTCTGAGATCAGTCATGGGCAGTGGTGCAGAAAGCATGAAATGCATGCCTGTTTCCATAAGGTTGCCATATCAAGACGGAGAATTCATCAGTCCATCCATCTTACAACAGGGTTGCCAGCTCTCACACATATGGCATGACACTCACACTTTAAGACTCTGATGCTCACGCAAGAAATCTTATGGCAAACCTATAATATTCCATTAGAAACCTGGGGTTGGGGTAGTTTGCAAATCCTGGAGACGACTTACAAGGTAAGAAAAGTGTTACATACATGTAAATGTGTGCATGTGTGTAAGCTTGTCCTGAACTGAAATTCTCACTCTATCCAGCTGACCAAAGTTGGAAGTTCCTTGACAGCCCTTATGCAGAGTCATAGATGGGGACGCGAGGCTCACTGAATTCATCCAGAAATTGCTATTGCTAATACTGATTCTACATTGTACTACGCCTTATGGTCCTGGAGCCAGCCGCCTACCCCAGAGAGCACCGGGAATACTCTGGCCAGGATCCCAGTCCCAAGTGATGGCCAAGTGATGGCTTATACCCATTTGGTCATTATTCAACGTTTACAGAAATCTCATCAGGTTAGATTGTCCAGTGCGCTCTTATGGTCTTACCACAGCCCAGTAGTGGATAAACTGTTGGAAAATGGACAGTTGGATAAATAGATGGATAAGCAGATAAATATGATTACCATCACATATCGCGTCCGGCTGGCACGGTATGCCCAGTATTGGCACCGTGTGCCCAGTATTGGCACTGGGCAGGCACGTTGCGCTGACTCAGGAAGTGTAAATGACTGTAGGTGCGCTTCTGTTTTTGTGCATCCTACTCATGAACAAACCCGAACCCGCGCCCCTTTCGGGCCACCCGCCCTGCTGCAGTGGTGTCATGCTTCTTGGCCAGGCTCGCCAACCGTGCCGCGCTAATCTGGACCCTGCTCTACCGCTGTATCCGCACAGGTTGAGGAAAACAATTCCCTGTGACATTGTTCATGTGATGAGGCTCTCTGCTCGGGGAAATCCCGCACACATAAAGCAATCTGCTCCAGCTGGCACGACCAGTTGCACGTCCTCATTCATCACCCTGGAGCATAAGAACAAAATAATTCTCGCTGCATGTGTCTGTTCTTCCCGAGAATGTGAAACCTATTTCGTGTGAGGCAGCAGTGCAACATTGGGAAACTGATAGCTTACAGTGACTCAGTGTCAACAAACCTAATCCATCCATCCATCCAACCATCCATTCACCTTCAATCCACGTATCCTGGTCAGAGCAAGACAGAGTGTCTAATGGAAATACTGAACAAGTATTTATGTCTTAAAGGAAAGGATTTGCAGAATCCCTCCCACTTAATAGCCTGTGTCCGTGCATATAGAAAGAAAGTACAAAAGTGAGAGACAAAATTCATGTAATTGTAATTTAAAAACGTTGTGCAGGCAGGCATATCTACATAGTAGTACTGTAAGGAATTGCAGCATGTTATGCAAACACATTTGTGCTGTTCTATGAACACGCCGAGGAGACTGAGTCATCAACAAGGCCTTTTAAGGAAATTTACTACTGAGACCCTGGGAAACCCTGGTAGCTTCAACAAAGTGCAGTTCAAACCTTCTCAAAGCTGCTTATCTGCAGCTTTAAAGATTAATAGCAAGCATGGTTATAGGGGGCCTGTTGTATTCAAATGCTTAAACCTGCTGGCTCTCTTTTCTGTTTGTTATCCTGTGCAGAATGACAACCAGGCTGTACTGGATCACTGGACTAGAATCAGGGACTTGAAATGAGTTTATCACTTCAAGGGGAATATTTGCAAAAGATTACGCTGTCCAAACTGAATTGGCTTTGACAGTTTCAGATACATTTCAGACACATGGTTATCCATGCATCGTTTAATCGATCATTTTGGTAAGTCGCGGGGTCCTGGAGTCCATCCCAGGCAGCATAGGGCACGAGGCTGGGAGACACCCAGGACAGGATGCCAGTCCATCACAGGACATGATGCTGTGGACCACCCTGGATGGGATGTGAGTCCATCACAAGGTACGAGGCTGGGGGACACCTTGCACAGGATGCCAGTCCATCACAGGACATGATGCTGTGGGACGCCTTGGATGGGATGTGAATCCACCACAAAGTACAAGGCTGGAGGACACCTTGGACAGGACACAGACACACTCACAATCATATCTTACGAGCAACTTAGAGACACCAGAAAAGCTTAATTTTATGTTTTCTGGTACAAACCCATGCAACAGAAGAACTCCACACACAGTAGAGAGGAGAGAGTGATTTGAATGCTCAACCTCTGAGGTATGAGGTTACAGTGATATCCACCCATCTGCCCATTCCTGATTTAGTGGATGTAATTCTTTTTCTGTCAAAAGAACAATAGGAGGGCTTAATGGACAAATGGCAGAATTTGTTATATGTCTTTTATGAGTATTCAAAAGAGCACCACGCATTTGTTTTGGTCTTTTGTACTGGCAAAGCAAACACAGTAGGAAATGCAAAGGAAATGCAGTGTGCCGTAATCTTCTTTTAATTATTTAAAAGGAATATTTACTTGTTTGCTTAGCAGAACCATCCAGGATTTCTCACGTTTGCACTTCTCTGCCGCAGTCCTGTCCATGGCCTCCTGTGCCCCGTGGTGCCTGTAAGATGTTTGCTCAGGCTGGGTGACGTTAATTGCACCTTCTCTGAGCGACGACATGCTGGCGGTAATACCCGCAGGAGTTCCTCGCACTCACTATCCGATGTTTCCGGAGGGAAAGAGGCCACGCGACTTTACCACCTACTTACTCTGTCCGTACCCTTTCTTTACATCACTCTTTTGTTGATTAATCCATATTAAACTGCTTTAATCATTTCTAGTTTTTATTGCAGCTTATATTTTAATAGGTTTTCACCTTTTGATTGTGTACTGTATTCGTATTTATTTATCTCGTTATTATTCCCCCTTTCTACTTCGAACTGTTCCTTTTATACAGCGTCTATACTTCGCTCTTATTTGTGAAGCACTTTGAGCTGTATTTCATGTACAAAGAGTTCTCTATAAGTAATGAATAACATCATTATTCCTGGTCTTATGTATGCCATGAGCCAGGAAAAAAAAAAAATACGTACAGAACTCTCCAGGCTGGCCACAAAAATGAGTCTTGAGGTAGGTGTCACTTCACTAATTGAAAAAGGATAGCAAAAATAAAATTATTTACAAAACATTGTGGATCTGAAGAGGATTAAAGGGTAAAAGTCTATAGAACTGTTATACTTTTAACCATAACATGCTGATCACCAAATATTTGAGTGATGTACAGTGGTGTCCAAAATTATTAGAACACTTGGCATTTTAAAAGGTTTCAGTTGTTTTTGTTGAATTGGCCATTAAAATACCCATAAAACAAATGAAATATCTACAAAGTGAT
>JAODKM010000037.1:5994168-6013496 GCA_026780845.1 Petrocephalus sullivani | reverse complement strand
ATCTATCCTGAAGGCCACAGCAATGAAGCTCAGTAGTATATCTATCTTGAAGCCTATAGATAGCATCAGACTAACTAACAGGTGGACGGTTGAAACCACCAAGGGTTCTTATCAAGGAGTAGGGAGTCACTCCACTGGGCCTAGAAAGAACTGAGGGTCGTGGGAAAGGCCCCCGTACCACTACTATTTTTTATAGAAAAACTGGGATGGTTCAGAAAAATGATCAGCAAAACGTATCATAATGGCGTGTGGATCAGAGAACAACAGAAATGATGGTGAATGGCTAAAGTATTGATGATTGAGTGACACAGTCCTCATTGGAAGATAAGGAAATGTATAAGAATCGATGTAAAACCAATATCGGACACACTATCGGTCTCGATTGTAACCTCTGAGGTCACAATAAAGGCTGAACTTAGTCTTCTACACAAGCAGCTCCTGACTTCTCATTTGGCGGGGAAGAAAAACCACAACACTCACCAGCCACAAACCTCACCGCCCGTCACTGCACTTTCTTCCCAAATCCAGCAGGACAGAATGTTGCCAACTTACTCACTTTGAAGAGGAGCAGCTCTCATTCTCTCACCACTGATACCTTTGCTGTGATTGGCCGAATGGTCCTTCAATCAAACTAACGGACCTATGTATATAACTGATGTCTGTGTGTGTATTTTTTCCTCCCAGATCTGGGCTACAGTTCAGTTCGCTGTTGTGCACGTAGCAGCACACATTTTATCATCATTTTAATCTGACAAGAGTGGGGGGGATTGAATCATGTTTCAGCAAAAGTGGGGGTGTTGTAACACACACAACCGCCACCCCCCCCGCTTGCAACACCCTTGCTTTTACCCTCTCCATTCTATTCGGTTACAACACTGCAAACTTTGTAACCTTCTTTTTTTCTTTAATTAAAAATTTAACTGACAGTATTAATCGGTTAAAAGTCTTAGCAGTTAAACAGTGAATTATGAACACCCTATACATTGACATTTGCCTCCCCTCATTCTATATGCCCCTGCTCCTCTTCTAACGCAGTAGCATTTCATCTGAAATTATAGTTTTCTTGGGGATGAAACATTTCTCACGACTATCTGTTTATTTGAAACAATAATTAAATAGTATGGGATACAACTGTCATTTATTTGATTCCATCTGTAGGTTGCAGCCTATTTAGTAGCATTTTAATTGTGTACACGTGTTAACATTATGAAGAATACAATACCATATCACAATCAATAAGCGATTCTACGGATACATTTCACATTGTGGCAGTGTGCACGTGACGTCAGAGGCAGAGCGTGCACGTACTGCAGCCAGACCCTCTTGAAACCAACCCATGATCTGAAGGTTTCAATTTCGAAAAAGTCCGTCCCCCACTCAACCTCCCCCCCATACAGTTCTCTGTTTGATGTCCCCCGAGAATTTCCTTTTAGCAGGATGGAAGGGGAAGTTTGATTAATATTCATGAGAGGAGAGCTACCTGATTGGCCAGTGATCAGAGAAAGCCAGTCACAGCCAGGGACTGTAGGGATGTCGCCCCAGTTCCCGTATGAATATTAATTAGACTTCCTTTACCACCCTGCAAAAAGCAGATCCCCTGTCCCCCGAGAATTTCCTTTTAGCAGGATGGAAGGAGAAGTTTGATTAATATTCATGAGAGGAGAGCTACCTGATTGGCCAGTGATCAGAGAAAGCCAGTCACAGCCAGGGACTGCAGGGTTGTCGCCCCAGTTCCCGTATGAATATTAATTAGACTTCCTCTACCACCCTGCAAATTTTTGATACCGTTTTCAGGTTTATCTTACATTCAGTTTAGCTTTCCTTAGGTTCTGCAATGGCTTTGTCAGTTTCAGTTTCGTTTTCACGAGAACATTTCTGGCATTTCCGTTGAGGCACTAGTTTAGGACCCAATGCTTAAAATTTATTGTGTGATATATAGGACATCTGAATATCCGACATGCCAATCAGCTTATTTTAAAGTGTGCGATATCAAAGATTCTATCACAGGGGCGTAGATTTAGGGTGGACGGAGGGGATGTGTCCCCTCCAATATCCTCTGACCATTGAAATGTCCCCACCAATAATTTAATCCACTTAAAAAAAAATCGTGCTGTCAACATTAACCTAGACGCAGAAAGGGATAAATCACGTTCTCTCCTTGCGTCCTCCCGCCCCCAGAACACATATGAACATTTTGATTGGCTGTGCCTTTCCCTGCTATCATGTGAGAGGCTATGGCTGCGTTCAGATACAAGCAGCGCCAAATGCAGTGAATCCATCAAAGTAACGACAACAGTTAACGTTAATGCTAGTGTTTTTTTTATCGCTTTGATGCACATTCATTATAGCAGGGCAGGCTATAGTCTGTGAATACGGACTTAAAACTAACAGCAGATTAAACAGCTAAATGTTAAAGTTTAAATATGATCCCTGTCAGTTCTCTAATGACGACTATTTGTCAGAAATCAGTCTTGTGATAGAAATTGATATGCTACATACTAATATTGCCATGGCTAGAATTTTGTTGACAGTTAACCAATAGACAATCCACTTTGCACAAATAGTTTTTAAAACATTACACTATTCCTTCATTTAATTTAATGAATTGCATTTCGAGTGGATTAATATCAGTCGAAGCCTTGCTGGTATTAATGTAAAGTGATTTTGCATTTTGCAGCATATTAAAAAAACATGTATTCCGTGGACGGAGTTGGGGTAGGGGGGTTGGTGGGTGGGGCAGGGGATGGGGGGGGTGGAGTCATAGGTCCCCACCACTGTCCAGAGCAAATCTACGCCCTTGTGTGCCACACAGATTCTTCGCGGGAACATGGAATGTGAATGGGCAGTCCCCGGACAGCGGCCTGGAGCCGTGGCTGTGTTGTGATCCCGAGGCGCCAGACGTGTACGCTGTGGGGTCAGTATCGGGAGCTTTCTCATGTGAGGGTGGAGAATAACTGCCAGGAAAAAGCAGGCAAACAGGCAAATGTTTATTTCAAAAAGTCATTTCATAGTCCTGAAATGTTCTGCAGTGTACTTAATTGTCAGTGTTGTTGCAAAATGGACATCTGTGCTTTATTATTCTTTACAGCTTGAGTTCCGCAGTTAATTCTATTGCAGTTCACATAAGGCACTACACTAAGCACTACAGCGAAGCTGACAAACTGTCCTGTTGGAGCCTTGTGTTGAGTAGCATTTCAGTGCTTCCTTAGCCACTTCAGCTCTCATGACTTCGCCGGTCTTCCTTCACATCAGTTTCCAGGAGCTCGACCTGAGCACGGAAGCGTTCTTCTACCTGGACTCGGCCAGAGAACAGCAGTGGATGGAAGCTGTAGAGCGGAGCTTGCACCCCAAAGCCAAGTACAAGCAGGTGTGGGCCGTACCTCAGCGGGGAAAACAGCTGGCGATTTTTAAGCTCGAAGGATGATGACCCCATGAGTTGATGCCAGTGTCTGTTGTTGTGACATGTAGTTGCTTCTGGGTTGGTGATCCATAGGTCCCACATTGTTGAGACAGAAGATTAAAAACTGAGCACATATCTTCTCCCTAGCATCCACCCAGATGGCCATACTTATGAGAATAATCATTTTGATGAGGCCTCGCTGGGCTCACCCTTTTATTGCATGGGGCTGGTGATTAGGGTGGTTTATAGAATAGATAATTTCCTGCCACATTTTTCCAATTTTCACTCGTTCAGATTTCAGTCAGGCAGAACCTGAACGAGCTTTCCCACACTGGGAAAGCTCTCCCGTCGCATCTGTAGCTGCATATTGAAAGGCTGATTCATATAGCTTAGTCCTGGGTTCCCCGGTTTGTGACCGTTTGCACATTTCCCTGCTCTCACCCGTGTACTAAACATGGCTCTTGGCTAGGGAGCTGAATAAGGTGTGTCTGAGCTGGACAATCTGCACCCTATGGCCCTCTAGGACAGGACTTGGGCAACCCTGGCATAGACATCGCTGGGGTTGCATTCCGGTGTTCGAAGTTGGTATACAGTCTGACTGAAATGCTGCACTTTCAAGCATTTTGCGGAATATTTTCCGTTTAATTCCTGAGGCAAGTCATAAAACAAATCAGTACAAAATGTTCAGTTTCTACAAAAAGGTTAGTATCTCTGCTTTATCAGTATTTCATTGCATGTCAGTTTAATTATTGGCTAAAGTAAGTGTTGTTGAAGGCTGTCCATGTTTGCCCTGTAGATCCGTCTCGTCCGGCTGGTGGGCATGATGCTGCTGGTGTACGTTAAGAAGGAGCACAGGGACTACATCCGAGACATTGCGGCAGAGACCGTGGGCACCGGAATCATGAGCAAAATGGTATGAGCAGGTCGTGCGGCTGACCCCAGGAGGCTCCTCGCCTCGTCACCTTTGTCGAACGCTAAACTTTTTCCTACTCCGCTTTCACTGTTTAGACCAGTGGTTGCTTTGTGTTTCCAGGGCAACAAAGGAGGCGTGGCCGTGCGCTTCGTCTTCCACAACACCAGCTTCTGCTTCGTCAATTCTCACCTGGCGGCGCACGTGGAGGACTTCGAGCGACGCAATCAGGACTACAAGGATATCTGCGCCCGTTTGAGCTTCCAAGTGCCAGACTCTCCCCCACTCAGCATCGTCAAGCACGAGTATGCCGGCCTCGCCTTCCTGTTCTCCAACTGCACCTTACCGTACCGCAGCCATAATCATTTGAGGGCAGTAATATCTTCAGTAGACTTGTTGTAAGAGATGTTTGCATTTAACCTTTCCAGCGTGGTAATCTGGCTAGGAGACTTGAACTACCGTCTGTGCATATACGACGCGTCTCAGGTCAAGAACCAGATCTCCCAGAAGGAGCTGAGAAGGTTGCAGGAATTTGACCAGGTGAGGAGATTCATCACGCGAGAGCCTCTCCCGCTGGTCAGGAAGCTGAACTGCAGGTCCATCCTTAGCGGTGCTTTTGCGGTGGGCATAGGGGTTAGAGCTAGGGTTAGGGATAGGCTCTACACTGGGTCAAACTGAGAAGGAACTCACTTCTGGGAGATTGAGCAGAATGTCATCTCAGACAAGCACCTGACCATAGTAAGAGCGCACCTCACTGTAGGTCCTACATCTTGCGGGTGGAGGAGCACGTACCCCAGGTCACTTGTGTGGGGGGGCTTTGTGTCGGCACAGAAATTGAGAAGTTATCCCTGTAGTGCTGGATTTTGAAGCATGGCTATGTCTTTGTTTATCTAAGCTGAATATCCAAAGGCAGACGCGGAGAGCGTTCACTGATTTCATAGAGGGAGAGATCAGTTTCAAACCAACCTACAAATACGACGCTAAAACCGATCGATGGGACTCGAGGTAACCTCTTCACCTTCATCTGTCCGAGGACTCATTTCTGCTGTGTTCTGCCATCTCCTGGTTGAATGGGGTCTTTCTAGCAGACTTTAATCTTCCATTTTCCAGGTTTATTCATACATTTCTCCATCCATCCATCTCCAATGAGCATTCATTCAGGCAGGACATATAACTGTCCCATATCTTTGTACAAAGTACAAAATGCATCGCAGGACCTTTAAAATGTTAGTCAAGCATGTGAAGATGGGCACGATAAACAGTTAGAAGACAGATCGAACTTGCGGGTGGACTGGTCTTTTTAAACGCACTCGCCAGTCCTCCATTCTCAATCATTGTCTGTGCGTTTGGCTCGCTCCTAGTGGAAAGTGCCGGGTCCCGGCCTGGTGCGATCGCATCCTGTGGAGGGGCAGCAGTGTGAAGCAGCTGCACTACCGCAGCCACATGGAGCTGCAGACCAGCGACCACAAGCCCGTCAGCTCGCTCTTCAGCATAGGGGTGAGCCCGCTAACCGCTAATGGCGCTCGCTTTGTTCGGTTTGATCACCTGTTGGGTAAGATCAAATTAAATTGGACACTGGATGCTTAAACAGTGTCTTTTTTTTTAACGGCGTACCCTTGAGGGTCCTTTGCTTGAATGTTCTTTCCAGTTGATATAACTAAAATAAGAAGCTATGGGGCAAAGCAGCTAATTGTATTACTGATTTTTAATGCTAATTAATAGGAGTCTTGGCTCATGACCTTATCTTGTTCTGTCATTTAAACAAACATTGTTCTTTTGATTTGCGAGAGACATCCTCATTACTAACTTAAATATCAAAATAATTGCAACAATTTTAAGACTGACTTTGAAAGTAGCAAGTCTGCAAACCACACCCCCATCCTTCTCATCGGTGAATTGGTCATTTTTCCGTGGAAATCGCACTTGACGTGCTTGGAGATGCGTAGTGATGGGTGGCCCGTGTCCTGTACCATGTGACTCATGCCCGCTTCATTCTCTCGCCAGTGGATCACACGTGTCTTACCTCATTGGCTCTATAACTTTGACATAATTGCAAGATACTATTTGTGTCAGGTCATCTTAGTTCTACCCAGCTTGCTTCCCTGGAACTATGTGGGGTGTGTCCTCACATTTGGCCCTCTTTACATTGATTATCTATAGGTTGTTGGAAGTTACAGTATTTAAGGACGGTGTCAATAGATCCCCTTTGCACTGTGTCGTCTTGCCTCAGGCTTGGCACAAATGGCACACTTGCATCCGCCGATTCCAGAGTCATTACTCAGATCTACAGTGTCTTCCTTCTGAATCTTTAATTGGCTACTGTGTCATGATGGGCTGAGTCCCTACTATAGGTGTAATTAATATTCCAGTTTCTTCCAGTGATAAATGTTATATGAAAATTCAGATGCGTTTTATAAGGAGTTTCCCGGCCTTACTATGCAACAGGGTCACGTTGATATGGAAGCAAGCTGCTGCTTTTGTCTTTCCTTGCGATTAAGCTTCCTGTGTCGATGCCCTGCACTCGTGGTGCATTTGGCAAGTTAAGTCGCATCCTTGCCCTGTTCCACCTGCTTTCTCTTTAATGTTTTTTTGCATCGATGCGGCCAGCTCAGTGGTGCAGCTCAGGGAACCCCAACAGGACCTCGTCTGCTCGCTTGTATGGTTCTGAGTGTGACCCACGCGCTTCTGTCTCCCAGGTGAAGGTGGTGAACGAGCAACGGTACAAGAAGGTCTTCGAGGAGATTGTCCGCACGATGGACAAGATGGAGAATGACTTCCTGCCGTCGTTATTGCTGTCCCGGAGGGAGGTAAGCGGCAGGTCCTCCCTGGCCATGCGCTAGGCGCTCGCAGAGGGACTGAGAGTCGTCCCACCATTATAGTGTACTGGGTCACAAGAACGGGGCTAAGCGTAATGGTTTCCTTTTACATTTGATCATCTTGTGGGATACCTCTGAAATGCTATTTAACTGAACAGCACCAGCTGGTTAGTCTGCTACTAGGCAGAAGTCACCGGTGTCTGTAGACGCATCCAGAACCTTCCGTGTCAGTTCGAGGTGCGACGTGCCCTTTGCTTTGCCTTGGCTTTCTGTAGTTCTCCTTCGAGAACGTGAAGTTCCGGCAGCTTCAGCGCCAGAGCTTTGTGATCACCAACGACGGGCAGGTGCCCTGCCACTTTATCTTCATTCCCAAGCTCAACGACTCACAGTACTGCAAGGCCTGGCTGCGGGCCGAGCCCTGCGATGGCTTCCTGGAGCCCTGTGAGTCTGGGACCGCTTGGCCGACTAGTGCATGGCCGTCCGCTGCTGGGGTCGATGGTGGTGCTGGTGCTTATCGCGTTTTCCTGGTTTGCCATCATAACCCGAGTGATCCGATTCTGACCTGTGTAGATGAGAAGCTTGAGATCAGCCTGGAGGTGTATGTCAGCAAGGACTCTGTCACCCTCCTCAATTCTGGAGAGGACAGCATTGAGGACATCCTGGTGCTGCACTTGGATCGGGGCAAAGACTACTTCATCACCATTTCTGGAAACTACCTGCCCAGCTGCTTTGGGACCTCTCTGGAGGCACTGTGTCGCATGAAGAAGCCCATCCGCGAGATCCCCGTCAGCAAGCTCATCGACCTGGTAAGGCTGCCGCCCCGCGGTGCTCACAGCTAGGATGCTGAGAGTGCCAAAGCAGGCGGTCTTCAGACACAGATTGGCATATTGATTCTTGAACCATAATCCAAAATCAGAAGACGATACTCCATATCTGCTGCTCTTAAGCAAACGATGACATAGAGGCTTGGTTAATGTGCCCTTCACTGGTTTCTCTGTAAGCTAGACTCTGGAATATTCTGTTACCGTACTTTTGGCCTGCTGAAAGGAAGTGTTGGGGGTATTTTTAGGAAGCTGTGGCTAAGTTTTGGCTGACGCATCTCTGCTCTCTGACTTCCAACACACTTATTGGTCTGAGGAGATTTTTCCTGAGAGGGCAGTTAGACAAAGTCGGGCCGAGCTCAGTCTCGGGTAATCTTCTCCTGCTGTGCCTTGAAGCACAGAGAAAATATTGCAGAAGTGGTTTATATTGCGAGATTCCAGAGTGGCTGACCGGTGGTGGTTTGCAAAGGCATCTTCATAGACATGGTCTGCTTCTTTCCCACCTACATCTATCTCCCTCATGGTCCTTTCGCTGTAATTCTGTGTCGGGGCTCAAGATCTGCAGCTGATTTTCTCTGTGGTGCTCGATTCAATGACTCTTTCTGTTTTTCCTCATTTTCTTGTCCCTTCCTTTTCCTGTCATGATCATTCACTCTCACTGTTTGGCCTGCGTGGTGCTCAGGGAGAAGACAGCTTCACTGAGAAGGTAAAGAATTTGATGCAGTCAAATCCGGCTCTGTGAATTTTCTGTGAACATAACGCTTTTCTGCTGAGGTCAGATAAAATGTGATCGCGCATTAGAACTTTACTCTGCTCACAGGATGGTGATGTTCTTTGGTTGCAGGTTATTTGTGTAATATGATGCCTGCACTCCACGTGTTTCACTGGCCACTCTTTTCATTCATACTCCACAAATACTCATTTTAAGTTTGTACAGTTTTGCCTAGTTATAAGTTGGCCTGTTAGAAGTTTAATATATAAAGTTATTACTTTTTATTTCTGCAATTCACTCTAGTTTTTAACAATAAGGACCTTTTTTTGAGAATAAGCTATTCGTAATGAATTTGTTCTTTTGTTAAGTATGCCACTTTTGGACACAACAGTTTGTTTGTTTTTAAATACAACAGTGGAAACCGCTTTTATTAGAAGGTGGGATTAGCAGGTGCTTTGACGGACTTGGGGAATGAGGTCAGGAAGTGGGTGAGCCAGTCCGTTACTTTAGCCCTTGCTAGCTATCAGACTTTCCTTCTATCGGGTTTCTGCTGCGTGTCTGAGCGGCACTCCTCCTGGAATTATTTTTAGCCCGTGCTCTGTGAGCACTCCATTTACAGAACCTGGTGGAATGTGATAGACCTACTGTTATGTGCTTATTCTCCAGTAGGGGGTGGGGGTCCCTGTTTTTAACACTTCAGCTCTTTGTACTGGCAGTAAAATCTTAACTTTTTAATATCAGTGCTATTATCCTCCAGAGATTTTGCATGCTTTATGTAATTATACAGGGTTAGTTTGGATCTGCTTTGCATCTCCATGGTCAAATTCGGAACTATTTGAAAATAGGAAAAGAACAGGATGAACTCCCTCCTGGTTGAGACTAGTGGGACCGAGGACAGGCCCCTGAAGATCCCCAAGGAGGTCTGGCTGCTAGTGGACCACCTCTTCACCAAGTCCTGCAATCAGGTGAGCTCCAGGGGTGAGGCCAAGCTTCCAGCACGGAGCGCCGTCCTTTTAGGTCCTTACTTCTGCTCACTGTGGCACCTCTTCCAGGAGGACCTCTTCCAGACGCCCGGGATGCAGGGTGAGCTACAGAACATCATCGACTGCCTGGACACTAGCATTCCTGAAACCATCCGTATCCTTTGCAGCCTGAACCTGCTCACTGTTGGGCTTTACCACTTCCACAGATGGCAACTTATAAAGCAAATGTCGCTGTTGCTTTCTTTCTTGACGTTATTCTAAGATTAAGATAATACTATTTGATGTAATACAGAACTATTCCTCTGTCTGCACACCAGAAGCCCTGTTTCCAATAGCTTGACCAATATAATTATGCAGAACAAGACCCCCATAAAGTGCTGTGGTCTTTTGCAGACAGAGTACCACCAGCAGCAAATGGCCAGAAAGAAATGGCTAATCACTACTGACGCATTCACTAAAAAAGCACAGCAAGGCCCCAGCACCTCCTCTTCTCATTATAGCTGAGCTCAGTAGCAAGCTGTTCAGATGCTGGGTTTTTTCTAAGCATGTTGGGTCGTTTTGGTTGAGAGCCTCTGAGCCCCAATGGCAGATGCCTCGTTGGCTCCTTGAAGGCAGCTTGTACTCCTCTCGTCCATGAGTATGTCCTTGTCTTCTTTCCCTGGCGCCGTCGACTTCGGCTACCGAATGCCATTGCTGCCAGCCTCCTGTCCCTCGCTGTGCCCGTCACTGCCGTGGCTTCTCTGTGGTGCGTTTGCTCCCTGACTAGCTGCCTTCAGCTGGTAGTAACCACTCGGTGGCAGAGGCCCTGCTGATCTTCTTGGAGGCGCTCCCGGAGCCTGTGGTCTGCTACGAGCTCTACCAGCGATGCTTGGAATGCTCCCAAGACAGCCGCCTCTGCAGACAGGTGCGTGAACCTCTGGTCCTCCCCGCCCACGCCTCTGTAATCGAAGCTCTCTCATGTCATTTGTGACGTGTACGACAGGGTTAGAGTTCGATGGTTGGGGGTTGGCGTTTATATTGCAGCCTGGCTAGGTGTATGTGAAGTAACGTGGGAGGGGTTGAGTACACAGCCCCGCTAACACCTCTGATGGCCGTGTGCCCTGACAGCTGATCTCGCAGCTGCCCCGCGCGCACCGCAATGTGTTCCGGTACCTCATGGCCTTCCTGCGGGAGCTGCTCCGCTGCTATCAGAGCAACAACCTCACGGCCAGCCTCGTCGGTCAGTGCTCGCGCCCCTCTGCTCTTCCTGAAGGCTTGCTGGGGCTGTTGAGAAGTGACTGACTCTTAACTCTCCCTGTCCTCCTCCAGCAACGCTGTTTGCCAGCCTCCTTATACGGCCCCCGCCCAACTTTGCCAGCAGGCAGACGTCACAGGACCGTCAGAAAGCCATCGATTTCATCTTGGCCTTCCTCATGGGTGGCGATGAGGAGTGACTGCTTCCTGGCTGGGTCTCTGGCACCACCCTACTCCCCCTGCGCTCAGCATTCGCTTAAGCCTGGGGGGTCTGCCTCTCCTGTCAGTCGCAACAACGCCCCCGGAAACACTTGCATCTTATGGATATTCTGTGCCAAAGGAGGGCCTGAATGTGTGAATGTGCCCTTCATCACTGATGATTGATTATTATGATAGTGATTTATCAAAGCACCAGTGATGAATAACACTAAAGACTATCTATAGGGCACTGGTAAGCATTAAAGCATTGTCAGACTTTTTTTTATATTCACCTAATGCATAAACTCTCAATTCCTCATGTATGGGCATAGTTGAATCACATATTGAACCACTTGCTGAGCTGAACCAGACAATCGTTTTTTTTTTTTTGGGATCATCAGTCATTTACTGAGCGAAGATCATCGGCGGACGCTGGGATTGTAACTGCCGTGTCTTCTGCCCTCTCCTCGGGTGGAGGTCCTATTTCACTCCCAACTGTAGCTCCTTTGTTGCTCCGTCTTGCAGCCAGAGCAGCACTCTGCCATTTTGACTTTTCGAATTTTTAACAAGCCAGTTTTAATAGTATATTTATCTAGATTTACTTTGTGCGTGTTAGTGTAACACGTACCCTTTACATATTTTTTAATTTTCATGGTCTAGCTGTTGCAGAGTTGTGTGTTCGAGCATTCAACTGTTTAGCTGTCTGTTGCATCTCTGTGGATCCTCAAACCACCGCGGAAGCCCTTCATCCTAACTGGCCGTCTGCATGGCCTTGCCTTGGGCCCAGTTGCTCATTGCAGCTGGTGAGGCGCAAAGAGCCAGAAGCTCCCATCTTAACTGCAGTGGTTTCATTACTTATGGAAGACTCTCCTCCACTAGAGGTGGCTTTGATCGTAAACCTCTGCACTTTGTTCCATGTGCCGCATAGAGCTTATGTCTTAAACTTTGGCGGGGATTCTCTAGGTGGATGTCTGTCAGTGTAACGTCTGCTGTTATCTTCTGAGCAGTTGTGCGAGAACGACGTTCTCCCTTCTGTGTATATTTGTATGTAGGATCGTGTATCACGCACACTAAGTTCATTGTCCAAAATGCACTCTCAACTATTTGCTTTACAAGTATGAGGTCACAGTATGCAAGAAAAATTCCCAGAATTCCTAGCAAGTAAAAAAAAAAAACGACTTGTGAGGACTGGGTGTTGGGTATGTTTTCACCTACCCCCTGGCTATAAAGAATGTCCTTCTGCAAACATTGTTTGATGACAGTCTCCAACTTTCAGATGCAGAGAGGGGGCAGGAACCTTGCGATGGTTCCCCTTGTCTATGTAAACTGGTCAAATTTGGAATGTCCCCATGAAACACTATCGGCAGCTCCTGCCAGCTCCTCGGAGGTGTTTTGCAGTACCTTACGGTTGTCATGGTAGCACGCTCCTCTGCACAATATTTCAGTCTGAGGTGGGCCCGTCCCTCATTATGAACGCTGACTGATTCTATGACAATGGACCGATTTTGTATACTTGCAAGTGGTGAGCTATGCTGCTGTCTATAATTCGTAGCGCCCAGTACTTGCTGTCTGCCAAAACAGATTGCCAAACGGTGACTTGCGTTGAGAAGGGTCCCTTCTGTCCATGGCTTCTGGCTGCAGGTGTGGACCGGGAGACCTACCCCCATTCCGTCTTTCACAACACTACTCTTTGCAGATGTGATCGATATATTGTGCTCATTCCCAGAAATGTTCAGTGTTTAGTGTTAAACTTTTCCCTACTGTCAGCATCCGTGGTGGCATCCTGCTGGCTGACAGGACCAGTCCTGAGAATAGCCTGCATTAATGAATCTTTCTGATTGTTGAAAATATTCTTATGCAG
This sequence comes from Petrocephalus sullivani, assembly GCA_026780845.1. Classification (NCBI taxonomy): domain Eukaryota; kingdom Metazoa; phylum Chordata; class Actinopteri; order Osteoglossiformes; family Mormyridae; genus Petrocephalus; species Petrocephalus sullivani. The sequence goes on along the minus strand of JAODKM010000037.1, from coordinate 6,000,562 downwards.
GCTGGGAATTTGTTAAATCAGTTACTATACTGAGATTTGTTGTCTTTGGATCTGTCACTAACTTTTTTAGGGCTATTATGGACCTACTCTGGCTTTGGATTCAGTCTTATGGTACGTCTGCAGATGTTCTGAATGCACACCAGTTCAAAACTTTGTCCCAGTTTTGGTAAAGTTAATTTATTAAATAGAAATAAAGATTTGTTGCTTTTGCGGAGTGGTTACCTCTTTATTACCTACCTCACGACTTAAGTCTCTCCAGGTAAATGCTGAGGGTAATCGATTCCGTTTCTTTCAGGAGACCATCCCAGGAGTTAGAGGGCTCGCGCGCACACACACACACACACACACACACACACACACACACACACTATGGATATTGTAGAAACACCAGATCACCTACTTCCTTGGTGTAGAACAGTGGTCTCCACCTTTTTATACAGTGAGAGTGAGAGATAAATCTGGGGAACTACCAAGTCACCACGGTATATTTGCCAACCAGAACTCTCTGTGGACTTCAGAAGTGGCATCAATGCACAGAGCTTGAAAATAGTATTTAAAGAAAATGTGATTGAAAGTGATTGAAGTTTTCTATGGCCTCCATCACTGACAGAGGAAAGTCCTCAAAGGGAACCTGTTCCAGAACTTTTCTACATGACAATGGTGCGAAGCACGCAGCTGAGATTATGCTGCAGTGGCTTGAATCACATGGCAGATCTGTGAAGCGATCCGGACACCGAACTGCAATTTGACAGAAACGCTGATGATGATGATGATGATGATGATGATGATTGGGGGGGGGGAGAGATAAATGGGAGAGACTGGGCGAAGTGCAGGTGTGTTATACTGGTAGGTCATCCAAGAATACTCATGACAGTAATCGCTGCCAAATGAGACCCTGCATGGTATTGAAGGGACTGATGAAAATGAGCCACTTATTTTTAAAGCAAATATAAAAATGTTTTCATTGTCTTTTAGGTGCTATTGTGCAGAAGGTAAGAAACGACCCATTCAATCCCTTTGAAATGAGCCTGCAAGATGACAAAATGTGGAAGGATTTCGGGTGCCTGAGAACTTTATGAACACATGGTATACAGGTGAAACTCGAAAAATTTGAATATCGTGTAAAAGTTTATTTCAGTAACTCAATTTAAAAGGTGAAATTAATGTATGATATAGGCTCATTACTTGCAAAGTGAGATATTTCAAGCCTGCATTTGTTATAATTTTGATAATTATGACAGATTATGAAAACCCCAAACTCAAAACCTCAGAAAATTTTAAATAGAGAAATGTCGGCTCTCTGCAAAGTATAATCGTGCTTGTGTACTCAGTACTTGATTTGGACCCCCTTTGCATGAATTACTGCCGCAATGTGGCGTGGCATGGATGCTATCAGCCTGTGGCACTGCTGAGGTGTTATGGAAGACCAGGATGCCGCGATGCACCGTGACATGGATGCTATCAGCCTGTGGCACTGCTGAGGTGTTATGGAAGACCAGGATGCTTCAATTGCAGCCTTCAGCTCTTCTGCATTGTTCGGTCTCATGTCTCTCATCTTTCTCTTGGCAGTGCCCCATAGATTCTCTATGGGGTTCAGATCAGATGAGTTTGCTGACCAATCAAGCACAGTAATCCCATGGTCATTGAACTAGGCTTTGGTACTTTTGGCAGTGTGTGCAGGTGCCAAGTCCTGCTGGAAAATGAAGTCAGCATCTCCATAAAGCTTGTCTGCGGAAGGAAGCATGAAGTGCTCTAAAATGTCCTGGTAGACGACTGCTTTGACTGGACTTAATAAAGCACAGTGGACCAACACCAGCAGATGACATGGCTCCTCAAATATACACAGGCTGTGGAAAATTTACACTGGACTTCAAGCATCTTGGACTGTGTGCCTCTCCATGCTTCCTCCAGACTCTGGGATCTTGGACCACTGAGCAACAGACCAGTTCTTTTTCCTTTAGCCCAGGTAAGACGCTTCTGACGTTGTTTGTTGTTCAGAAGTGGCTTGACAAGAGGAATACGATATCTGAAGCCCATCTCCAGGATCCGTCTGTGTGTGGTGGCTCTTGATGCACTAACTCCAGCCTCAGTCCACTCCTTGTGAAGGTCCCCCACACTTTTGAATGGCCATTTCCTGACAATCCTCTCCAGGCTGCGGTCATCCCTGCTGCTTGTGCACCTTCTTCTTCCACACGTTTCCCTTCCACTTAACTTTCTATTAATGTGCTTTGATACAGCACTTTGAGAACATCCAGCTTCTTCTGCAATTACCTTTTGAGGCTTTCCCTCCTTGTTGAGGGTGTCAGTGATGGTTTCTGCACAACTGTCAGGTCAGCAGTCTTCTACTGAACCAGACCGAGAGACCATTTGAAGGCTCGGGAACCCTTTGCAGGTGTTTTGGATTAATTCGCTTTAGAGTGTGACACTTTGAGCCTACAATATTGAACCTTTTCACAATATTGTAATTTTCTGAGCTTTTGAATTTGGGGTTTTCATAATCTGTAAGCCATAATCATCAAACGTATAACGAATGAAGGCTTGAAATATTTCTCTTTGCATGTATTTGAGTCTATATCACATATTAGTTTCACCTTTTAAGTTGAACTTTTGCACGATATTCTAATTTTTCGAGTTTCACCTGTATCTCTTTAAGTCGAGTAAGCAAATTATTAGTATAATATTTAATACATGTGATTTTCTTTTTTTCCTCCATTTTCTAACAGATTGGGAAAACGGGAGACTAAGAAACTGTTTACTCTGTTTTACTCTGTCCTCCATTCTTTACTCATTATTTACACTGAGGTTTGAAATCCAGCATTTATTGAGTACCCAGGTTCTGGGATCAGACATGATTTGCAAATGTCTTGCTGTTGTTTGATTTCCTCAAATCTACATCTACAAGGCACCCAAAGTGAGCCTCACCTGCATGGACGCCACTTACAGAAATGACCATTGATGGCCAGATTGGTGTGGATCTCAGGCTTAAAGTAAATAATTTCCGCAGCTCATTGCACAGTTAGGACCATCTCTCCGTGATGCGCCTTGTCTCGGCCTCATGTGAAATCCCTGCCGGTTGATGCCTGTCCTATAGATGGCCATGTCAGCAGTTTGTGAGACATCCCTCAGTTATGTGCCAGATTGCTTCTTTCCTGCTACATAAATGCCCGTCCCACCCAGAATAGCTTAGTTTTCCGTACGTAGAGCCAGACTGCCTTCCACCATCGGCTATGCTGAGAGTGTCGTCCTACCGCCGGCTGTTTGAGGAGGAGCAGTGGGGCTGGCGATGTGGAGAAGAGCGCGGCCCGTCTGCCAGGTCAGTGTCCAGTGCTCCCTGTCTTCCTCGTGTCTTTGTCTACATCAGCCTGTGCTTAAGGAAATGAGCCTTCTTCCGGAGACGAGCTGGCAAAAATCCAGGCAATAAAAACACTTCCCGAATGAGCAATGTATAAAAAAATGTCTTTATTTAACTGATTTTATGGCTTCTTACATTCGCAATTTAACTTGGAGGAACTTATTAAAATTTTCCAAACACCCTGGAAGGTTAGTTTGCAAGACAACAAGGGAACGCAAAGTCAATACACTGGTGTATACTTTGCAAAAAAGGATATATTTGACTATGGAAGGTATCCTAGTTTCAGTGGAATACAAGACTGCTGTTACGTGGAAGACACACATGTCACTGAGATGGTAGGGTCTGCTTGATTGCTGAGACGGTGCACATAGCTTTGCTTGCGTGGATCTTGTTCTGTATTTTTGAGCACATTTAAGGGATAGGCTGACAATGCAAAATGCTTTTTTTTTCTTGTTTTTGCAAGCAATATTTTCATGCTCCAAGTTCCCCCTCCTAGCTCACTGCCTGTTCGTGTGCACCTGCAGGGCCCCTGATGGCCTATGGGGGGAGCCGGACTTTGAAGAGGCACGCACACTGAACAAAGAGGGTGTGACTCGCTTTGTACAGGAACGTGCCGTCATCGCTGCACTCAATGACCGGCTGGCTCTTCTCGTTGAAATGGTGAGCTTCCTGGTTGCTGTTGGCCAAGCCTTGCCAAATATTACACAATATTTCCCTCGCTTAGTGTTGGAGCCGGTGAAGTTCCTAATTAGACTTGCAATGTAGCACCATGTCACTAGTTGCTGATGTAGATGTCTTCCCTAGGGGTGTGCTTGCGAGGGAAGTGTGACTGAGGTCACTGCATTTCTAGGTGAGGTGTTTGCAGGAGGAGAACGAGTGCCTAGAGAGTGAGATCCTGGGACTAGAGGGGACACTAGGCGGAGAAGAGACAGTGGGCCAGCAAGGACTTCCTGACTACAGCTTGGAGGCTGTGGCAGAGACGCTGACAAAAGAGAAGGTAGAGGATGAACAAAATGCCACCTTGCATCACCTAGTGCAGGATTTTGAAGACCTGTGTTATTACAGTTCCCTAATTGACCTGCTTGGCTGAACAACATTTTCTCAAAAATGATGCCCACTTTTCACCAATGTAATGCTGACAATGCTGTATACCTCCTGCCAGTTTCCGTCCCCGTTTGATGTGAGGGAGATCTTGCAGAGAGAAAACATTGCCAGCGGCTCTGAGGGGGACTGGGTTTGCAGCATGTCTGCTGCCTTCTCATAGGACGATGCTTTATTGGACTAATTTCTTGTGGTACTGGACAGGATGTGGCGTTGGGTGTGAAAGGGCCTCTGGTGAGCCCTGCCTCTTCTCGCCTGCAGGAGGAGGCTCTGCGTGGCATCGCCGAGCTGAAAGGAGAGTTAGCGCAATTGCAAACTCGGCATGCAGAAGTGGCAGCACAAAGGTCCCTTATTCATAAAGCCAGGGAGGACGTGGCTTTGGTAATGTGCTCCCTACCCTAATATGTGTCAGAACCCTTCAGATCGCATCCTGTTTGTGGTACAGACATAAAAGCTCATTCTGCTTTTCACAATGTGCTTTTACGTTTAACACAAAACCCACTGCTTCCATTGACGTGTCTCACATAGTTTAGCTAACAAAAATCCAAAGCAAATACATTATTAAATTAAATAAATGCATGTTTTTGTAAGGTGCAGGGACTTACTCAATCCACCAGATGTCACTGTTAGTCAAGTGCTGGGCCATTGCTGCTGGTTAACAACAGCCTGTTCCCTCACAGTTTACTCCAGTCTATTTTCACTGCAGTACAAATTTGCTAAAAAGGGAATACATTTCACACATATGGAAATACTGACTATCATCAATGGATTAATTAATCATGTGTTTATTTATCTATAATTTTAATTTGAACCATATGGTGTACGAATGTTTTAACGCAATTGTTTCCCGGGATAGCTTACCTAATTGCTGGCCCAGTGGCTGTCATCAGTACGCTATTTTTTTATTGCAGACCTTATGTCAAACTAATCAGCTGTCCTCCGTCCGCGCTGACTGAAGCTGCTAGGGACAGTGATGTTCAGGGTGATGTTCAGTGCTTGGTATCATGACTACTTCAGAATGAGCCCACGGCAGCTCAGAGTCATGGGAGACAGGTGCTGCGGGCCAGCGTAGCCAGTTTGAAGCTACAGAACACACTGTATAGGAGTCTCACTGAAAACTGCACTGCTTGAACACCCTGGCTTATTAGCTGGTGTTTTTTTGCATAGACAACATAAACAAACTGCACGCCTGTTATATGCATGAGGGGCCCATATGTTTAACTACTAAGTAGGCCCCATAAGTGTTCTAGACCGTCTAATACAATCAAATGCAAATTCAAGTCTAGGGTTATTAGAGTCATCATTAATTTGTCAAATTACTTACAAGTCTGGGGGAGCTAACCCTACCGTGCTGTTAAAAGGATTGTGGTTTGCAATATTAGCAGTGACCCTGTTAAGCTTTCTTCTTCATCGCCGTGGCTACTGGAGAATGGCCGGGTGCCGTGGGCTGTGTTCTCCGCCTGCCTTTGATGGATCACATTCTGCCCCCTGCAGGATGTGGACGCAGTGACCGTGGAGTGCCTGGCCCTGAGGGACCAGCTGAACATCTTCGAGCAGCAGCTTGCTGGCATGCAGGAAGCGCACGAGCTGGTGAGGATCTTCGGGGGGTTGGGCCTTCGCCTCCAGTCCGGTGAGCTTAAACGAAGCCCGGCATGTTCCGGCAGCAAGTGGAAGAGGCAGGACGTATCGCAGGGCTTGAGGTGCAGTGACCCCAGCCGCCACCCCATTTAGGACCAGTCGCGATCTGCTAAGCTTTGTTACGAAGCAGTGCAGAAGATGGCAGGGGTCACTGGCTGAGGACGACCAGATGGTGCGGATTTCGTGGGCGATGGAACCAGCTGACAGTCCTCACAACCCTGTCCCCGGCCTGTTCCCTGTCCCCCGCCTCTGACAGTCCTCACTACCCTGTCCCCTGGCCTGTTCCCTGTCCCCCGCCTCTGA
>JAODKM010000037.1:5916991-5931924 GCA_026780845.1 Petrocephalus sullivani | reverse complement strand
GCTTTAAAAATATTGTTGATCCAAAAGCCCATTTTGATCTGTATTTGATCTTAAAAACGTAGCCTTAATTGAACTTAATTAAACTTCCCATTTGTTAATTTTTTTCCTGAATCTTTAATTAAAATTACTGAAGGGCTCCAGTGCTATCAAATATCACTTCAAGGAAACAACTCAGTATTTGATATCAGCCTACATCAATAAAGATGTCTGACATCCACCCATATCTTGAACCAGCTTGTCCTGTGCTGGGTTGTGCGGATCTGTAGCCTATTCCTTAAGTTATGGGGGCAAGTCTGACAAACATGCCATTCTAAAAATTGTTTACACAGAGGGACTGTATCTGTATAAAAATATGGCCCCTCAGACTTTTAGGCAAATTTATTTAAATATTCTTTGAGTGACTATCACTGAAACTGGAAAAAACTTTAGCATGTTGTTAGAACACCACAAACCGTATAATGAATACCTTCAGCAGTATAATATACCTACTGGAATAATGTAATATTCAGGAGGAGAGATATCATATCAGATACTTTTTAGCAATTTTCCGAACCTGAAGCTGCATGTCTTGCTAAGCTTTCGCGGTGTGGAGAATCTCCCCTGAGCGTCTCCACAGCGATGTGCTGGAAATGCTCCATGAGGTATTGGAGAAACATCCGCTTTTAACATGCCAAGGGAAGCCAGTCACCCACGGAGGCCCACGGATTGGAAAGGGGAGACAGAACATATATCTCTGAAAAGAGAGCGAGGTGGGGAACATGCAAAGCTATAAAGGCAATCCTCACACGGAAACGCAGCCAGCTGGAGGCAGACCAGGATGAAACAGGCCTTTCAGAAAAAAAAGCACTCTCTCTGCCCAAAACGTTTGTCACAAAAATGTCTTTTAAGTGGCACCTTGTTCAGTAACGCACTCACTATCTGATTTACAGCTTGCCTTTACCTACGGCCTACACTTGTTTGACTAAATATTTTTAATGAGGAGAAGAAGAAAGGTACATTCTCGCAGCAGTCGTGATTTGTGCAGCAAATGAGCAATTTGTAGTGCACCTGTGTGGCTTCCATGCTGCCCCTGGGTCCAAATGCCAGCCAGTTTCCTCACTCACATTTTGTTACACTGCCTGCCTCTCCGCACGTCATGCTAAGAGACGAGCCCGTCTCAAACAGGGCATTCTGCTTCTTCATATCTATATGGACATATGGAATTCTCTGCAAAAGTCTTAGGCAGTTAAAGAAAAAATTAAAATGTTTAAAATGTTTACCTGAGTAGTACATGTATATTTACTTGGAACAGAAAACATAATTTAACATTAGAACAAATGCAAATTAAGAGTAGCACAATAAATGGATGAATTTCTTCTGTTCTCCAGAAAGTTTGTGATATCTTGTTAGATGGCTAGATGAACACCACGTCAGTTCCCAACATAACATCACCACGTCAGTTCCCAAACACCACGTCAGTTCCCAACATCACATCACCACGTCAGTTCCCAAACACCACGTCAGTTCCCAAACATCACATCAGTTCCCAAACATCTCATCAGTTCCCAAACACCACGTCAGTTCCCAAACACCACGTCAGTTCCCAAACATCACATCAGTTTCCAAACACCACGTCAGTTCCCAAACACCACATCGGTCCTCCTCAGGGACCTCCCAGCCATTCCATGTATTTATTAAATTTTACCACCAGCTCATGTCATTACTAAAATTAATACTTTACAAAAGGCAATGAGACATTGATTAGCTTTGTGCTAATATTCAACAAACACATGGTTGTATCAGATGGTTGGTTGCTGCAAATACAGAGGTGACATTTTCTTTAGCTGCCTAAGACTTTTACGCAAGCCTCTAGACGAAGGTGTTTTTGCTGCTGTACTGTAGCAAGCAAATAAAGCCATTTTCTGAGCTCTTTCACTTTCAATGCACGCCCATCTGTCTCCAGGCTACGACAGCATCTAAAGGCAGTACAGTTCTGCGGATTTGTGCTGATGCCATATCATTGTGTTATTGTGTGACATTTATATGGAGATTATTCCATCCACAGTCTGACCACTCATCCTGATCAGGGTCACAGAGACAGAAATCAGTAGTATTGTTCATGAAGAAATATAGAGGCAATGCCCTATAAGTAGATTGTAGCTGTGAAGTCATATGTTAACTGACCACCATGCTTCAACTAACCGGGTGAGTACTCGGTGACAGTGACTCTTTATACTCAACTGGGTGGTTGAATCAAAATCTTGGTCTGGATTTTTATTCTCTGGACATGAATGACCCACCTCTTCCTGGTGGGTTAAAAAACTGGAATGACATACTAAGCCAGTGGGGAAGTCAGGATACAGCAGACAGCCAGAAGCTGTTATATCAATTAGACACATAGTTGATTATTTTCAATAAAAAAATAACTCCTCTGTTTTATTTGGGTTTTCATTAAAGAGAATTCAGCACCGATCTTTGGAAAGAAGAGACGGCAAGCTATTGTCCTGTTTTCTTTGGAAAATGTTCCTTCAGCATCGGCGAACAAACCCTTTCTGCTGGTAAACGTGACAGAATTCACTTTTTCACCTGCAGCAAGACACCCACGTAAGGCTGGGAGAACATGCTAGCTCAGCACAATCTGCATCTATAAAAACAGGCTGTTTCTTATGGAAATGAATAATGTTTCAGCAATTGCATATCAACGTGAGTCAACTAGGTACATAACAATAAACTGTCATTAAAACTGTTCTTAGAACATACTACCAGAAATAACTGAATGGTTCCCATGAAGTCTTCTATTCGAAATGTCTAGAAGGTGCGTACCACCTTACCACATAACTTGTGTGGTTGATGCCAGTCTTTAAGAAGGATGAGTTTTAGTGAAGCTCTGGACAAGTCCTGCACGTCTCTCGTTAGTTCTGCTCTGCTATGGGCGGAGAGTGAATGTCAGGAATGCTGTAAGCCTCCCTCTATGCTGCTGACATCTCCACCTCTTTCGGGGTCTCGTCTAACCCCTGCGTTTTTGCATCTCTGCACATATAAAATCATCACACAGCAACAAAGTGTCTGTATATGTGGTTTATAATGAATAGGGCTTTAATTATAACTTGGGTCTCTGCCTTATGTACGGCCTCAAAACGGTTAAACAATAATCTGAACCTTCTCAAATTGTTAGCCCCCTAAGTCATTGTGCATGGAACATTGTGAGTTTTTTTCTGCAATGTCCTCCTAATCGGCATCTTGAATTTAAGCAGAATCCTTTCTCTGATGTGATTACATACAAGTCCAGTTTAAGCAAAAGCAGTGTAGGAGGTATCTCACATATAAACTTCATAAGGACCGTATGAATTACTGGTTTCTTCAGAAAAACGTGTCTGAGTTATAAATCATCCCGACAGCCTGGTGTTTTGGGCCGTGAAACTGTTCAGAACCACATCACTCAATTTGGCCCTACAGCAAAGCTCCTATTCTAAGCCAATGTCTGTATGACAAGGAGAGCTGGCTTCACAGAAGTACAGGAACAGCCTGTGACTTTACAGGCTTTGCAGAAACTGGTTTATTATTGGGAATAGTCGAGGGGGGGGGGGTCAGAAGGCATAGACTGTCCGTGTGTGCTTTCGTGAAATGAAGGATTTAACTTGGATCACTTTCACGAATGAAGTTTCAGGACATAATCACAAAACGTGTAAAAGCCCTGCCTTTCACCTCAGAGAATTCTACTGATGGTAGTGGACCAGGTCATGTTTGTATAAGGTTATTTTTTTTTTGTTCTTTTTACCTCGTCACATTTTTTTGGCATGTCTGAGAAACTCCTGATGTTTGTGAATGTCCAGTGAGGAAAGCCCTGGACTGTTTCTTGGGTTTGATGCAATTATTGTTGACTGAGAGCACGGTCCCCCGGCTCGGTCCAGGCGAGGGCTAAAGTGTCATACCTGTCTAGGAGAGGGTATATTCCAGAACATGGGTGGAGATGCTTTTGAAGGGACTTCTGATGACTGTAACAAATTTTTAAATGAGGGCATTTTGACGCAGCGGTACTAAGAGGAGAACCACATTCCCTGAGCTATTCTACCTTTGTGTTCTGACTGATTCACCAGAGCAAAGTCCCCCGTTTTGCTGAGATCTTCTGGAGTGGTGGATTCTTCTCCTTTAAGGAGGATCGTCCTCTCACAACTTTCTGCATAACTTAAGCTTAGAAGGAAAGGGCAATGTGTATTTTGATTCAGAATTTTAAAGCAGACATTGTCCTGCAAGGTCTGTAATATCCTTTTCATGAGAGAATCATTTGAAGGTAAGCTTCAAACTATTTAGTGCAGAGAGTAATACAAATATAAATAAAAACCATGGCTAAAATTGTAAAATGTAGAAGCAACATATGGAAGCCATCAGAAGCCTTTGCCTCATCTGTGTCTGCAGTCACGGTCTGCCAACGTCCATGAGACATTGTAACAGTTTTGGGGGAATGAATGATATATGGAAGAGGTGTCCATGGAATTGTGAGTCGAGAGTCGATTTGCTACGGGGGAGAGACCTGTGGCAGGGTGAGGTGTAGGTGGGGCTGGTCCAAGCAGATGCTGGGTCACGGTCACCAAAAACAGGTGTCTGTGCCGGCAGCTGGCTGGAGGATCCTCCCGCGAAAGGTGAAAAGAAGGTTTCGATCAGCAACAAAATTACGGGTCTCCAGTGAAACACCTGTAATTCCACTCATTAAAACATTTTCTCAGCATAATATTATCACTAATTTATGCATTTATTTTGTGTCCTATAAAGAAAACACATACGTGGACCAGACTCAAAAAACCAGCGCATTCAAGGTCAGAAGCGTCCAAATTCAAGACCTTCTCAGTGTACATACACTTGAAATGTATTTAAGCTTAATTTGAATAGAAATTATTTAAAATCATTCTTTATTCCCAATGTGGTTAAGTATAAAATTATGAAATTGTGGTTGTGGGGAAGATAAGTGAATGTGATGTAAATGGTAGAGCAGAATGCTAATGCATCACCATTCAGAAGGTACATCGCTTGGTCAGGGCAAGGAGAAACCGTGCTGCTGTCCTGGGACAGGCCGTAAATCTGTACCCGATGGTTCAAAGGGTCAGAAGACTTAAAAGAGCGGATGCTTTGCGCATTACAGACAGCTGGTCGATGGGGCATTGCGCAAACAGAGGCAGGAGAAGGGAATTTACTGTACCTAAAACAACATCCTCCTCTATAGAAACACCTTTCCTCTTCTGCATACTGATCTGAGATCTGATCCCACAACACCGGGTCCATGGGCCGCAAGAAAACTGTCCGCTTGTTGGCAAGACGTGTCATTTTGATTCTTATCATCAGGATGTTGCTGCATGGAAGATATTTCTCTTGGTTTGTTTCCCTAATGTATTTCTCTCCTCTGCTGTAAACATTAGGGGGCCCACCGCGCATGGAGCCATCAGGTGCGACGGGCAGCTGGGGATGTGCAATCATTTCTCTCCTGCTTCCACCACACAACACCTTTGCAAATAGCAAAGGAATATGCTTTTTTCTCCTTGGGCTATTTCTATGTCACAGTGTTCCCTGAAACTGAATCTTTCACCAATATTGGCTGAAATTCTGGAAAGGAAATTGTTTTATGGTCTTGTAAAAGTACCTAATGTGAATGTGAGTGTGTTTCATGCATAATAGCACCTTTACATCATATTCATCATAAACCCCGAGGTGCGATTTAAGTTCCTGTGGGGGAACTGCTTTGGCTCTTGCATATAACATATACAAGTTCATAGTTACCTGAATGCCACTAGTAAGCCAGCTTATTGGGGAACACACAAACTGGTCTGCCACTCATATTAATGGGCTTAAATAATACATTAAGCAAGTTAACAACAAAACTCAAAAGGTCCAAAAATAGCTTAAATCTGTCTAACAAAATATTATATCCAAAGGGCAGTTCCACCAAAATCAAATAATCACCGACAAATTCCTAAATAGTCAAAGAAAGTAGCATTCTTACAGCCTAAACACAACTGTAAACCCAGAAAATATCTTACCCTTCTACAATGATTTATATTGAAAGACAACAGAGCACCATGAAAAGTTGTGGTTATTTTCCTGGTCTTCATTTCTGTACCTTGATTGTCAATCCATGTGTACAGACTTTTAAAACAGTGTTCTTGTAAAAGACATAAACATGGGTCTGAAATATAAAAAATGCCAGTTGTTTGGCAGAGCTGTTTCAGGGCGATTTTTATACTTATAATCATGGACTAAACGGGCCGGGCAGCTGTTCTCAGACGGGGACGATATATTTCCTTCGTCAAAGTGCGTCCCACTGCCTTTGAACAACAAAGATTAACAGAGGGGCTGGAACTTTCTGAAATGCCAGGGTCAAAACCTGGAATTTTCCACTAATGAGCCCTTTTTAACTGCAACTCAAATAAAAAAAATCTGAAAATAACGGGAATTACTTAATATACTCCACACAATTAAAGGAGGGTCAGTTACAGGTAATTTGTATGCAAAACAAACCTCAGAATTTTACTGTGGAACAATTAAATGAAGTGGCAGACTGAAGTATAAATTGACAGTGGATTCAGGTTTGCAGTGCCAGATAATCACTGGGAATCCAGTGCAGCCTCATGCAGCTGAGCTAAGCGTTTTCATATCGCTCCTGACAAAGTGCATCTCTCCTCGCTGAGCTTCATTCGTCAGCACGGCAAGAGCAGGAGAGCTTGGAGCAGATCCCGGCTGTTTTTATTGGAGCCACGTAATATGGAACAGATGTAAATGTGCTGTATTAAAGAACTCATCTCGCACTGTTTATAGTGGACACGTTCAAAGCGAACTCACCCAAGCTTCAAAAACGGCACTGGAGCGATAATCTGTATACATGATCATCACTGATACTTTTATTCATGCCTGGAATATTATTCATAATAATATTGGCTGGGCAGCATGATGGTTCAGGGGTTCACGCTCCTGACTCACAACTACAGGGCCCTGGGTCTGATTCCCTCCCTGTTGTGTGTGTGTGTGTGTCTGTGTTCTCCATGCCCTCCCATGTTATATGGATTTCCTTCATTTTTCTCCTCGCAGTGCAAAGACTTGGATTTGTTAGAATTTAGCACTAAATTTAGACTTTAGCATAATTCCATAGCATGTGTGCCCTGTGACAAAGGGTCATTCTATACAGAGCTCCGTGTGGCTTGTGCCATCTAGGATAGGCCTCAGGCCCCTGAATGACACTTTGTTGGATATGTGGTTATAGGATGGGTAAATGATAATTAATAAACATAACATGTAATACAATGCCACTACTCATGCTGAGAGTTGTGGCTTCAGTTCCTGCTCTGGCTCTGTGTGAAGTTTGCATGATCTTCTTGTGTTCAGATAGAAGATATCAGATATCTTGCCACAAATATGTGGTCGACGATGGTCCATTTCTTAAATCATTTGAGTTTGTCCCATCTGCTTCCTGAGTTTCTCAGATGCTCCAGCTTCACCACAAATGTGGTTAAATGACTTTAGATGTTACGTAGATGTTACATGCAAATGGATGTTACATAGACGTTACATGTAGATGGGTGTTACATAGACGTTACATGAAGATGGATGTTACATAGACGTTACATGAAGATGGATGTTATATAGACGTTACATGTAGATGGGTGTTACATAGACGTTACATGCAGATGGATGTTACATAGATGTTACATGAAGATGGACGTCACATAGACGTCACGTGAAGATGGATGTTACATAGACGTTACGTAGCGATGGATGTTACATAGACCGTTACGTGAAGATGGATGTCACATAGACGTCACATGAAGATGGATGTCACATAGACGTCACATGAAGATGGATGTTACATAGACCGTTACGTGAAGATGCATGTCACATAGACGTTTCGTGAAGATGGATGTCACATACGTGACGTGAAGATGGATATCACTTAGAAGTTACATGAAGATGTATGTCACGTAGACTTTACATGCAGATGGATGTTACATAGACGTTACATGCATAGACGTTGCATAGATGCATAGTTGCATAGACGTTACATGAGTGAGAAAGTCACTACTTGGAGTATCTGGGGGCCTGGAGCTTATGCCAGGCAGTATAGGGCACCAGACAAAAAGTGCAGCCTTGCAATTCCATCAAAGGGCACCAGCAATCATATAATAGAGGATATTTACAAATGCCTGACAGCATGTCTGTGGACTGCCTGAGGAAACCTTCATAACAGTGAGGACATACAAACTCCACACACAGAAACCAAGGGCAGGTTTCAAACCCAAAACCCAGCATGAGTTCTGCTTCTACTGGAAAGAATCACATGACTATTCAAATAACATCTCTTAATGAGATAGGAACCAAAACAAACATCAATGTCCCATCAAAACCAGTGCTAGAAACCACTGGTCTGTGAAATGCCACACCGTACATGGATCCGTTGTTTTTTGTTTGCAAATTTATAATCAGTTTCTTTAGCTGAAAGCTTTAAAATGTAATTATCAAGGACAAATGTCAAAGACAGGGAAATCCCCAGCAAATTCTTGGCCATAAAATGAAGGTGTGCATTGAAGGGCCTTCTTAACAATGTATGACATACCGGAATCCATCCTCAAATTCCGCTGGCTTTGTTTTCTAAGTGAGGAGCGTTAAGGTGGCGGATTTGTTTACACAACATCCTTGGAAAGTCCGCAAGGCCTGGCACCTGCTACCTGGACCTTGAAATTCCTTCAAGCTCCACTAGATAGGAAGCGTTGCCTGGAAAATATGCGGTAGCCTGAGGCCCCTGGAGGCTGCGTAATGTCCGTTGGAGGAAATGGCCTGGAATGTTCTCCAGGCCGTCGTTTCCTCATCCATCCCAATGGTCAGATCTGCAGGCATTGTTTAAACCCTTATGAAGTTAATCGCAGACGTTAAGCACCTGTAGATTTGTGCTCTACTATTGTTTAATTCTAAAATGTCCCCCTTGTTCTGCCCTAAGAGGCATTCCAAGGCTTAATGTGCCCTGGCATAAAAGATCCCAACAAATAACTAGACAGTTATAAATAGTAGTTCCTTATATTTAGCAGTGTTTGTGTGTATGCCAGGTGATATTCTTGCCTTAATTGGATAAGCAAAGGTGGCTAGGATGTTTATTGGCATTTAATGGGTAGGTGCTCCACTGGCATAGAGCTCTGGGACACTGGTGAGCTACACTGTGGGGTACAGAGCCACTGCACTGGCTACACAAACCATGATCATTAATCCAGCCTGATGGATAAATGTCACCTTGTGGAGCACCTTCTGCACCATGCAGCACTTATGCGCATGTGAGGAGCTGCACAGATGACACTGGCCTTCTGGGGCGTGCCTGGTAGCTCCGCCTCTGCTGCTGACCTTTGACACTGAACACCTGATTAGCGCTACACTCAAATTCACATTCTAAATAACAGTCCGAACGCCCAGAGAGCAGAAAGAAAAGTGTTGCTTGACGAAATACCATACTTGTAGCTTTACCTGCCACCTTGATCCATGGGGGGTGTAGTTCTGGTCTAAAGGTTCTAGGTTCTGGTCCGGGGCTTCTGGAACGATGTCACTCAAATGTTCCATTTATCTTCTGGAGCCAACAAGGCCTATCTCGTCTCATCTCGTCTCATCTCGTCTTGTGCCGTGCAGATTTCGCAGCCAGGAAGTATGGCGAATTCAGCAGAGCGATTATGGT
The DNA here is from genome assembly GCA_026780845.1 of Petrocephalus sullivani. Lineage (NCBI taxonomy): Eukaryota > Metazoa > Chordata > Actinopteri > Osteoglossiformes > Mormyridae > Petrocephalus > Petrocephalus sullivani. The sequence goes on along the minus strand of JAODKM010000037.1, from coordinate 5,922,251 downwards.
ACATAAATAACACACTTCATTACCTGCCCTGTTGCACAGCATCACATCTACACCACGGAATGCAGTAAAGTGGGTGGTGACGGGCAGACATGCCACTAGCAGAGGGCCCTAGTCACCCCCCTCCACCTAGGTAGCTCCAGTGTGCTGGGGTGCAGACCTCTCACACACCTCGCCCAAGAATGCTCATGCTTAGGGGAGCCACCCAAAAAATGCTTGCCTTAGGGGTTGCTGTTGCATATGTGTGATATGTTTATGCATGTGGCACAGACCTTACCTTATAACATTGTTTTTCCTAATTAACATCCCATACCTGGGGGTAAGCATCTGGAAATTGACTTTATGGCTGTGGGTCTAGTCAGCTGTTGCTTTAGAAAAACTAATTTTCCCTTAATTCAGCGCACTGCACGTTCACTTCAACAGAGGTGCGTCGTTCAGTGTGTATCTGCTCTAGGGTCTGCATGCATTATGCTAGCCATCTGTAACATTTAAGATTTTAATGTGAAAAACTAATGGAAACCAGTATAGAAATGCCATGACTGTACCCTGAAACAATTCAGTCAGAAGTTACCACATTACCACAATATATTAGTCAACAGGAGCTGGGTTTTGTACAGCCTGCCAGTTGTTAACCAGTTGCACTGTATGTACTGCAACACGTGGACCGTGCAGACAGCACGTGCATGATTGTCAGTCAAGGGTATCGGCCACTATTATATCTCCTAAAATGTTAGATGAGGGCAAAATGAAATGTGATCTCCCGGGAACGAGGGCAGCCAGGGAAATAGTCACCTAAAAATATCAGCCAGGAAAGGAGAGCTTTTCAAGTGGTTGGCACTGACTACAGGCCGGGCTCTTTGATAGGTGCACATCGCCGCGTCTGTCCATGCCTCTGCGTGGGCATGTCGACAAGCGGCATTATTTTTTTTACGCTGTGCTCAGGGTGTGTCCATAAAAGTATTGGGTCTCATTTCTCCATGGATCACTGCGAAATCAGATTTCCTCCTGTATGACCAGTATTACCCTTTTTACTGCAGTAATCTGAATCAACAGTGAATGTTATCTGTTACAGCCCAGAAAATATAATGAACTAATTAAGTTGTAAACACTGGAATATAAAAGACAGCTTTTGGCTTCATTTTTTATTTCTATTTCCCTAACAGTTTATTTAAATTGTGATGTAGTATATATTTGAGAGGAGATTATTGTGAAATGCAGATAAATGCAACTATTAAAGCATCGTTCCTTGACGTAAACAGCAAGCTCATGGGTCCCATGCGTGGATCACACTTATAATTCTATCCACCGGTGACACCTGTGGGAAGTGTATAAAATCGGCAATGTTCTGAGCCCACAAAGACAACACTTAGGAAAGGTGTTAGGAAAAGCAAGCAGAGAGATTGACTGAGGTCACAGTCACACCATGTGCTGGGGCTGAGGGAGCCCTTCGCCCAACAGCAGAACAGCAGCGGGCAGACCGCTTGGTGTGCAGGCCGTGGTGGGTCATGGGCGGTCCTGGCAGGAACCCACCTGAACGGTGCCATGTTTCCTGCTTACCTCATGCTGTCCCACTTTCAGCTGCCCTTTCAGTAAAAGTTCACGACACTCATTCTCAGAGGTCACGGGGTCAGCTTAGGCTGCGTGTAACTCCTCGGGCAAGCCTGTTAAGGGTCTGTATGAGCACGACCAGGGCGAGGGAAACCAATGCTTGAGGTGCCACACTCACCAGAAGCCATGTTTTGTACCTTTAACTCATATTCGACTCTATACTTCTTTATAGACCATTCAGAAATTTTCATAAGAATTGTTAATTAATTTATTTCAATGACTTCATTTGCTGCCATGGAGTTAAAGCAGTATGGCATGCTTTGGTGGTGCTGCATAATGAAGATTAATTAAGGTTTCAACCAGAACATTCACCTCTAATTAGGTCTCGAGTCCTGGCAGGCGCAAGAGCTGCATTGTATCTGACACGGGACAACACAGGCGGCTTTGTTTGGATGGCTGCCTGCTGTCGGTAGCTGGGGACAGTGGTGGAATTCCTGCGTGAGGAGTAACATCCTATGAAAAGGCTCCAGCGGCTAATTAATGTCCCCCACTAATAATCATCCGCTGACATAACACACATACCAGAACATGCACGCTCCGAGAGGCAGGATGCCCCTCTGCAGATTAAGGGCGGGTGCAGTGCATCCAGTTGCTCACAAATTGAGGAAACATATCCAAAGGGTAGGAAATGGTACCGTTTTGGCCAGAAGTGTGTCCCTGTGTCACTAAAGGCAATGCACAATTGAATCTTCCTCTCCTCCTGAGAGCTTCCTGTTTATTGCTTTGTTAGGGACATTTTTTCGTCCTCTCACCCTGCTTCCTAAATTCAGCATCCCCCTGCAGCTCCTTGGATATCCGTGTTCCGCCCTGGATGCCAGGCAGGATTTAAGCGCCTGGCGGCCTGAACCGCAGGAAGTGTGTCACGCTGTTGTCATGCGGCCTCGTCTCGCCCGTCCTGCTATTTTGAGCTCTGTCGGCTGCTTACACTTCGATGCGCTCAAAGCCGGACGAGACCCTCGATTTCCACCCACAGCTGCAGTGTACAGCAAAAAGCTGGCATGTCCGCACCCTAATGGAAGCGCGGGGTCTTTATTCTGTAGAATCTCTTTGACCAAACACTGACTTAGGCAACACAAATTGTAGAAAAAAAAACACTATTTTCATTTAGGTGGCACATATTTATGGCCTGCAGCTGTTTAGATATGTCTTTCTCTATACTTGAATCAGAGCTACTTGAAATATGAATGGGTTGTAGCATCCTGTACCCAATGGCACGGGGGCGTCGGGGGGGGGGGCATAGATGTGTCAGATTCCCCCCAGGGGCCCAGCACTTGACAGGGGCCCTTGAGTACATTAAATTATATAATATAAGGGGGTGGAGAGCCCCAAGGGGACATTTTTTGTCAGAAGGCACAGAATGTCTGGTTGCCCCCCCCAGTGGCACCACCAGTGGTTTTGGGCCCCGTGAAAGTTTATCATATTGGGCCCCAACCCAGACCAATCCCACCATGTTCCAAATATTTGAGGGCCCCTGTCACTTAGAGGCCCTTGGAATTGTCGTTACTCCACCCTGCTCCAATTGGACCAGTTGTTCACCAGTTCCAGCGCCTGACAGCAAGACCTTTACTTTGACAAAGTTCTGCAGATGTTCTTGTCTAAAGCGAAGTAGGAGTGAGGATCAGAAAGCAGGTCAGGCATGTCTCTGGCCAGTCAGGGTTACAGGCCGTGCTTGAGGGCTACTGGTAACAATACCAGCCATGGGATGCTGGCATGGGAGCGGCCTTTGGCGAGGTCTCTCGCCTTCACCTTCTCTGGGGTTCAGGGCTCTCCAAGCTCTCACCCCCCACGGCTTTTCAGCCCTGCATTCATGTCTCCCTCTGCAGCTGCACTTCCACCTAAGATCTGAAATCAGCCGACATGGTTTGGGGAGACAGGAAGCCCTCATGGGCCAATGTCTGCTGTTACTGAGCCAAACGTTTCTGGACGTGCAGAGTTTCCCTTCTCCTGCCGTGGGTGGGAATGTCGAGACCTTTCACAGGGAAACAAGCAGCTTTCATTGACATGAAAAGGTACATTTCCAGGATTCGTTATTGTTCCCTGGACATGTGATTATAAATGTGTCACAGACAGTTGTCCTCTCTTCTAACTGCATGACTGTTGTCATTATTGTGTGGCATATTTATTAAACTCCACTCAAAGAATTTCTCAACTATTTAAATAAAGAGATACTGTGAAATTTCTGCTTTATTCTAAAGTTCGTCTATGTGACTGTGGAATAGTCCTAAAATGACTACGTCTTGGCTTTTCTTGAGAAAGGAAGGCCCCTTATGAGGGTTTATGATCATTCCACCTCATTAAAAATCTATCAGGACTTCTCTTCCCAAGTCCAAATGCCACTGTCTGTGTTTGGCAGACACGTTTCATTTAAAAGAACAGTTTTTATGCTTGCAGTTGCTGATTTACAATGAATAATTTTCCTTTGGAAAATGAATAGATGGATAGAAACATAATGAATACAAATTTCTTTAATAATACGTATATTGGAGACAGAAATTATACCATACAAGTACACAGCATAAAAATGCGTTTTTGTATCAGTGCCTGAGCTGACGTTAAAGTTCTTCACAGTTTTGAATGCAACATCATGGATTTCTTTGATTATTTGTGGGCGTGTTTTTTGTCATTCAGGTGACCCTTAGAAGGCAGTGGGCTTTAAGAGGAGCTGAGAGCTGCAGTGTGGCTTGGTTGGCCTAAAATAGCACTGGCAAAGGGCTGCTATGCTGCGGTCCCACACTCAGGCCATCATTCGTACGTGCCTCGTAGTCAGTGCCTTTCACTGTCCCGCATCAGACCATCAGACAGCTGGTACCCTTTCATAGTACAGTGCCACAAAATTCTCCAGCCTCTCTAATGTTTTGGATACTGTCATGTGTCAAGCCCACCTGGTCTTTAAACTTAACTTCAAATGAGGAGCATATGGGTGTGATTTATCTCATTATCTACTTGTTCAGTTAATGCCTTCGTTCAGAGACCTTTAGATTTTCGGTAGGACTTGTCATATCTCTGAGGCCGATGGATTTCTTTTAGGACTGGTCATATCTCTGAGGCCGTTAGACTTCTTGTAGGGCTGGTCATACTTCCGAGACGTTGAGCCTTATTCTGTAAATCTAAACAGGCGAGCGCAGGAACACTTATTAGGTGCCAATCCTCTAACACCTCCACCCCACACCACCCCAGTTGGGCTATTTACACACTGTCTGTACCAGGATTACGTTTTATGCCTCAGCTAAGGCCAGGACAGATCCTAAGCTGTGGGTAAGCATCATCAGTCAGGCAGAAGCATGGCAGATGACAGCTCCTAGGACACTCAGGTGGTGAGGCAGTTTGTCCTCCGTGTGCTCCCACATAATATGGGGTCAGCTTGCCATATTGAGCTCTTTTGCACATTATTCTTATTATTATCATTGTTATTATTATTATTATTATCATTATTGTTGTTGTTGTTGTTTTTGGTAGTAGGTGCATTATTATTAAAGAAAATAACAACAATTACACTGGTATACAGTGATCTTGGTGCCAACAATGAACAGTTTCATATTAAGTTTCGGTTTTTCCAGATTGGCTCTAGTTTCTGAGATATTTACCGTATTTTCCGCCGTATAAGACGCACCGGCATATAAGACGCACCCAATTTTAAAGGAGTCAAATCTAGGAA
>JAODKM010000037.1:5863232-5873859 GCA_026780845.1 Petrocephalus sullivani | reverse complement strand
TCCAATTTCATTGTACTACTGTACTATGTATGACTGTGCAATGACAATAAAGAATTATCTTATCTTATCTTATCTTATCTTATGCGGGTCTCTTATGTATCCCAAGGTCTCTTATTTTTGCACTTGTCTTTGGTCTAAATCGCTCTCCTTGTCAGGTTCTTGCTGTCTTTGAAACGTATTTTATAGCTCTTGCTCCGATGTTCAGTTACATTAGTTACCGGGTGGCTCCCTTACAGCTGTATACTGCTAACGTTTGTCTGCCGCTTGTAGGTCACTTCGAACAAAAGCGTCTGCTAAATAAATAAATGCAGTGACCTGTAGAGTAACAGTAACGGGACCGTGAGCTTGCCGGGCAGGTATCCATTCCTGTCCTCACCTCCTATTAGGAACGGTAATGAGCAAACGAACATGGCCAAGAACAGAAAGATCGCATGTGTGGTCTTGGCAAGACCAGGTGGATGAGGATCCAACTGTAGCTTTGATTTCTGGGGCAGGGCAAGACCGAAATCCGGGGACGTTTATCATCCTCTGTGCTTCTGTGCTTGAATATTGGAGCTGGTCTTCAACAATGGAAGATGATGTAAAATGGGTACATGAACTGGTACACGAGAAGACACGTGCGTATATTGAGAAACACTCAGAGTACAAGAGGCGAGAGTAAGGTTCCTCTGTGGTTTAGCTGGCTTCCTTCAATGCTCTGGAGGGACTTTTGCAGCCCAAGATGAGTCAAGTGATGTTGTATGGGGATGTTATACAGATGCTGCCTGGCTGGCTCTCAGGAGACCTGTTATATGTCCCAGTGGATGAAAGGCCTGGGGAGAAGCCTGGGTATTCTGGAGGGACATCCTACCAGCCTGAAAATGTCTGAGAGCCCTCCAGACTAAGCTGATGTTAAAAGCCAGTAGCCATGGGAAAAGCGGTGCAGTCTGAAGTGCTGATCTTATATGTATATATATATATATGTGTGTGTGTATATATACATATAACATATGAATAAAACATATGAACATATGACATATGAATAAAATGTATTTATATATATATTTACATGTAGTGTCATTTGGCAGACTCAGAATGAACCTGCACCAAAAGCTGTAAAGTCATTTCCCCATGTGTAAATGATAAGTATACATGTCATATGCACCTGTTTCTATCCATTAGGTGACAGTTGTATGCCTGGATATTATTCTTGTATTCCTGGTGTATTTTTATGGCTTTTTCGTTTCCTGTCTGCATCCCAGCTTTTCCGTCTGGCCAGCTGAGCTGTACACACGCCTCTTCGCATACAGTACCTCCCTTCTCTAGAGACTCAGACTCGGACCCCCCGGACATGGCGCGCTGGGGAAAGTTTAGGGTCGACAAGTGTCGGCGAGAGCTTTAGAAGAGTCTTCGCTTACCTGCCTAAGACCTATGACTGCCATCCCTACCCTTCATCTCCTGTCGGCATCTGACAAAGGACTTGGAAGGCAAGTTAGCAAGACCGCTCTCGCCAAGACCACTTAATCTACTACCATCTGCATGCACACCCACCCGTACCAAAGAAAACGCAGAATCCTTGCTTTGGCTGTTTTGATTTGTGCTTTGTTTTGATTTGTGCTTTGTATTTAAGCAGCTGGAGACAGTGAACAAAGAGACCTATATGAGATCATCCCTAGCAGTGATATACTGGGGACGGCAGCTCTAATACTAACTCTTTGTCCAGTAAGCAGGAGAGCATCGTTACCATCTCACTCCCTTTGCACCAAAAATGTTCCACTTACAAACGATACCATGTCTCTTGTTATTGCATAGAGAAGAAAGGAGGACACACTGGATGCAGTGGTCAGATTTGTTGTACCTCTGTGGCCAGAGTCTGTGTCTCCCCATGGCTCCATGTGTGTGTGGAGTTTGTAAGTCCTCCCCATGTCCTCATGGGACACCACTCAAGCAGTAATGTTTAAGGGCAGTTACATTTTCAGTAGCCATCAAAAGTAATCATTAGAAAGAATATTAAGTTGTTAATGAAATATCTGTCCCATTTGTACCGAAATAAAGACAAACTCATTTAAAAGCTTTATAGTTATACATTTATTACTAAACCAAGTCAAAATATGCTGCATTTTAAATATGCAATGATATACTGTATATAGAGTACTGACACCCGACAGCCGAATATGGTGCTCTGAGGAAAGGCGGCCCGGTTTAGGGTCGCCAAGCGTATACTGTATATACAGTATATATGTTATTATTTCGGTTTTATGTTCGGAAAACACAGATATAAATACAAAAAAGAAAAAAATAGAATGTTCACGTTGCATGAAGGAGGTAATCAGACAGCTCTGACTCCAGCGGAATCAAGCTTTCGTCACTATTTAGTCACTATTATTACTGAAACAACTTCACAACCTCACATTCTGTCCTCTTTTATTCCGAAAGATCGCGTACACATAAAACCGAATTTACTTCCTCATTTCATATTCATACCAGGAGTTCCCAAGAGATATGTGGGTATAAACATGTAATATTGTGCTACTAAAATGTTACTGAAATTCTCCTTAACAGTAAGTTAATAAAAAAAAAACACCGTCTATTTATGTAAGCTTTTAGTGTTTCTGAAACAACTGTATAATGCACTTAATATTTGGCTCTTTATAGATTGGATTATAGATTGTACATTTCAGTTTTACGGTTTTACATGATATGGTGTATCATATAAGCACATATCCACAGTGCAGTCAGGATCTGTAAACCTTCACTAATACTGAATTATAAGGCTGCAGTTTAATCCTGTAGACAGTTTCTTATGACGCAATGCAATCCTTAACAATCTTCCTCGCTGTTCCCATTGTTCCTCATAATCTCCCATGTTCAAAAACAATTGTTTTCACTCAGCCATGTGAAAGGTGCTAATCACTTAGCGCAAGCTGTCGATGTGCTTCCGTTTGAAAACAGATGCGTCATCTTCCGTTCCAGCCGCCAGGGGGCGCGATCGTGCTGAAATAAGAGTGTGTGTCGGCTACCGGGGAGACTTACACGCAGACGATCTCACAAATGTGATAAGCTTTAGTAAATTACCCGTGGATACAAAGGCACCGTTTTATTTAATAGTTCATATCTATATCTTATTTATATCTATTTTAATGCCCAGCTTTACAGTGGCACCCTGGCTGTCCGGCACTGCGTCAGAGGCTCAGTCGCAATGGTCCCGGTGCTTTGCCAGCCGTTCCTGCTCCTCCTCGTCCAGCAGGTACATATCGATGAAGGAGAAGAGCTCCTCGGCCGTGGTGGGTGCTATGAAGCGCTCGCGGTCAACGCCGTACCTGTCCAGCAGCACCATGCTGAAGTATGACCTGGTGATCCTGTGGGCCTGTCTGTGGCCAAAAGGTACAAAGGCAAGCCGCTTTCATGTCATGGCCGAGAGACAAACTACAAGTCACTGGTTACCGTGAGCAGGCTGCACGCCGCCACATGGCAATTCTATGGCGCATAAACAAGATTCACCAGCGCATCAGAAGATAGGCGCAGACTTTTATCCAGTCACCTGCTTTTCAGGACTATATGGACGTTTACTTACACCCACATTTTGGTAACCTAAAATATTAATGAGAGGTGTATAGTGACGTGCAAAACTTAAAAAGTTGAAAATTCTGCATATCCTTATGTTTAATACTTTAAACAGATTTTAAACTGAAAAAAGTCCCATCACACCACTCGTGTCTTTTTACCACAGCACCTCCTCTTTAAAGGATGCTGTCCCTCTCTCCACTGCTACTTCAGGGCTTATCGCTTCCACAATTTACCAGAACAGTAGCATGTATCGTGCTCCAATAACGGAACTTAATAAACCTAAATGACTATTGTGCATGCGCCATATAATCGCGATTCTATCGTGATGTGATATCGTGCAGCCCTGATCATGAAGAGTAAGCTATTTCGTAACAATGAATCTACTTCAATTTTGAATGTTGAACAACAGCCAGTAGGGCACTCCGTACGTAGGTCACATGGGGAAAATGATTAACATGTGGCCTCTCTATGGATACATTTGCATTTGCTGTATTTAGCAGAAACTTTTGTGCGGCAGATGGCACATGTCGCTGACAAGGGGTCGACTATGCATAAGTGCAGCTAGACTGAGCGTCCAGAGGAGGCCCAGCTGCATTCTGGGTCGTATCACAGTACCTGAGCCCCTCGATGACGTGAGGGTCCAGCTGCCGGTCTTTGATACGGCCCACCTCTCGAGGAGGCAGTCCCAGAAGCTCGATCACTGTCACCTGCCGCAAGTCCAAACCACAGCCCGCTTTCTACAGAACAAAACAAAACCGCGATGATGGAGCCCGGCCCACACAACCTGTGCTGGCAGGAAGTGCATCCTGAACAGGCACAGCGGACACACCTGCAGCATGATGTTCTGGAGTCTGTAGTACTGGTCACTGTTGCTAGGTGTGGAAAGGATAAGCAGCCTCCTCTTCTCGTAGAACTGGTCCAAGAGAGCAGCGACCGTCCTCACGCCCGTGTTTATCTCCAGCACTGGCGAGATACACACCTCTTAGCCCAGCCCCAGCAAGATGCTCCTGAGCTCAGGCTGGGAGCATGGAGCCCCCAGAACTCCTTTTCGTCTTGTGCTCTGGAAGCAATCATTAGTAGCTCCAAGCCTGTAGGTTTCCAGGCCACAGACCCAGCAGACTCAGCATTGCGTAACCCTCCTTCACAGAGGCCGCAGGGCTCTACTTGCTGCTTTACAGTCCACCCCAGGTGCTCTAGCTAATTATTCGGGCGATGGAGAGCCTTATGTGCTGTATCAGGTCTTAACAAGTATTCAAAAATCATGTCTTCTAAAGCCTTAGGGTTCTGGACATTAAGAACCAGAGTTGGACTCATAGGACTGAGGGCTAAGTAAGAGGCCGTGCTCCTTTCGGGGGGGTGGGGGGTGCACACTCACTGGCGCAGTCGGGAGCCATTCCCGCCCAGCTGCGGCTGAACTGGCACACACGGGTGGCGGGCCCCCTCCGCTCGTAGCCCCCGTCGCAGAAGTGCTCGCACACGGCCCCATAGTTGTTTCCCCCCGAGGAGCATTTGAGGTAGCCGTGCATCGGGGCCTTCAGGGCAGGACACCGCCGCACTGGGGACAGGCAAATGGAAAATACGTCCGTGGCTTTCCTCTTAAGTCATGGGGAGCCTGGTCTCTGCCAGTATCCATCACCGGCATTCCTTGCAGCGGTTAAGGCAGGGACTCCTAAGGTGAAGACTGCCAGGTTAGACGCTAGCTAAGCCCTCAGGGAAAAGAAAATGCCAGACCTGAATTAGTCAAGTATGACATCTAGCCAAATAAATGGAAAAAAAAACTGCAAATGCTTTTAGGTAAGAGCCAAATTATAGTGAGGATAAAAGCAAGTTTTAACAGCAGACTATGCAAGAAGCTGCATTTAAGATTCAAGATTCTTTAATTGTCACATGCATAGTTTATACAAAGTACAACATGCAGGGAAATGCGTCCTGAACCATGCTTTTTGTAGACTCTCTAAATTTAAAAAGCCAATTATGCTAAAGTTAAAGTGCAAAAAAGCTAAAGTGCAGGCAGAGAAAGTTTGTCCGAAATGAACGGGAACATGAAAAGAAGTGAGGGGGGTAACAGTGCAGGTCTGGTGAGGGGTACAAGAGCACAATCAGGGTGTGAGGTGCCATGGCTATATGATCTGTTTCTCGTATACTTCAGGGCAACCGAAGGGCACAGAAGGGAGTTTGATACTCTTGGGACACAACTGAATAATACGAATGCAAGGGACTATCTATAGGGGGAGACGAATAAAGCCTGGTACCCCCCCGACTCCCATACCCTCGACTCGCACTATGAACTTGCACGCCGCCTTGTTCCGGGCCTGGTCGTAGACTTTGTATCGGATGACGTGGATCCCCTCTTTAAAGTCCGACCCTGACTCTGGACCTGTCAATGTCACACTGCAAATGGAGAAAAAACAACCCTTGCATTAAGAAAAGAATGACTATAAAGCTGGATTAAAAAGACAAATAAACGGAGATCAGTATTAATACTCAGGCAGTGTCGCGTCGGCAGTGTCCTTGACAATTGGAGGGTCCCAAGACACTTTAGCAGTCAGCTGTCCCGGGGCTGCAATCTTGACCCGTGATCGAGGGCATGTAATCTTTGGAGGCTCGTGATCTATAATCGCACGGCATCAGATGCGTGTTACTGTTGGTACTGAGAGACTCAGGACTCGGTCAGCATGGGCAGTTAGCCCACTGGAGCTCAGCAAGTACCATGAAGGCTACAATATCTGAGACACACATAGACAGAAGGAGACTCAGACCCAGCTTTCCAGGGCCTTCTGGAATGCGAGGACAATTTTATAATGATAAGTTCTAAGGTAACAGCCGCCACAACCATTATTATGCTGAATTATTATGCTAAATGTACAATATTCGTTTATAGTTTATAATTCTTTAACATTCAAACTCTAACCAATATTTGCTATTTGTTTTCTGAAATTTTGTTATTGATTTTCAAGTGCTGTTTGTTGTTTTGCGTTGTTTCTTGTTCACATCGCTCCTTTGCTTATTTTCTGCTTTGTTCTTTTCTTTAATGTTAGCTGACAGCCTGTTGGAAGCATGTAAGTAAAGATCTCACCATATAAACTATATATGACCTTGGACTTGTATCTTGAGAACCGGAAGGTCAAACAGTTTGCATTATTTACACTGTGTATAATAGAAGCGAGGACAGACGGTCAGGGGGCAGGCCTGGCTCAGGGGGCACTACCTTGGCAGGACGGCTCAGTGCCACTCCACTCGCCATCCTCCAGGCAGGTACGGGTGCGGTCGCCTGCTATTTGGTGTCCCGGGTTACAGGTGTAGTCACACCTGGAGTCCACAAACACACCGCCGGAGCAGCTGAACGCGCCGTAGTAGATTGTAGGCAGAACATGACAGCGAATCTCTAGAGGATTTCCACAGAAACACTTGGTCTCATCCAAATTCCCAGCACTGCATTGCTATTGATATCCATTGACTAAAATCATTTTAGGCACACATATTTCAAATGTTTAAAACAGAATTAGATTCAATCTCTAGCTTTACAAATCGACTTTACAAATGCTACCACAGTAAACCTGTAAATTGTAAAAAATACTTTTTTTGCATTACAGCAGTTTGATACATATTGTGTATATATAGAGCAAGTAACAAATCAATAGTATGCTTAGAAGGGAAAACAGCCACCTTAGAATCGGCATTTAATAATTAGTTTTAAACTTATTCAGTAGTAATAAGCATGTTTATTACAGCATGATGTAGACCGAGCCTTCTCCCCTTGGAGTCATTCCCAAAAGAGTCATATGAAGAGAGTCACTCACGGCGGCAGTAGGCCATGCCGGACCACCGGCGACTGGGCAGGCACCGCACCGCGGACGGCCCCACCAGCTGGCTCCCCCTGGAGCAGGACAGGTGGCAGCGCGTCCCCAGGGTGCTGTAGTGATGTCCTCCGCGCGGCGAGTGGCAGCTGACCTCCCCATCCCTCAGGCTCAGTGTATGGCACCAACGTGGGCCTGGCACAACACAACGAGGGCCTCGTCAGGGGACCACAGGAAGGGAATACAACGAGGGCCTTGTCAGGGGGCCTCAGGAAGGGGGACCACAAGAAGGGGACACGACGAGGGCCTCGTCATGGGACCTCAGGAAGGGAACACAATGAGGGCCTCGTCAGGGGACCACAGGAAGGGGACACGACGAGGACCTCAGGAAGGGGATACAACAAGGGCCTTGTCAGGGGACCACAGGAAGAGGACACGACGAGGACCTCATCAGGGGACCACAGGAAGGGAATACAACGAGGGCCTCGTCAGGGGACTACAGGAAGGGGACACAACAAGGGCAAGGGGAATCAACGAGGATCTTGGCAGGGGACCTCACAAAGGCGACACGATGAGGGCCTCATCAGGGGACCTCAGGAAGGGGACATGTCAGGTGCCAGCTGACCTCTGCGTGCCCCCATATTACCTCCATTTACCTGTGAACTGGATGGGCTTCACACAGCTTATGGGGTTAGCAGATATTGTTCTCCATGTGTGTCTTTTTACTTACTGCTGGAGTCCAGTCTGGGGCTGTAGTAACGTTCAGCCACTGCTTCAGCTTCACTGTAGCCTTCTCCAGAGCCTGAAATAAACAGCACTATAGATAGATTTTTCCCTTTCCATCATACTGGCCTTATTGTTATCGAGAGACCAGACCACAGCCTGTTTTTCTTGCAGAATACCATGCATGCACACAGCTCCTATTTCAGAAAATGTCTTACTGAGCTGCAATTCTGATTCGGAGTTCAATGCTTCCATGATTGGAGATACATTTTATTTATAATACACATTTATATAGATGTAACTCTTAATTGAGGTAATAGGATTTTTTTCCCAAAAATGTTTCTAAGGCAATGTTAATCCAACATTTTCTTTAAAAAGCCGCATGAACATCACACTTTATAGTATAGTATAGTATAGTATAGTATAATTTACTTTAGTAGTATATCAGTAGAGTATAAACTATAGTAGTCTGACATTCGATAACTATGTCTGATGATCATGTGATGCAGGATGTACAGGTTATAAAGACGACACTTAGATCACTGGTATTACCAGATGAATCCTGGTAGTAACAGAAAACCACGCTCTCTTGACTTTCAAGAGGAAATCGATACACATCAGCTTCATCCTGAACACACAAACTTAACATTGGCTGATTTTCCAAGTTCTATCTGCAACATTTGCCCAGTTCTCTAAAAGGCCGTCCTCTCTAGTCAACAAATCCTCAGTCGTACGCATTACATTTAGATGCTTCAAACATAATAATATTCCAGTGCATCTGCGAAGCATTTTAACAGACAGGACCAGGAGCAGCCTTCATGGACAGCGAGTCACTGTGAAGCAGCTGGGTGCTCTATAACGAAAGGCACCTGGGAAAAAGCTTTAGACATTCAATATTCTCAGCTACTCTGCTTATACACACTTTCTAACATTTTCCACTTTCCTTCATTTTTTGTTGCCTTGTATCGTAACAAAAAAAATGTGGTTTTACCATTTGGAATAATGACAAGAATGTTACATACATTTCTGGGAAGACCACTTGAATCATTGGCGACAAGGAACAGGAGGCCATTATGTAAAGTTTGGTGTAACACTTTAACAATTTACCACATAACTATTTCAAGCTAATTACAGTCTGGCTGTTTCTTTAGCTATGTCTGGACAATTAAATTCCACCAAAGTGTATCTGAATTCTGACCACAGCAGCCAAGGAAATGTTCTTCTTTCACAGAATTACCAATTCTTTTAATGTTTTGGGATCTCCTGTTTTAGTTCATTTGTACCGCTATTATTAGAATAGCCTTTTCAATTATGTTTAGAAGTTTATGGAATGTATTACAATAAAGCTAGTTGCCAAAGACGCGAAGACCACATTACAGGGTCAGTTACAGCACATTTTCCACTGAGCGTGCAGTGGTGTATCTTCCAGACACCGCTGCCTGAGAATGTAGAGCAGCATACCAAGCGAGTGACTAAAGTGGCCATGTCTGGGGTGTGCCTGCCGAGTCTCGCAGTGGAATAGCGTGTGTACGCCGATCACTGTGATGATGCATGCTTTCCTCCACTAAACAGGGGTTTTCTTCAGAGTGACTGTGCTGAATCTACTGCACTGTGTGTGAATCACTGCCATTGATTAAATTCAGATTTTCCATTGAATTGATGATGAGGGACTTGGCGTAAATCGGCTGTTTTCCGCATGAGTCCAGATGACAGTAAAATGTTACAAGTAGACGGAATAAAAAAGCGTTCTTGTTCGGAACTTCACGGACCTATGTCATCTTTTTTCCCATCCATATTCCATTAAAATTGTTAGTTCTGTAGGTATGCCTTCCCGAACATAACATTAATAGCATTAATGTTATAGGACCTATAGTTTCACATTTCTGAAAAGCCTGTATTGAAAATTAACTGCATAACAAGAGTTCAAAACGTTATGAGCAGTGTGGCATGCCTATAATCCCACTGACAGCATCTTGATGTAAATAACTACAAGCACTAAACAAACACTGTTGTGCTTAGACACCAAGTCTCTGAATTTGATAAGCAAATGAAAAGAATCCAAAATATTCATCTGCAAGCCAAATATGGCACAGAGATACGCCTAGTGTCCAACTTTGTATGAGAGCTAGTTCAACAGAACAAATCAGGCTCGGCTCCAGCTCTTGGCCACAGGGTGGGCCAGGAAGATTTTTGGGGGGGGGGGGGGCAATTACATATGAAAATACACTTCCCCCTCTTGGCTGGGTGGGCCAGCCTTGTCATTGGGTGGGCCAGGCCCACCCTGTGAAGCCAGGCCCGGTACAAATATAAACATAAATACTGCACAACGAATATGGCTATGTTATACTTTAATGTTACGCATTTTGTTAATGTTATAAAAACAGTCTGACGGAATTCAGATTCAATAAATGCCTCAAGATGTATTAGTTCCATGAACTCATCCGTTAGCCTGATGCCTCTTTACATTCCCCGAATGTTCGTATGTTGCTCTTCTAGGCATTGACCAGTCTTATTAGGGTCTGGCTTTGTTAGAAGATGCTGTGTCTGTCCTGCTCCAGTCC
>JAODKM010000037.1:5816356-5846988 GCA_026780845.1 Petrocephalus sullivani | reverse complement strand
GTGCAATATGCTCCTATTTAAGTTGACATATTTCTTGTTCTTGACCAATGACTGTTCCTCCATATTTTACTGTCTCACCCGGCTGCAAATAAACAATTCGACATTGGGTACATAACCATAAATATTAGTTTATTCACCTCAGATGAGCTACTTTGAAGTAACAAATTTGTGCTAGAATGTGTTAGAATGACTTTACTGCTTTTTATGAAGTCTGTAAACCAAAATGTCTAATTAAAATATCTCATTGATCAAATGCATTACAAAACCTATTCGGTGACTCACCCTTTACTGTATGCATGTCCTTATTTCAGAGACTCACCCTTTACAGTATGCATGTCCTTATTTCAGAGACACACCCTTTACAGTATGCATGTCCTTATTTCAGAGACTCACCCTTTACAGTATGCATGTCCTTATTTCAGAGACTCACCCTTTACAGTATGCATGTCCTTGATTATCTCAAAGACACACCCTTTGCAGTATGCATGTCCTTGATTATCTCAAAGACACACCCTTTGCAGTATGCATGTCCTTATTTCAGTGACACACCCTTTGCAGTATGCATGTTCTTGATTATCTCAGAGACACACCCTTTGCAGTATGCATGTTCTTGATTATCTCAGTGACACACCCTTTACAGTATGCATGTTCTTGATTATCTCAGAGACACACCCTTTACAGTATGCATGTCCTTATTTCAGAGACTCACCCTTTACAGTATGCATGTCCTTATTTCAGAGACATACCCTTTACAGTATGCATGTTCTTGATTATCTCAGTGACAGACCCTTTACAGTATGCATGTTCTTGATTATCTCAGAGACACACCTTTTGCAGTATGCATGTCCTTATTTCAGAGACACACCCTTTACAGTATGCATGTTCTTGATTATCTCAGAGACACACCCTTTGCAGTATGCATGTCCTTATTTCAGAGACACACCCTTTACAATATGCATGTCCTTAATTATGTCAGAGACACAGCCTTTATGCATGTCCTCGATTATCTCATTAACACACCTTTTATAGTGCACATTTACAGGCCATTTCGTCTCATCTATGTCTGGCTTCTCAAACTTGCGCATTTTTTCACAGGAACGTCAGTTGTAGAGTTACCTGGCAACCGTCAAAAGCTGTGCCAGGGATTACAGGGACTGATAAGTAAATACATACCTCCATAGATTTATATGGCATGCCTGTGTGAGCCTGTGGGGCAAAATACCCTGATGAATCATATTCACTTAAAACCATTGTGGGGAACTGTACAAAGAATTGGACTTGCAAATGCAAGACCTGCATGTGTTGTGTGTCGCACCCTCTTTTACTGCCATTATAGTTTCAGGCTTGAATTACTCCCGGAAAGTACCGAGCTTTACACATGGACAAAGCGCAGTGAACAGGCTGCCCACTGTCCACCACTGGAAAAGTACATTCTATGAAATTGCAGCATTGTTTCACATTGATTCTTTGATATTTCATTTGAATCTTTTTATATTAGAAATGCCTCGTATATCACAACATGTCAGTCATAATTGCTTAACTGTAACTATGTGTTTTACACACTTTTAAAATGTCCACCAGTTTGTGATTTATAAATAGTTCTCTGCTAATGCTGCTGGGCAGCTGTGGGCATTCATCATGCAGTCATTTGGCTTTTACTTAGCAGACTTAGTGCCCTTGAAAGTGAAAAGGCTGTGAATACTTGGAATAAAGTAATTTTAGAAAGACAGTGCATGGTGAGTAAGACACTGGCACTGCAGGAAGACAAGCGTTTCTTATGATGGACGTCCAGGTGTCCACCCCACAGTCTCCGTGTCCTGAGGTCGCTGTATTTAAAGGTAAATTGGCAATATTCTTAAGCTTTATATATTATTGCTTTATGAGATAAAAGAAATGAGTTATAAAGATTATGCAGAGTGTGTGGGGTGACCTAAATTCCTATAATAGCTATTGTAATGCAGACTAGAAGTACGGCAGAAGCACCACAGGTGAAACTTAAGCTTTTAGGGATTTCAGTGGAGGCTACAGACTCATTTAGTCCATTTAGAAAGAGTGAAACTGCAGAAGGGATGAATAGGCCCAGTTTGAAGGCAAGCTTCCCGAACGAAAAGTAAAGCAGCCAAAATACACAAAGCTCTCTGTTCCTTCCACTGGAAATAAGGTTGCATAACTAGGTGGAGCGTACTCCGACCCCCAGAGTTAATAAACCAGTAAAACAGTCTTAGGGGAAATGTTCTGGACTCTTCACAAATTCAGTAATCACATTTATTAAAATGTGCCTGCCATCCTGAACTCCATATGTCATGGGTCTGTGTCTCTGTGCTCTGCAAAAAGTGTCACGTTGTCAAATACTCTTGCACAACACAAGCTGGTCCATCGATATATTTATTACATGTAAAAAACAAACACAGACATGGCAGTTAGTTAAAAAAAGAGACTGGAAGATAGAAGGGCAGTCGTTACACTGTGTTCCGGTCAGTTCTCTAAATTTACTATTAGATCAAAGACATGCAGGTTTCTATTAATACTATGAAAAGAGAATTGTTCAGTCATACCACTGATTTACACATTGCTTAAAGCATTAATGCTGGAAGGTTTTCTCGACTAAGGCTAGAGCCACGGTAAACCGACTGCCATGGTGAACCGACAAGTCCCTTGTTCCTTCTCGCAGCGTGTCACTTAGCAAACTAGCAGGAGACCTGCCCTCATTTTAAACCAATCAAAACAAGCGGCCACTAAACTGAAAGCCAATAGGCAGCACAGCAGAGTGAGGGCTTGGTGCAGGGGGCAGTTCTGTAATCTGAATCCCGAGGTTATGTCACAGTGCTCCTATCCCAACAAATGTAATGGAAAAAAATCCTTTCCTGGATCCTGAATCGCCTGACACCCTTCCTCAGCCCTTAGAAGGAAATGAGTGTAACCCTCCTAGATTTAGTAATACATTTTAAACAAACCATTGCTTCTCTTTGTTAGTCTTTGCATATTTGACTGGCCCCAAGTGTCCTTTTTCAGTTGCCACAGCTAATAAAACAGTTTGTAAGTGTAATGCTCTTGTAGTTTTGTATTCATGAAACCAGAATACGGTTGTACTGACTCTGGTGACCAAGCAGCGTCTTAACGAAAGAGCAAATCTCAACACTGGTATTCAGAAAGTCTATAAAAAGCGAGGCTCTGCTATGCCTTTGATTGGAAGTGCGTTTCAGCATTCCCTGATGAACTGCAGTAACCTTCAGAGCTGTTGGGCGGTGCTTAGCGCAGAGCGCTCGTCTCACCCAATCAAACTGGCTCGTTCATGTTATGCCTCTCGCTGAAAACCAATGAGAGTCATGACATTTTATGGCTCGTACCAATCCTTCAGCAGAGTCCTGAGGATCGGGCAAGAACCCAAGAACTAAATCACATTGCTATAGCCACGTATGTACCTTTGTATTGAAGACTGCATTGATATACCTTAATTAGAAAAAGACAAAAGTTGTATAAATCACAAATGTACACTTCTCAGGAATCATCTCTATTTAAACAAATCTGTGTGTGTATATATATACATATATATATATATATATTTGGGAATAGTAGATTACGAATTGGAAATTCTCACTTGAATTGCACCAAAGCACACAGGTTAGTGTCACCAGACATGAGACGCAAGTTTATTAATAGAAAGATACACAGACACACACAGATAAACACAGATAAAATTACAGAAACGTGTAGCAGGACTTTGTAAAAGGACTCTGCACACACAAGAGAGGCGGCCACAGTTAGATTTACAGTCAGCCAGCTAAAGTACAGCAAAAAAACATCTGCAGTCATTTCTTCTGTTCATGGTCATGGGATGGTTTACATATTAACATCCTACTAATTTTAACCATTTAAAAAGAATTTCCATAGAAAGTAGAAGAGTATTATTTTGTTACTGCCATTCCATGTATTTGTTCAATTTCACCACCAGCTCACTTTAATTAACTCATTGAATTAGTTATAAAAGTAACTGAAGTATTAATTATCCATATGAGGTGTGCTAGTGATCAAGCCAAAAAATGCATTGCTGTATTGGATGGTTGATTTTAGGAGAGATTTTGAAATGGTTAAAGACATTATATGGACAAAAATATCGGGACACCTGGCCATTACACCTACAGGAACTTTAATTACATCCCATTAATTACATCCCATAGGCATCAATATGGAGCTGGTCCCCCCTTTGCAGCTATAACAGCTACCACTCTTCTGGGAAGGCTGTCCACAAGATTCAGGAGTGTGTCTGTGTGAATTTTTACCCATTCATCCAGAAGCGCATTTGTGAGATCAGACACTAATGTTTGTGTTATTTTGATATTGTAGGGATTGCTGTTTCAGTCCCCCAAGGGGAAAGTCAATTTTATAAAAATCTGTGACTGCGATCAGAAACCAAAAAATGCCAAAAATTCTTGTATTATGTTTGATTACTTATGGTTAAGATTAGAGCAGGGTAGGGGTTAAGGTTGTCATAGTTGGGATTCGGGTTATGTCCATAGAAATGAATACATGGACTGTGTGTGTGTGTGTGTGTGTTTTAGGACAGTAGACTAAATGGACATCATTTTACACACCTTTGGTGTTCCTGTTCCTTCCATTCTGTTCTAATCTGGTGAGCCTGCAAGAGCTGGAGGGTTTCTCAATCCCCCGTAGCATATATACCTACAACATCACCTGCAAAAACATGACACTTGAACAGATGTCACTGACTTAGGTGCTTATTGTAACTCGTGAGTAAAATGTGTGGAGGATGGGTCTCACAGCCGTTAGGTTAAGCCCCAACAAACTGCCAACTTCTGCGAGATGCTCAGCTTGTTTTGTGTCTTCAGCAATGCTCAGGCAGTTTGTGGGGAGTTCCCACAGTGAGTTCTTCAGCCTTCCACCGGGCTTCAAGCTCAGTGTTTCCGGCAGTTTTAAGACTTCAGCTGCCTTTTCTCCATGGCCCAGTTTCCGGCAGTCCTAACGAGCGCTTCACTCCCCGCACAATAGGAGCCTCACTATTGTGTTAGCCTGCCATTGAATGCATGCTTTATTAGCATTAGCACTAACACTAATTATTTACACACTAAGATTCAAAACCTGTCCCCACTTTGGGAGCACATTGCTGGGATGGCTCATGCCATGTATGCAGACTTGATGATTTGAGCTCACTTTTTGCATTGGATTCCTTTTTCCTATATCGCAGTGCCAACTCCTTTTGCTGTTGATTAATGTACAAACTGGAGGCCTTGTTAGAGAAGTCATTGGCCTCATAGCGGTGCCCCTTATCAGTGTCTGTGCTGTCCTGACCTCAGCAGTATCTGGATGGTCCCCCGATGAAATTAAATAGACAACGGTCCAAACAAGCCCTTATTTAAATTCTAACGATAAGGTGGGGAAACCTCAAAAGTGCAGTCTGTAAACAATGTCTAGATAATTTGGGAGACTGAGCAAATTCAGAGTAGAGGGTAAATAAGGCATAAAGTAAAAAACCAACAATGCACTAGGAAATGTAATTTCACCATTTTGGGTAGAAGGGGTGTTCAGACGGAACTGCATCTTTTTGGAAAAAAATAAAATAAAATCAATTAACAGAGCAGCTATCCCAGTACAATAAGAGGATGGTTACTCCTTCGCAAAACAGCATTAATCACGCTCTGAAAACTGGAGCGAGACACCATGACAGGAGTATGCCAAGAGTATCCCGAGGCATTCATTACCCGCCAAGGTGACTCAATCACCTGTAATTTACAATATTTGATGGTTGTTTGAAATATAATTTCTAGGTGGAGAAAATGTTGTCTATTGTTAATAGTTTGCTGCACCCTATTGCGTTCAGTATACGACTGATACACAAAATGCGTGATGTACTTTTGAGTCTCAAAGCATTAATTAAAAAGAAATGTCTTCTTTCTGCTAATTTAGTTTTGAACAGTAAACCATAAACTTGACTGATCCGTTCAGTGCCCCCTTGTGGACACTGAGAATAAAAAAGAAATATTTATATATTGACAATATTTTTGACAAGGAAAATAAGTATCACAGCAATTCTGTCTAAAAAGGTACATATGGACATATATCAGATTTGCACAGCAGAGATAATCAAGTTTTATTTTCCCCCCTTATTTTCCATAAAAATGACATAAAAAGGTTACTTTCATCCACAAAGGGCTCTGTTCTTGTGAAGTGTTGTCGAAAATTTTAGAGGTCACCAAGTATGCCCTTATGTACTGATCAAAATTAACTGCATGAAAGGTAGGATAACCCTTTTCCTTACATTTAAGACCCTAATTTTCAAATATTATTTATTGGTTTCATTTCAAATACAATGATTGTTACAGATTGTCAAAAAAAAAAACCTAGCACCCGTACATTAAAACTGTACTCTGCCTTATTAAAACCTGAACGGTGTAACAAGCCAGCAATTCTATTAATGAACAAATAATTATACTGTACAATACTTCAAACAAACCACCAGCCACACAGCTTAAATTACATTAACTGTCAACTGCACAAAAACTGCAAAAAAGTCAAATATATTAACTGCATGGTCAGATGTAGAAAACAACACAAGTGAAACATTGCAAATAAAACACGAGAACAAAGAGCAATAACACCATCATTACAAGGCTGGAATTCGGGAAGTTCTCTACCTACAGAACATCGTGTCCTACGTCCAGCCCTTGGGAGTGATTCGGGGCATACGATGGGTTACATGGTGGGCACCTTATATAGGTCAGTGCCAAAGTTCAGAAGAATTTTAAACGAAAGTGGCACCCTTTTCACGAGTGGGGCAGACCGCATCACCAGGGCCACCAGTGACATACAAGCGGGTGTTGGACTAGTTACTAAACAGCAGTTTAAAAGAAAAGCGCTGCTAAAATTTAGCACATTGGCTGATATGCAGGATGTTATAAAAAAAAGTGTGCTGAACAAGTTATTAACCGCCAGAGAAGAAAGGAAAAAATTCTCAATTTTTCTGACACCACTCAAAAATATCACATTTAATTTGAGTATAATAATCATAACTAACAATGCATGGGGACCATCTGGGCAGACAAATGAGAACATGGACCATCTGTTAGAACGGGACAGTCAGACAGTCACAGGGACTGACAGAAAGGGCAGCATGAACACTTTTTGTTTACTGGGCAGATTCATAGCTAATGGGCTATGAATCTGCAAAAGCAGGATTTCCTACTAGCAAACAGCTTGAAGCCTCATAGCTGCCCATGAGTTACCTTGGTATCACAGCTTAAAAAAAAAAAAAAAACACCCACAACAGAATAGACTGTAATCATGTTGTGCTAACCCTGACAATAAGATTCATTTATATTCCTACGTCTATATAAAAAGGGGTTAAAATTAAATAGACAATAAAATAGCTAGAGTGAAACCTGAAAGTTGAGTTCTGAATCTCCTGCCCCATAGTGTCTACCTCCGCCCAATAATTAAGTGGCTATGCCATAGCAATTAGGGAGAGAATCATGTTGTCCTCTTCACAAAGTCTAAACAGCGTTCATTTCCCAGGAATGACGCATTCAAAGATGCCCTCCCACTGACAATATGGAGTATAAATTGCTGGTTTTAGTCATGTTTGCATTTGTCTCGATGTGATGGGCCTCAATTCCTTAACAGCACCCTGCCAGTCCAGTTCTGACGGGACTCTATACAATAGGAAGCTGATACAGGAAGAGGTCTTTGGGGAGAAGGGCGAGCTGACTGACGTGGGGGAAGCTACCGGCCGCAAGGACCGGTCGAGTCTGCTGACGACTCCCTTGTGAGACAATAAACCACGGAGCCGAGCAGTCTCTGCAGGTCAGGGACGCATTTCACCAGCTGAACCAGGCCGTCGTCCACGCCTTTGGCCGGCCGGAGGGCCGCGGGGAGCAGCGTGAGCTGGCTGGCAGAAACCTGCCTCTGCAGGTCGGAGCGCGGTACAGCCGCCACTTCGAAATGTGGGTAACGGGCTTGGAAAAGACGCGCCGACGTCTTCAGGCGTCTCAGGATATCCGCCAGCAGGAACCAGTTGCAATAACTGTGAATGAACAAGAGAAACTAGTCATGCACATGAAAAGAAAAAGTAACAAGATTCCTTATGCTGTTTTTTTTAATCAATGTATATAAAATAATATATTGATAGATTTTCTCATGCTAACAAGGTATATCTGCGCCGATGGACCACTCCCAAAACCATACGTATCCCCTGTCTGGGGAATACGATAATTGAGTACAGATCATTTGAAGAAAACTATATATAGCGCGCCCTACGTACCTGCGGGTTCTGCATCCGCAGATTCAACCAACCGCGGATCGAAAATATTTGAGAAGGAAAAAAGCCCATAAAGCTCCAAAAAGCGAAACTTAAATTTGCCGCACTATGCCGAATCCATGCCAACGAAACGTGAATTTTCTCCATTTCTAATTATACTTGGTGTATGTGCTACAATGGCTGCATCTGTGCCGAATGTATACAGGCTGACTACTCCCTAAACAATACAGGATAACAGCGATTTACTTGCCATTTACACTGTGTTAGGTATTATAGCTAAGCTAGAGATGGCTAACGTATCCAGAAGGGTGCGCCTACTGTAGGTTATATGCAAACACTACACCATTTCCAGGACATGGGCATCTGCAGAGTTTGGTATCTACAGGGGGTCCTGGACTCAGTGCCCCACGGATACCGAGGGACGACCGTATGGGGTTTAATGGGCACTGAAATTTCATTCTAGCTTTCTCTCTGACCTACCGACTTACCCCTGAAAGAGGGACACTTGGAAGTGGTAACAGGGTATGTGGGGCTCATCCGAGAGCTCAAACAGCAGGCAGTCTCCGGCATCGCCCTCCTCTGCCTGCCCCCCATCATCCGCGCCCCCCTCCTCGTCCTCGGGCACGGAAAGCAGGAAGTCCCAGCACACTTTATCTTCTTTTTCTGAAAAAGCACAAAGCGAGCTTCCAGTGAGCCGGGAACCACTGGCACTGACTTCTGCTTGCCTTCGATGAGCTTAATGCTCCCTCTAGTGGTAGCATTTTGTGTGATGTATTTATCACTCGGTAACCCCTAAATTACATGCAGTCAGCCCAAATGGCCTCTCCAAATTGTCCATTACATGTAGTTGAGTATGTGTGAGTACGTACACGAGTGTGCCCTGTGAAGAACTGGCATCTTGTCCACCAATGTGAAAACTTTGATTGATACCGATAACCAATATACTTTTGTGTAATTTCACCTATACCGGTAATTTCTGAGCAACTTGTGATGAATTTCTGAGCCACTGTGAGTTTCCGGGCAATGATGATGTTACATCTTTACAAGTTTTCATTAATAATCGGTCAATGCCAATTTGTTAAGCAATATATCATGCATCTCTAAGGCTAACATTACTCTTCACTTGCTAGCTAGTTAGGTATTTCAGAATTTTCACAATCGCTACCAGAAAGCATGACTTTGTGCTTTGTGTTGGTGTTTCCCAAAAGCAGCATTACATAAAGATTGTCTTAACCATTGGAGAGGGTACTCTGTGCTACAAAACAGACAAATGTCCCAAAAACATTGTAGCGTAAAGGATATTAATATATAATACTTGGATATTAATTAGCCTTCCATCTTACATTTTGGAAATTCACGCATTGGTACAGCCAGTCTATCTGCAGCATGTAAAGATGACAGGTGAGCAACTCTCAAGTAGAAGTATCTTTGAGTATCTTTTGCCTCCAAAATGATAACTTCTGGTAGCTTCTGGTGTTACACATCTACAAAACCCTGTAAGGGCCACAGTTCTTTTCTTTTAGTCGGTGTGCATAATAAACTAAATTGTGCGCACAATTTAGCTTAACATGTCCACAAAATACTAAATCAAGCTCATGAAATCACTAACATATGCCCATGACTTACTTTTCTTTGTGCTGTCAATTTGCTATTTTGAGCTCTGAAATTAATTAAATTGTGCTCACATTTTTGTTATTTGTGCCCACAAAGCCAGAAGCTGGAGTCTTGGAACTGCCACACGTAGTTTGCAGGTGCGCAAAACTTAGTCATAAATAAACGGTGACAATTAAAATATATAAAAGGCAAACCTAGCCAATACCTACCTGATACATAAATATGTAAGCGGTAACCTGTAAGCTAAATTGTGCACACTATTTAGTATGTTGTGCAAAGAAAATTAAAATAACAATAAAAAAAAACATTTCTGGCCCATCCAGGGGTTGATACAGGTTGATGCAGTTAAATCAACACCTTCTGTAATAGTGACACTAAAGATCTATCTTATCTTAATAACTGATTCAACACGATGCACTGATACATCTTTACACCCCTACTATTCAGCCATAGCGCAACACCCCCAGGAACACAACCGCAGAAACATCTACACTTATCTTTAAACCATTAACAGGAAAAAGTGATAGTTTTCCCCAGCTACCCACCATGCTCCTGGTTGCCTTGGTTATTGCATACATAACGGTTTTAAGATGATAGGTATTTCCACGTCTTACCAAACAAAACGCTGCTGTAGAAATCCCAGCGTAGGCGCGGGTCCCGCTCAGGTCGCCCTTCCAGATCAGCAAAGTATTCTAAAGGTGAAAGAAAAACTTTATTAGAGTAACTTGCTTAGTACGTTTCGCAGAAAAAATATAAACAGATCCCAATACATTACTGGGTATTCTAAATGCATTAATTCATTATACTGTAGGATTAACATAATCAATACACATTACAATATGCATTTATATGTTTACTTGTATTGGATTTCATTTCAGTAGGGAAGCCTTAAACCTCCTCTAGACTACAAGTCACACACAGCAGGTCAAACCGGAAGAATTATTATTAAGAATTAATCTTGCATGAGTAATTTATAACATTGCATACCTGCCTGTCTGTCCTAATCGGGGACAACAACCATGCCTGCTCACTCACATGTGATTCTTTTAAGTAGACTACTCAAAGATAATGCACTATAATTTGCATGAGTTCCCCAAATACGGCCAAACCCCCTGGGTCTAAGCCATCCGAACCCTTTCATTTTAGTATTGGTGTTTGTGACAACATTGCGGCGGCTAGTCACCCGTAAGGAAGGATTTCATGCGGGGGCTCTGGGCCAGTTTGAGCACCGTCAGCCCCGAGTACGTAGCCAGGGTTGCATCTGCCCCGTGATTCAGCAGCATCCACACTACGCTCAGGTTATCGCTCACCACCGCGTCATGAACTGGCCTGAGAAACAACATCAGATATCCAGAAATTCTAGCATGAATTTCAGCGCATTTTTTCCCTCTCAAACTGAGTGTGGTAGCAGCCAAAGAGTCCAGCGAGGCCCACCGCGTGCCGTCCTGGGCTCCGGAGTTCACGTCTGCCCCATGAAGCAGCAGCACCTGCACCACATGAGCCCAGCCTCGAGCGCAGGCCTTGTGCAGAGCCGTGTAGCCGGCGTTGTCACGCCTGTTTATCTCCTGAGGGTCCTTCTCCAGGCAGTACAGCACCACCTCCTGCAAGAGAGGGAGGGACGTCTTACTCCAGAGCAACATCAAAGCCACAGCAGCTCAGCAACGGGCGGCGTGTGGAGCCCCTGGCAGGGGCAGTGGTACCTCATATCCCAGTCGGGACGCCCTCTGCAGCATGGTTTCCCCCGCGTTCTTGTTGACGATGAGCCGTCGCGCCTCTGGAGGGACCACCCGGGCAGGGGAGGATTCCGAGACCCTGCCCTTCTCAGCCCTGCCTTTCCAGTTAGGAGTGGCAGAGGACACCGGTGATGGTCTCTTGGCCGGAGGTGTGTCGCCGTATCCAGTGGGAGGTGGAGGACGCTTGCCCAGACAGCCCCGTTTAGTCTTGAGCTGCAGTGGAGATGCCTGTCAGCTAGGAACATACACCTAATAAACCATAGAACAATTCTCTAGCAACCCCAACATGGTAAAGTGTATTTTTACATGCACATTTTAAGTGTTGCATTTGCAAAAAGTGTTTGACTGCTTTTTTACTCTTAGTAAAGTGCTTCCCATGTACACAAGGGTCAAATTAGCAGAGAACAATTACACATAAAACTACCATCACAAAAGTCGCGACTGTGTTAACTTAAATAAAGTAATGAAAATAAAACAATTAATTCCAGCAATAAAAACATTAGGGATCTTGCAGCTAAAGCTGCTTGGACCCCTAATAATAGGACCTTTCTGTGAACAATCTCTGACCATTACATAAGTAGGTAATTCACTTACGGCTCAGCAGCGGAACCGATATTTTTCTGCACTGCGAACGTAACGTTTTCCTCGGGGTTCAAGTGTCTGTTTGTGGGCGTATATGCAATAATTTTGGGCCACTTCTGATTGGTGAGCATGATTGGTCCGCGAGGAGCATGGCACTTCTGATTGGTGAGACTGATTGTTACACAAGGAGGATGGAATTAATTTGCAAAACTACTCTAACGATAGTTTTAAACCCTGGATCAGACATGCTGTATAATGCATATCCTAAATCGCAGCCTTTGCTATTTGCTAATTGCATTGTTTAAAATTGCAATTTCAATTTGAAATCGATAAATCGTTCAGCTCTACTGTCAGCACAGCATAGTATAGCGGCATAGCATGGTGTAGTATAGCAGCACAGCATGGTATAGTACGGCAGCACAGCATACTGTACTATATTGGCATAGCATGGTATAGTATGGCGGCATAGCACGGTATAGTATGGCAGCACAGCATGGTGTAGTACGGCAGCATAGCATGGTGTAGTACGGCAGCATAGCATGGTGTAGTATGGCAGCACAGCATAGTGTAGTATAGTGGCATAGCATGGTATAGTACGGCAGCATAGCATGGTGTAGTATAGTGGCATAGCATGGTGTAGTATGGCAGCACAGCATGGTGTAGTATAGTGGCATAGCATGGTATAATACGGCAGCATAGCATGGTGTAGTATAGTGGCATAGCATGGTGTAGTACGGCAGCATAGCATGGTGTAGTATAGTGGCATAGCATGGTATAGGACGGCAGCACAGCATGGTGTAGTATAGCAGCACAGCATGGTATAGTACGGCAGCATAACATGGTGTAGTACAGCAGCACAGCATGGTATAGTATGGCAGCACAGCATGGTGTAGTATGGCAGCACAGCATGGTATAGTATGGCAGCATAGCATGGTGTAGTATAGTGGCATAGCATGGTATAGGACGGCAGCACAGCATGGTGTAGTACGGCAGCACAGCATGGTGTAGTATGGCAGCACAGCATGGTGTAGTATGGCAGCACAGCATGGTGCAGTATGGCAGTACAGCATGGTGTAGTATGGCAGCACAGCATGGTGTAGTATAGTGGCATAGCATGGTGTAGTGTAGTGGCATAGCATGGTGTAGTGTAGTGGCATAGCATGGTGTACTATAGCAGCATAGCACGAACAAGTTAAAACTACAAAGAGCTCACCTCAGGCCTACATGACATGTACCACCCCTGCTGACTGACTGGCTTTTTAAGTACTGCTACTACTGCCTCCTTTGCTCAAGTGTTTATCAAAATACAATTGAAAAACTGTTGGCACCCATGTACAATTCTTAAAAAAAATCCAGGTAATCCTTTGGCAAACACATACACATTTACAAAGAAGTATTTATTAATCCTCATTGCAGAACAAATCCTAAAATTCCCTGGACAATATTGTTGGCACCTTCTGGTAGCACTGCAGTTGCAAGCGGGTGATTTTACTTGACTACAGGACAGAGGTCATCTGTAGTGAGTTTGGGGGGTCTGCAGAATTATCCTCACTCTTTCAGCCCATCGGAAGATAACCCAAAACATATTTATGGTGTGGTGTAGCACAGCAGCATATTATTTATATATACACATATATATATACACATATATATATACACACATATATATATAAATATATAAATAAATCTCATCTTCCATGGATATAGCTGCAAGAAAATACCCAAATCAGAAACAAAAAAAAACTAAAGACCTCCCTTATACTAGAGCGACGAGGAAGCGGCCAACTCAACAGCCATGTTCCAACTTCAGTTTTAGGGGAGTAACGGCACACGAAAGTCACGGTTTGTTATGAAACTCACAGCTTGTTAGGAACCTCGGGTTTGGTTCACGGTTTTGTGTAATTTCAGTGCAGCAGGGAAAACAGAATGTTTTGAAATTATTTATGAAAATGAGAATCAAAACAAGATTTGGAAAAGTTGAAAAGCCGTGGCAATGCGTCCATTGATGGGTCAGGGTTAGGGTTAGGGGGTTAGGGATTGTAAAAAATATATAACATTTAAGAACCAAAAATATAACATCATGACAATCATAATGAAGTAAATCCCATGCTGTCTACCTCTGAGGATGCCTGTAACTGAATTTGCTTGAACTCCACTGAGAGACGGAAGGGCTTCTGCCTTCCCCGGTCATATACACTCCCGGCTAGGTCTGCCCAAATGGGCTATCATGCTGGATGCATTTCCACCGGCATATCTGAGTTTGCTATAACAGCCAGCGGTCAGTCTTGGTTTTATCAGCTACTCGGTCTCCAGTGCTGGCGAAATTTACTGGGAAACCAAAATGTTCCCAAACCGCAGATTATGACTGACTAATGAGGATTAGCCATAAATAACTCAGAGCCACAGTTAACATAATGTTTTCCCATCTACATGTCAATTTATGTTCCTCCCATGTTAAGAAATGTGTCCATTCGTTTCATTGCGTGTGCTATACCAAAGATGAGGCACCTAGCATCTCCCAAAAATCCTCCTTGGCAAACAGCTACATTATCACTCTGTCTGAATTAAAAATTCTGGAATTTTCCGACATTTTTCCCACTTTTTAACTTGAATAAAAAAAATTGACACATCATGCACAACATCAGACTTAACAAGTGGATAGTACCATCTATTGGCAACTCAATGTAAGAGTGATATATGGTAAGAAACCCAGGAGGACCTCACTGTTGAGCAAAGACAGCCTATTTTTGTCAATCAGAGCTTTTTGGTAAAGCACACAACCTCTGTGTTTAAAGAACACAATGCCACTGATGCCTTCAAAGATAATTACAACCTCCCTCAATAGATAGTGGAGGCTCAGTAATATTTTGGGTTAGCTATGCGGCTTATAGAGACTATGTGCCTCAAATGTAACATGGAATCAAGGCATTTCTGAGCACAACAGTGTGAAGGTCACGGCTCTCGCAGTATGACAATGGACAAACTTCAAAAAATACTGAGGGAAAGTTGAAACCAGAACTATGGACAATTTGGACTATGGTTCTGAAGTGGTCAGCAATAAGTCTAGATCTAAATTCCTTCAAAAATCTGTAGAAAGATCTAAAAGTGTAGCTAGGAGAAGGTGCCCTTCAAATCTGAGAGAACTGGAGCAATTTACACAAGATGGGTTCAGGCGGCTTGCTATAGAAGCTGCTACTAGAAGATAAAGTCTATTGTATGTGATTTTGCGAACATGGTTTTTGTTTTTAAAATTAAGTTCTAATTCAACTTGGGGGAAAATATGTCCTATTTGCAAAGAGTGGATGGGTGCCAATATTTTTGTCCGTGATCATGTGTACATCCACATCATCTGTATGCTGTATCTGTACATGACGCACCGACATCCAGACTACATGAGAAAGGTGATTTGGCCCT
Source organism: Petrocephalus sullivani (assembly GCA_026780845.1). Classification (NCBI taxonomy): domain Eukaryota; kingdom Metazoa; phylum Chordata; class Actinopteri; order Osteoglossiformes; family Mormyridae; genus Petrocephalus; species Petrocephalus sullivani. The sequence goes on along the minus strand of JAODKM010000037.1, from coordinate 5,831,376 downwards.
GATAGCGACAGACCACCTACCTTCTTCCCCTCCTCTGTGCTGCCCAAGTGCTTGCTTTTGAACTTCCTTTTGCCCGAGGGTTTGTCAGCAAGCTTCGGGACGCTACCGATATCCTGGCACTTTGAAGAGCCGGAGCGGGTGAGCAGTGGCCTCTTGGAGCAGCCACTGGGGCCCTCAGGCTGACAGGGCAGTGTCACAGCGGGACGTGGGCACACCCTTCCTGTCAACAGGTCTACACAGTCACAAGCAGGGTCAGACCACATATCTGCTCATAGGTAACAAAATAAAAAAAAAAGTGAATCATTGTTGCAAAATGCATGTGAATCATCTGGCAACACTCAACTATATCTGCAGCTTATTCAGTATCTTGGCTATTCCCTCCATAACGTACAAAGTCATACATGTCTGGGTTTATCTTTGTTCATGCTTTCAGGTGTCAAGAACCAGGTTACAACCGGCCCACGAACACTCCTGAGGTCAAATAGGAAGGTTAAAAAAAAGCAAGCCAACTGATCTTCGCGGAATTAGTATCAGGCCCATTTTTACCTGCTGTGCCACGAGCAGCTCGCCTTGTAGACACAGCCTTCTTGTGTGCACCTTGTCTGACTTGGTCCCTCTCCACGACGTACTCCTCATTTTGGTACCTCCTGTTCCTGCATCGCTTTCGTTTCTTCTTTGCTTCCGCGTCGCCCTCGCCCCGGTGCATGGCCGTCCCGGCGTCCCGTTTCGCTTGTTTGGACAGGCCACTGGAGCGCGGTCTCCCCCGCGGCCGGCGAGCCACGGAAGGCGGGGGAGTGGGAGAGCGGGATGTCAGGCCGCGGCTGCCTGGCTGGACCTTCGCTGCCCGCCGGCATCCCCTCCTTGGCCTCGGAGCCGTGGGCCCCCTAGAAATCACCCTGCCGGGCTCCAGCCTGGTGTCCCCTGCAGTGTCGCGAAGCACAGGGGGGCTGCTCACAGCACCTTTGGAAGACAGACCAACACACTTTCTGAAAACGGCAGTGTTTCACCCTAGCAGGGGTCGCATCTTAGGAAGCCAGGAGCAAAATGACACTCATATAGAGCAACCTGGATGCTGTGAGGCATCATAGGGCCCAGCGATGCCACATGACGAATACCTGCTTCGAGGTGAAGCAGCGCTTGGGCCACAGTCAGACTGCACCTCCCCCCTTGGCGCCTCTTGCCCGCTGTGACCTCTGCCAGCTTTGGCTCCAGTACAGGTGCCAATTGGTTCTTCTGCTGCAATAAATTTGGTGCTATCAGTTCGCATTAGATGAGTCTATTTACGGAACATTTGTTCTAACATCAGAAATATCAACCAACAGGACCCAGTATGATAGCATATTACGAACTAAGTATATCCCGACGTAACCCATACATATGTTGTGCGATACAGCTCATGTTTTTCTAAAACATCTTAAGAATTAAATTCCAAATAAAGCCAAAGCCCAAATCAGCAAGACTTACTTTCTTTATCTGCTTCTTCCTCTTGCCTATTGGGATCTTCTTTTTGGGAAGTTTTACGAGGCCCATTGTGGTCTTTCTTGAAGCCTCTCTTTGTGGTTTATCTTGCCTACTTATACGACATTTTTTATTCTTCATAACTGCAACTTTCTCCAGGGAAGACGTCTTGCTCATACCATTTGTCTTCCTTATTTTTCTCCCTGTGCACTGACCACTGAGTATGGAAAATGCAATGCCTTCTACCACTGAGTCTGGAGAGACACTCTGTACAAGTTGCCGTCCATTTTTCGCTCTTTGCCCTGACACCTGGATAAACTCCTTTTTGCCTTTCCCAATACGACCGAGGTCTCCAGACATTTCGAGGCATACAATCCGTCTAGACTTTTCAAACGACTCTCTTTTTTCTGGATCTTCATCTTGATGATGTGTCTCTGTGGTGTTGTATGTAGACTCGGCAGTATTCTTGGTCGGACATGTAGAAATCCTACCTGGCTGACAGTTATCTTGCCTTACATCTCGCTTTCTTCTGTTGGCAAAAGTGATGCACTTTTCACGGTGACAAGTAATCAGAGCTGTTGCTTCTGGCCTTCTTGGCTCTGTAGCTGTCTGATTACCACAGCCTTTGTTTATAGTGCCTGGTGTTTCTAGGGATCCTTGTTCTACTACAGTCTCGAGCTTGAATGAAGATGATTTGGTCCTTCCCAGCTTCTCCCCCACCATCTCGAGTGGGCTCTGACAAAGGGAATTCTGAGAGCTACCACTTACAAGTAGCTGTCGTCTTCCTTCAACTGCCTTTTTCTGACTGGAGGCTCCCGCATGTTGGACTGGAAGAAATTGCTTACTTTTTGGGGAACGTGAGACAATTTGTTTTCTACCACTAATCTTACCTTTTACACCAGCCTGTGGACCAACACTGTTCAGAATAACTTTTGAAGAAGCATGCTTGGATTGACACTGCTGTAACCCAGCTTCCTGAATGCTACTGGGAAATCTGTAACGTCTCTGCCTTGAATCCTTGGTACGAGATGATCCTTTCTTCCTCTTTGAAAGCGGCTGCTCTCCTTGGTCAATAATGGATATTGGCTCTGGCCTAGCCAAGTCTTGAATGTCTTCTACAAATGTAATACTTTTCCCATCCTTAGTACGCAAGGTGGAAGCTAAAACGGGATTAGCAATGCCTACGTACGTCCCCACAAGGCTCATCGGGCCTTTTGTGTCTTGTATTTGAATTTTGGCCCACGATACAGATGGGTCCAAGACCTGATGATTCAATTGGGTAAAAGAATTCTTTGGAAGTGCTCCATTCGACATGGTGTCTGACAGTACTGCATAAGGGACAGTGGGTGTGAAACTGTTTGCCTGTGTCTGAAGAACCTCCTTAGGACATATGGTATCATTTGGTTGGGATTCCAGAGGACAGCCTGCTTGTAATATTTTCTGAACCTGTGAAGTGTTTTTTTGCCAGTTTGACTTTGAAGACAAATCAAGTGGTATGTCCTTCACTTCACCTGGGCAGGACACAGTATGCTCCTCTGTGGCGCACGGGGATTTCAAATTTGTAGAGGGTGATGATGTATTTTTATAACTGTGATTCAAGGAACATTTGTCCTTCTCATTCAGCATCCTGTTCTGTGCAGTAAAATGTGCTTCATCTGAGCTACAGCACGTTTGAGAGGATGGAGTAAGTGAAAGAGGTAGCGGACAAGCAGAGCCCAGTGCCGACGGCTTTAATGGGGCAGTAGCATCGAGACAGACCTCAGGATCTTGAGTCAAAATGCCATCTTTTCCAGCTCTGACGTTCTTCTTGTTTGATGCAGAGCAACAGATGGGTTTCAATCCCTTAAAAGACAGTTGAATTTCAGGTACCAAAGCTCTACCCAGAGAAAGTTGGTGAGTACAGGACTGAACCTCTGTAGTCACATCACAGGTTGACCCCTTTAATTGATGGTCAGTGCTGAATTTAGTTGGTGGATCTTCTCTTAAGACAGTAATCTGGTCCAAATTGGAGGGAAGTGTTATGTTACCTAATTGACAGCTCAGGTTAGGCTGTAAAAGGAAAGCTATGGGCTGGCCTGTTTTAAATTGCGAACACCGAGAACTTTGAGTATGTGTCTTCTTGGCAGAGTTTGCAAGATTTGAATTCAGAGGGGCTTCCAGGTTGTCCCTTTTCCCACCTGGTCTTTGCTGCGTTGGAAAGACTTCAACATTCTCAATGTGTTTGGAGACCTCTGCTTTCTCCGACACCACAGTACTCCTTGGGGTAGGGTCTGACAGAGGCGTGCTGCCACATAGGCGAGTCAGCGGAGCTTCCAGATAGTGTTTCAGATGACTGCCTTTCACAGACACATGGTTATTCAGATCTTCTGTAGAACCTTGTTTGCAGCTAAGGGGTCTATCAGGAGTAAATTCTGGAGCTAAGGGCTGAGACAGAGAATTGCCCACCATATTCCTGCTCTCCTTAGGCCCACTCCCCTCTTTGACCACGTTTCCTTCATCTCCTACATTCATCTGAAGGGGATCCACCTGTATAACAACAAAAGCATAGGGTATCTAATATCAATGTCCTGAAATCACCAATGCAATCCCTTTGCTGAACCTCCAATGAAGTCTCCAATGGCTACAGGTTTAAAAGCCTAAAATCACTTGTAGGATAAGATGCACAAAGTGTACTACAGTTTATCAGGTTTTACAGGAGACTTGCATCGATCCTTTGCTATTCAGATCTAGTCCAGTTTTAGTGTAATACAATCCAATACCAGAGAACAGTTGACTGATCTATTTCCATGGTTACGTTAAATTCTACAGTGGAAAGAAAGTTACCTGCATATGAGAGATGTTAACACATTTCTTATGGGATGGTGACCGTAGATCTGTACCAGAGGAGTTTTCTTTAGAATTGGGCACACCACTGTGTATCAAGACATTACAGAAAGATTTTACTGAACTTATTAGTACATAAATGTCAGCCCTCCTAATCTAAGAGACATATGTGCAGAACCTCTTTCCTCTGCTGGTGCTACACATCCATGGCTACACATCCAATTTATATCACATTGAAGAACAACTGCAATGCGGTGCAGACTGTTTACATGTTTAAACTGATATTTCTTGCACGTTGTTGTTGTCTTTGTTCAGATTTCGTCAGTAAGTGCACCACATTACTAACAAAACACACTTATATTATGCTGGAAGAATACCAAAAATGTATCAAATGAAGGAAGACTCAGCAGGAAAATCACGTCCATATCTTCTATTTGAACTGAGGAGACCTCTGCTGCCACCTAGACATTAGTCATGGCATCATCCATTAACATTACATTCCCCCCCCCCCCCACACTCTTTTTTGGTAATTTTGGTATTATACCACACAGCAGGATCGGCCAATCATGTGCTTGTTGATGGCTACAGGATCTCATTATTTTTCAAGCATCACAACAACAAATGAATTAATGGGTGATCATATGCCTGCAAAGTCCCATTAGTTTCTATTAATCAAATCAATTGACGATTTACCCCATTTAATACTGGGTCATTAAAAAAAAATCTGGAAATCCCGATCCATGCCTAATCAAAAGAGAATGTAAGGCAGCTAAACAGAAAATGAATAGATAGATGGCCTATGCAACAGGACTTGAAGATGCTTATGTGGCCCTACTTACCGCTCTTCGCTGATGGAACACAGACGGATGTGATCGAGCCAACCATGCACACTGCTACAGAGCTGAGGTGCGGACACCATGGCAGGGGAGATGGGCCGGGGCTTGTGTCAGGGCATACACTGCAACAATCACAGCCAAGGGGTGAAGGAGAAAGCGCTGAGCTAACTGACAGGGTAAACCACCATGCTCACAAGTAAACCCCCTTAACCTGAAAAATTCAGATTTCACAAGTGTGCTCAACATTTCGTCAAGCTTAAATATGCATCACATATAATTGGCAACTGAAAATCTCCAACAGGTAAACTTCAATGATTACCTAAGCCATAATAGTTACTCTCACCCTCGGTATTACCATTAAAAATCAGCGTGGTTCAGTCTGAACTACACCACAGTCTAAAGAGCCCACTTCAGTTCCGAAATACACGTTTAGAGCAGAACTGGCAAACAAATCAGGGCAAGTATCATGCCATTCCAAAAGTCAAATTAAATGTGTTAAAAAAAGAAGGAATAAAAAAATAAAATATAATGAAAAAATTACAAATAATTAAAGCCATGCTTAAGTTGGATGTTCACTGGCCGACGTAGATCCATATACGCCTGCAAATAAATGTTGTGACAATACCCCGTTAATATGACGGGATTCCCGAATTCCCAGGAACCGTGTGGTTAAGACATGGGAACATGCACGTCTGAGTCCAACTTCACTTAGATCGCTTACATTTATAACTCTTGCTGATTAAATTATTAAATTACTTATATCATGTATTCGATGCTTTTAAACATCAGATGTGACTTCTCTACATACTGATTTTAAGCATTCATATATACAACGTGACTATAGATTCCTTCGCCTGTGACAATCTTGCAGAATATTACAGGAAAAGTATTGTCGTAGAGCCATTAAATGGCTTTTTTTTCATATGCAGACCCGACGTTTAAAGTTTGTCAACTGTCAGAATTGCATTTCCCCAAAACGCCTGCAAATGGGTACCGCGCGCCGGCGTACGGCACACAAAAGGAAGAAACAATGTAGACTAATTATTAACACAGGGCCACAGCAATAGACACTTTAAAGGCGACGTATCCAAGTCGCAATCGAGGCGAAGTGCTGGGCGTGCAATTGCTTTTTTTTGTTCAATCACATTTTAAGGCAATGCATAGGATTCTAGTGGGAAAATGCCACTTTTCTATGCCGACGCGCTACTGCTTAAAATACCAACGAACCACGATGCAAATAAAAATTCTTTTAGACATCAGCAAACAAGAAAAAGAAAACAAAAGAAAAAGAAGTTTGCGTTACAGTCAGCATAAGCCAAGTGCACAATAGCGGGACTTTGGCTGCGATCGGAATAAGATGCCATCCCTTAGGACCGTGCGCAGGCAAGTCCACCTCCGGCTGTAGCTACCGCCGCACTTAGCGAGCGATCTGCGGGTCGCACACTGCCTGGCAATGCCGAAATGTGCCATGCATGCACCCCAAACCCCCTTCACATTGTCCTCCTCCCCGCCTGGCTAAAATAAGACCGCACCGGACCGAACCTTGTCCGTTTGATCCCACTTCGACGCTCAATTATTCGCAAAAAAAAAAAATATGATTAGCAAGCAATGACAATTTGCCACTGTTAAAATGCGCATTTCCCTCGTAGTGAAAGCAGGTTTAAAATTACATACGAAAGCAAGTGGATTTCTTATTTCTTCGTGCGCGTCCGCCGGAGTTCTATAATCTTCCCCGTTTTCGGTTCCGAAAGTGCAGGGGGGGTTTTGGCAAGGCAGCCCGTACCGTGTCTCTGTCTCTGATGGGAGAGTGTGGTAACTCGCTGGCTCGCGAGGGCTGCTGGGAGGTGTAGTTTTCTGGCGCCCGCGACTTGCCGTTAGCGGGGCGAGGAAGGGAGGAGCGAGGACTACAAACGCCAGCATCGAACGCGAGTCCGAGCCACTCAAGGGGGGAAAAGGGATCGCAACGGTGCGCTAAACTGAAAAAAAAAGCCGTGGTGGGGAAAGTGAGAATACATAGTATGATAATAAAGACATCAGGTGTCGTATAATTTGTGCGTATCGGGTTGCATGCATGTCATTGCCATATTGTGTGTTTTCTTATGTGAATTATATAAGTTATCCCGAAGTGGTTAGCTATGAGGAGCAGGCATTTGCAAAGGTAGGGCTTGCGTTGCAGCAAAACTAACACACGAGGGAGACGGCGGAGGGTGCGGGAAGAATTCGTAACTAAAATGCCGAGAACTGACATGAATGCATCAGTTAATCAGTGTGCAGGACAAAGGAAGAGAAGGACGACCCAAAAAATTAGATACGATAATAACATTAGCTAGATGTGGATTTATAAATTGAACAGAGAAATGCCGGGAGAACCGGGGCAATCTACGCATAACTTTGCGTTCCATTATTGCATGTTACGTTCGTGCACACATAGCTATTTTATAAATGATACTGAATTCAAACCAGTGTTGATTTTTAAGTTGCACATCACAATTGACTTAATTTCCATCTATATATCTATCAAGCCATCCATCCTGGTCACGGTGATGGGGGGGTTCGGTTATTAGGCTACTTTACCACTAATTGTAACCAATTCCTCAAAGACTGTATTATTTCAGTTTCTTGATGATCCAAACTTTTTTCTTTTAAATACAGAGAAAAGATGCTTTTCCTATAATTGGTGTCAGATATATCTTAGTTGCGTACATTGTGAGTGCATTGCTATTTTAGCCGGCTTGATCTCCAGCAATAAAACTGCTCTTCTTCCATAAATGTTGATTTTCCATCCATACAATGATTTCCGGAAGAGCAACACATCACATCTATGTTACATAAAGACAATTTTGTCCATGATTATATACAGTTGTTGCAGATAATGTACATGACAAGGATACCACTGACAAGGAGCCAGCTTGGGAACACGTGCTTTAAGGATGACCTTGCAATGAGTCGCCAGTAGCAAGCAGAAGATAATTACTGTAGTTACAAACTCATACCAGCCTTTAAAGCGCTTGCTTGACAATCTTAAAACTAATCTTTTCAGGTTAAATAGCCATACACACCAGGCACAGTTTCACAACAAAATGTACTGGAGAGCAGTTTAAGGACTTCAGTACATCAAATGGTACGGCAGCTCTGGAGGATGATGCTTGTTATCAGATGCTCAAAGTTCCCCAGCCTGTCCAGCAAGGTCACATCAGTCAGCCTAATGAAATGCAAAGATGGGCCGTCACATGCAGAAGTACCATCCATTCCCTTCCATCTATTTTCCATAGCTGCTCCCCCAGCATAGCGTATATTATAGGCAATCTGAAGATAGTGATTTCTGACTCCGGGAGAAAGTTGGATTACCTGGAAGAAAAACTTGCAGGAGGAGACTGAAAAACTCCATACATGCCTAGCTGTGATGGAAATCAAACCCAAAACCAACTGTCCAACTGAAACAAATTATTTTGGGGGCAAATTAATTCCCAGGTAAGTCACAGTTTTCTGTTTACTTTATATGATGCTGTTAACATTATCTAAATAAAATGTGGTGATGCCACTATTGATACGGTTGATCATGGTTGCTCATGCATGAACCTATAACCTATAACACATCTTCTAAGCCTATATACCACAGATGAGTGAATGTCAAATGAAGGCAGATTATGGTGCAAGTTCTAATCTGAAGGGATGTATGTCTTCTTATACAAATAGGCCACTTTAAGTAAGCCACAGTGTTAAGAAACAAAGACCTCTTGCTTAATTATGGATTCCCTAAAGTGACGTGTAAGCGGTTTATGGCGACACCTCAGCGGAAAGGTAATACATGGGGAACTCATGGCGAGGATGGGCCACATATGCAGACCACGCGGGTCTGGTGCGCACTGAAATGAGTTGCATTCAGATGCACGGTGTTGCATTTAGATGCACTGAAACAGCATATCATAATTAGTGCTAAACGGATTATAAGAGGCGTTAGCATTCGGCAGTGACAGACTATACGACTTGACGTCGTTTGGACGTGCTATTGGCTGCTTTGTAGCGAGATGTGCACTGTAGGAAACAGGAGGGCAAACAGGGCTCGGTATCCGCTGGTGCAGCGACGGGCTGAGAGCAGGACAGCGAAACCTGCCCCGATTCTGGGCCATTTAAAAGCCCCGACACGCGTGCCGATTACGGAGAGATACCAATGTTTAGTACTATTTTATATTCATCTATTTATTGTCCTTACAGGAACGATGCAGCGGTTTGTCAATTCAGATCGGGGGGTAATTTAAGAGGAATCCGGAACAGTCAGTAAATTGTATTCAGTGTAAAGCTAAATTTATTAGGATCAGCGTATACCTGCGTATTGGATCCTGAAACATGCTATATATTGGGGTAGGCTCGGTGGTGAGCACTCCCACGTCGGGGTCTGCGCCCTGCTCCGTGTATGGGATTTGCATGTCCCCACATTGTATATAATTTGGATTAATTATCCCCCCAAGACACAGACCTTTGTATTCAAATGAAGGTGCGTCCCCTGCGACGGGCTGGCGCCCCATCCCGGGTTATTATTCCCACCTACGGGACAGGCTCCGGAACCCCGCGGTGCAGAAGCTGGAGGCAGTGATGTTATCTATTATTTTGATCATGTCTTTATGAAAAGCAAATGCAAAAGTAAGTGGGCCTGCATTTATTTGCATTTGTAATTTTAATCGTACAGAAAGTATGCACGGGTCAAGCAGACCTGCGATTTCTATTTGTAGCATTATGCAAACTTATCTTCAAAAAGTTTAACGAGTTCAAACGTTGCCCCGTGACGTCATGCAGTTACCATGGAATGCCCTCTCACTGACCGGTATGGCACTTGTTAGCCTTTTTATAGGAATTAGTCTCAAATCGGACCTTAAGAGATCCCTTCTTGTATGACTATTTCAATTAGAGATAAAATGGCTTAACAATGCTTTCTTTTTCCGAGACCGTAACGTGAAGTTTATCCAATTCAGGGTGAAATTTGGGCACCTCTTTACGATCCTGATTTGGTGCTAATTTCCGAAGCGGTCCTAGAGCCATTTCGCAGTCCTTGTATATGATGTTTAATTTACTGTATTAATATATGAACTTAAACGTTCCACGCATAATAAAAACACAGGATGGTCACGGTAATGTCACGGTAAATTCTGCCGGCCTACATTCCCGTCGGGCCACCGGGAACACGCCCAGACTTCTGGCGCGCAAACCAAGGGGGCGTGGTCACGATAGGGGGCGTGGTCATGGGGGGAGGGGCTTCGCGTGACCGTCGGTTATCGAAAAAGACATGGGGAGTCATTCGGGCAGAAAGGTCTCAGGGGTGCCCAATCCGGTATAAAAGATTTAATTTCATTATTACCATTACTTTTTTTACCGCAGATTAAAGGTATGAGCATAAGTCTAATTATATTTTCCATATTTTTCTATATTTTGTGGCATTTATTAAATAAAAATTATGCTAATAAAGTTGATATAAAAGTCTGAACACTTGTTAGTGTCTGTGATGTAAAGCCAGAAATCAAGATAGAAATGTATTTCACATGCTCTGTGTTAATTATAATAAAACACACAAATTGATCAGCCCCAGCAGCCCCAAAACATTATGTGGTTACCACCAGGCCTCATGCTTGGCATGGTGGTGGCAACAGTAAAGGCAGGCAAACAGGGAGATAACGGTAAAAGTTGCTGACCAAGCAGGGTGGGCAGAAGTCCCGTAGCTACTAGCCTACTCCCCTGAGGGTGGAGCTAATCCACATTTCATTAGCATCTTTGGGTGGATATTTTTGGGAAGGCACAGGCAATCATTGGCACAGACGCTGTTTGGATGTTACCTTTTTCATGATGAAATGTTCCATTTTACCAGGATACACTTACCTGCAGGGGGGTGACCAGTACCTGGCAGAGATTCCTGGAGCCCCTTCCGTATGGGGGAGGCCTCTGGATTCTTATAACCAAAGATCCAGTCAGGGTCACAGGGCCCCTAGGCTACACTTTCCAAAGGACCCTCTTCTTCCTCCATGCCCCAAAATGAGACAATTAACTATACAACTTTTAAATGCTAGTACTGTAACTAAAATAATTTGGCAGGCTCACACTTTCACATCAGTCATATGCAGCAAGCATATGCGTATCAGAAAATACACAAAGTGCCAAAAAGTGATACAATTAAGAACTGCCCCCCTCCCCATTCAGTTTTAACCACCAACTTACAAACAAATAAATGTAAAGGATCATTTAAAAAATAGTAATTAAAAAATGAGCCATTCCAGACATAGATTTTGTTACTTAGATTTTAGACATTTGTACATTTACGAAGAGCTTTCTCTGTTTTGCATTGTTTTTGGCATGAGCCACACTGCCTTCTAGTTAAAAATGCATCCTTCCCAGAAAGGGGGGTCCCTGATCACTCTGGGTCTGTAGGCTGCAGCCTATGCAGGCCTATTCATTAATCCGCCTCTGAGGGCCACAGAGACCAGTAGCTTGAACTTTTCATGTTAAGAATGTTAACAGCAGATCGAATGTGGATTTCTGTCTACATATTACTTGTCTTTACTCAAGAGGAGTACGGCATCACATATTTAGTGTTTTAGTGTAAGATCTTACATGCTCGGTGCTTCTTTTTTACAGCCTTGGAGACACTTTCTTCCGACTAATGTTTAGTCCCTCAGCCAAGGCTGGACTGAATTAAAAGCTGTTCCATCATTAATAAAGTTAGCGTTTTCGTTAACTCTGTCATGAACCTCAGTAGACCTATCAGTCACGTGCAGGGGGGGCGGGGGCATGAGCACCTGCCCCTTTCCTCTTGGGTACCCCCCAAGTGCCCTTTTCTTGAGGCATTTTATTTATTTATTTATTTTTAATGTGTGTGTGCATGTGGAGTCCCGCCTGTCCCCCTCAGTAATAACATTTAACTATTAATCACAATTTTGCTAAATAAGAGGATCTGGCTTGCAGCGCGCGCGGGTTACGAGCCGGGAACGAGCTGGGAACGAGCTCGCAAAGAGCACGCGCTGGGCGCTGCGGAGCTGTAGGGGAAACACGCAAATTAATTGGGAGACGCAGACTGATGCAACAAAAACCAGTAAGTAGGGTGTATATTATTATTTACACGTTGTTAGGTTGTCTTGTGGCAACTGACGAATTGAAACAAAACATTACTTGTCCTTTTATTAACTGCACAAGTAGTGGTGTTCATTAGCCGCTAGCTAACCGGGTAAGTCATGGGTCTGTAACTCTGTCCACCGTTTTAGGGAACGTATTTAGGGCTTTTCCCCGCCTTTCTGGAGGGCTTATATTTTTAATATCTAATATACATATCCACATAATTATGGATTATTATAATTACGATATAAAAAAACACACACTGTATTTTAAAAAAATACATCAAGAAACAGATTATATTAGATTTATATTTCAGATATGACAAAATGCTGATTTTACAGCAACAAAATTATGGTATCGCTACAGTTTATATTTAATAGGCTTTCTGCCTTGCACAGAGTGGATAGTCAAGCAAACTGAATCATCATAAATACATTGTTGTATATTTATTACTTTATTTTTTATTCTTATTGCTTTATTATTATAGCACAAGGAATTAATAATAAGGGAAGGATTCTGGATCAGCACCATGATGCAAACTTGTGGCCATAGTATATACAGTATTCTGGAGAAGGTATAAAACGTCACTGTATGTGCATGTGTGTGTGTGTTTTATGTGCACAGATTCTTTTTCAATTATTAGATTAGTTTCTATATTAGATTCTTGATGAATGTGGCTTGTTGTTATTCAGCCTGGTTCTATATGCCCCTTTTTAACTTTGAGCACCCGCCCCTTCAAACATCTTGGCACGGCCCTGAGACCTATCTACACCTATGCTTTTGTTCCATGTTGCAATATTACAAAGTCACAAGCTAATTAAAATGTTTAAGAAAGTTATGTAATTAACTAAAAGCTCTGCCCCTCCACACCTCTTGCTTCTGAGTGGTAGCCTGCCTAGCTCACAAACCACAATCAGGGCGCCCACTCCGACAAGGTAAACTGACCCACACCGTGACATAAGATTATTGACATGACATGCAAATGAACAATAGAGATCCAATCTGGTAGATGTCAGCACTGTGATTTGTGTGTGAGCAGCACTCCATGCTAGCTCCCCTTGTCACCCATACCTAAACCCACCAGCTAGGCTATAATAGCAGCTGATTTAAAACAGGGAGCTTTTTCAGACTAGGTAATCTCACCCACCTCTGCTAAACTCCACACACACACACTCATACACAGCAGGGGGAAAGAGAGGCCACAGTGGAGAAAAAAGGATACAGGGATAGGCATAAATTTTAATTCTATATAAATATTTTATTAAGTGGAGTGTCAGGCCTCGACTGAATAACTACTACTTGAAAGTCTGAGTTTACTTGCTTGAAATCATAACTATCTGTCTTTACCTATATACATTTGTCTACAAGTATTTGTCCTGTGCTTTTGCCATTTGCCAGGTGGGTCGGCATGGCAGAATGATGGCTCCTGGTTGACCACTAAGGACGCCGTGCCAAGCACATGGGACTGGGTATAGGCCTGAGGCAGTGCCAGGACCTTCTGGGGGGAGTGTATCTCCCTGCTGATTCCCAGAATGAGGTGCAATCTCTGGCTTTAGAAAGAAAGGCCTGACCTGAGCAGTTTGGCATGCAGCCACCGTGAACCTCGCCTGCCCAAGCAGTGTAAAGACACTGATGGATGCAGAGGTATGATTATCTGTTGGGAGCAGATAATGCTATCAATGTAACATTTTCAAATTAATTAGTTACATCATGTTTTTATAATTAGGCATACAGTCAATGTCTTACACTAGAGAATACGTCAATTCCAGCCATAGATTTTTTACATGGATTTTAGACATTTGTACACTTACAAAGAGCTTTTTGCATTGTTTTTGGCATGAGCCTCACTGCCTTCTGAGTAAAAAAACATCCTTCCCAGAAACAACTGTGGCAATAGACACACCCCTTGCACACCAACAGAAAACGGAAGTTGATTGTGAGCTTCCCGTACTTAGTCTCACTTAGTATGTGTTTACTGAATTAAGGCACAGGCACAAGAGGTGAGAATATGGGTTAAAGTGGGCAAAAATATCTATTCATGTCAAAATATGTACCAGTCAATGATAGATGTTTATGTTAGAGTCAACACTCTATGTGTGGTTATTTGAGCAATCATTTTAATGTTCCCATTTTTTGTGTCATCATTGTCCCTCTTATACAGCAGTGAAATATGAAAATATTGGCTTTATTGTTTGCCAAGTCAAGTGGAAACAAGGAATCAGTATAGATTCGTAACACTGAAATAACAGCGGTTGTAGGATAAAAGTCAAAGCATTGATTTCTTTCACTGGACGTTTGTCTGGTGTCATTAGTCCAAAGAGAGGCATGTTACACCAAACCACTACAATTTATGATGATTGATAATAATCAATGAAAACATTCGTTCTATAAAAAAGGCAGTAATGTGACAAGAAAAAAAATAAGTAATCCGATAATTCCGCTCCGAAATGACCGGTTCTAAGGGACAGGTGAAGGGAATTGGTGCGTGAGTGTGGCGTGCCCTGCGATGGGTTGGCGCCCCGTCCTGGGTCGTTCCCTGCGTTACTCCCGTAGCCTCCGGGGTAGGCTCCAGACCCCCTGCCACCCTGAAGAGGACAAGTGGGTATAGAAAATGGACGGGTAAATGCATAAATGCCCTTGTAGGCTTCTTCCCACCAGCGACAGGTGGTTCGCAAACAACCCAGTAAACGCAGAACGTTCAGGAAACGTTCCCTAAAGGTTCTCTGAAGGTCACATTATGTGGAACCTTCGAGGAACTTTTAGGGAATGTTCCCTGAAGACTCCATTAAGGTTACATTTTTGTATCCA
>JAODKM010000037.1:5780891-5811028 GCA_026780845.1 Petrocephalus sullivani | reverse complement strand
GGCTGAAAGCACTGTTTGGTCATGCTTTCAGCCTTGCTAGTGAGCGGAGCCGTGTCAGCACGAGTCTGGATCGGTTACGGCTTGTGGGCATTACAAACCGCCAGTCGGTGGTACTGCTCGAGCATGGCTCAGTTCTCGGTGCCAGTGGACAAGCGCCTTTACATTTACTGCTCGAGTACGGCTCAGTTCTCAGTGCCAGTGGAAAAGCACCTTTGCATTTTTTCCCCCTTTAACTACCTGACATTTACTTCCTTGATCCTGGAACTAAACACCCATCCTGGACATAATCTTGGCTGCCCCATACCCAAAATCATTCTTATGCAGTTGAATATAGCTTCTCTTACTTAAATGGCTGACACTAGCGCCCCAATCCGGAATGTCTCAGACCATCATACATGTATATCATATGACACGTGCAGTCTTTGGCCGTACCGGCATCCAGCAGCAGCGATGGCACCAAGCTCTCCGTTTCCAATTGTCGCAACTTTCGTTTCTCATCAAACTGCCTTAACAGGACTTCCTCGTCGTCCAAAGTGTCCTCCTCTTCCTCGGGCACCTCCCCTAGCCGACTCCCGTCTCCTGCAGCGGGCTCATTGTCATTACCCTCTCCTGCTTCTGAGGGCTCCTCGGTCAGCCTGCCCGTCATCCAGGGATTGGCCGGGTCAGTAACGTTCTGAGCTTCATTGACAAAATCGGGCAGCACCTCCTCCGCCTCCTGCTGCTCTTCCTCGTCCTCTGAAGGCACCACCAGCTTCTGAGTCAGCTCTCTGTTCATCTCAAGCTGGTGCTGCATGGCCTTACGAGCCTGCAGGCAAGTGGTTAAAAAATACCATTAGGGAGGACACACGCCGGTAAGACACTCCCAGAGCACTAGGAAGACACGCCCCCTCCCAGAGCACTAGGAAGACACGCGCCTACCTCATTGTCATATTTCGCCATGATGGCTTTGGATCTTGCCCACTTGCCGCTGTTCTGGTGCTTTAGAGACATCCTTTCCTAGAGGACAGGGCAGCAGGACGTGTTATTATATCCAAGCTGGGCTTATCTGCAGATGTGAGGTGTGAATGAAGGCTGCTCCAGCTTACCTGCATCCTGGCCAGCTCCATCTTCTTCAGCTCCTCGAGGGCAGCTGCGGGGTCGGCCTTGCGCATCTCCTCGAACTCGCGCAGAAACTCCTTGTGCTTGGCTTTCTTCAGCACCTTGTGATACCTGATCCACAAACACACCCGAAGGGTCCAACACTCAACACACAGGCTCTCCCCACATTCTCTGTGATCCGGTCATGTCCCTGCCCACTGGCTACGCACTTCCCGTCCCCTCGCACCAACAGTGGTGATGGAAAAAAAAATCATAAACAGTTTAAACAAATTCAATATACAGAGGGAGCCAAAAAATGTGGACACACCAAGTTATCACCTCTGGGCTTCTTTGAAGTTGAATCGAATATTGGCAACAATGTGTAGCACAATGTTATCTCAGAAGATGTTGTTACTCGCATGAATGCCAGCGGGATACCCATATACACTGCGCAGTAGAAACTTAATACGGGTTTTTCTTTTGTTGAAGTGTGTATACATTTTTTGGTCCCCTCTGTGGTATGCCTACAGCAGAGGTGGTGTATGAAACACTTTCCTTATTTAGACAGCAGGAACACAAACACTTGATGCATGCATACCCTTAGTTAAGTGATCAGCTATCAAGACAAACTTAAATAACTAACATTTCAGTAGATATGAACGGCACTGCCAAAACACAAGTCATAACATTTAAATAAGACGTGACCTAAAAGTCTGAAAAATCTCCCTGCAACGACAAGGCAGTGCTCGTCTATGTGGAAGACTTTTCCTGCCATGCTTTGAGGAAAAATTTATACTAGTTCTTACGTCACATGAAAATCTCTGATCAAAAGAACTGCATGGATTTCAGCTTCCAATGAGATGCAAAAAGAGACTGACAGAGATATAGATGGGGGGAAAAGGCCCCTAGTATGTAGTCACACATGCAGACCCATCTCCCCCCCCACCCCCCATGACACACCCAAAGGAGAGTCTCACTTTTTACTTTTTATCTTCCTGTCCCGTCGGGCTTTCGCCTCATAGTAGGACTGGAGAGCCCTGACCTTCTGCAGCTCAGCACGCCGGATCTTCGCCTGCAGTGACGCAGAAACACCGACACTCATTAGTCCATAAAGGTCCGGGTCTGCGTGCGTGTGCACGTGCCCAAAGCTCCGGCACAGGGCTCTGTCGCTGGGCTGACCTCCTCCAGGCTCATGGCCTTCAGGGATGCCTCCTCCAAAGGTGTCAGCACAGGGTCATGGACAGGCTGCATGTTCTTATGAAGAAGCTGGAATATTTCTTGTTCTAATGGGGTCTGTGCCTGTGATACAGAAGGGGAGGGGAATAAAAATATGAAGTGTACCAGGTAATTTCTATATAAATAACATTATTTCCATTCCATTAGTTTGTGGAAGGTATCCCAAGTACAGTAGGCCTGTAATGGATAATCAGACCATCAGGAATAGCCTCACATCCTATTGTACAGGCACATTCACTATGCTGCCCACATTTCAGACGTTTTATCCTACCTTCCATCCAGCCACCACTTGCTCCACGCGCTTTGGGCCAGAAGGCTCCTGGTTCAATGGGAAAATCAGCTGTTCAGCTCTTTTGTTCTGTTCCACCACAGTCTGCCACTGAGAAACGGTCTTTGACGCCTTCGCGTATGCCGCCTCTCTTTGGACCTGAAGAGGAAGGAAGGGGGTGACAGTCAACCTGGGTGTATCTCCACCAATCCCAACCTCAGCCAGGTTTCTCCTGGAGTTTCACAAACCTTCTCGCTCTGCTGGCGACTCAGAGGTAGTGCCACGGTGTCCTTCCGATTCTGTAGATTCTTTAGCTGTTTCTTAGTTTTTATGACGGCAGAAGGAGCCTGGTCCATGCTGCCCAGGAGGTCAGATAAGCTGATCTTTTCCCCAGCACCTGGAAACATAACTCTTCAATATGCACATCTGTGGTCTTTTAACTACATTCCATTAATTCCTTAAAATACCACAAATTGTAATATACAGCATATTGTTAAAGTAATAGTGTCAGAAGGGTTACCTTCGGCGCTGACTGTGAACTCGGACACCTGCAGGCTTGCCTCTGACCGCTCGGCCACTTTTCTCCTAAACAGTACACAAATTAATTTGTGATGGCAAAGTTACGGCAATCTGCTACTCCACTTATCAGAATCCAGTCTAACCTCTTTCCATCCAGGGAGCTAATGGCTTCCAGCAGCTTGCGATGTTTCCGTTCATCGTCGCTTCCTCCCTGAGAAACCAAGACAAGATCACGCAAATCAATAATTCATTAAGACAATTATACACTTTATGCATTTTATGACGCTGGTTACAACGTTACTAATTCTCAACTCCTGAATAAATCTGATAACTCCCCACCTCATCTTCGCTTGCACTGATAACAGTATCATCCTCGAATAATTCATCTTCATCGTCGTCATATGACAACTGGGTGCGCTTCACACTCGTGCTGCCAAACGAAAACACAAATACTTCAGAACACAACGGATACAAATTTAGATTTAACTATAACTATTTTAACAGCGTAGTCCATAAATAAAAGGACAATTCCCCAGCTGCACCGAAACGTCGAATCTTAAAATTACGCATTTGAATGTATAAAACTAACGTGTTTAAAAACGAGGCAAAGAAAAGATTACCGTATCTGCTAGATTAAACATCTCGATATTTAGCTATAAGATATAACCACAAACCTTGCTGCTTTAGGAGCCCCTGCAGTGTGTCTCGCTTTGGTCTTAGCCATGATGTTCGCGCAACTACCCACGTGCAGGCTCGGTACCGTACAGCGATTTGGTGCCATGTTTTGTGGAACTGTCGCAAACTTTTTGCGACTGGTTATCAACTCGACTAGATTAGAGAGAAACACAAAACAAATAATTAGTTTGACCGTCCTGTATATAATTTACGCGAAATATTTTGACAAATATACCGTACGTACATATGTGTTAAGAATGAAAAATGTCATGCCACAACTGCAGTAGTAACAAAGCATTGTGGGTCTTGTGAAGACGGGGTGGTTTACGGCTGTCGGTGGTAGTGATGGTGAGATGAAGCTTTGTTGAAGCACCGAAGCATTCCAGCCAATTGTGTCAAAAAAGGGCTCATGCTCGAAGCTTCAAATGAACACTGAGGACATCTATTGGTTGAAAAATGTATGACATGAAGCGCTCACAATCAATCAAAGGATTAAGAGCAGTGAGCTCCAGTGTAATGTACGGAAGTCATAATTATGATGATTAATCTTCATTGTTGACACGCCAAACCACTTAACAACAAAAGGAGTCGTCAGCGGTACTTGCGGGTCGGGGACTCGAACCAATAACTCTTCGATTACACGGTCGCAGTCCCTAACCACTACACCACCTGCCTGTCCGAGATGCTGTCAGCTACTTATACTCTACTTACATCTCATAACATAACTTAGTTTCTCATAATTTCGACTCAGTATCTCATAATTATGACTTAGTATCTGAACTATTTTTTAATTTCTATTTTTGTAGCGGAAATGGGCTTCCGTAGTAATGTTATAATACTGACAAAACTGTTTAACGGGGTAGAGGGATGTGAAATAGGAAAGATGGATGGTATTGGAGTGCGTCTGTAACCTGAATGTAAAATACAAGATAATGCTTGTCCTGGCGTTTGGGTTGATCAATCATTTTTATTCAAAAAGAATATTTTTTCAAGTGTTTTGGGGCTTGAGCGGTTCCTTTTTTTTTTACATAGAACATACCTTGTCGGAGGATAAATGTTCGAAATGCTCCCAACCCGGGGAAAAGCTCCTACTTCCACCTCAGATTATACATCTGATCCACTATCCACTCTCCGATACAACAAGCCCACAACCGCGGCGGTTCCGTATCGCGCTTTGAAACGCCCGCGCTGGATTCCGCACGCTTCCCGAACCAACTGGGCGTGGCTTCCCACGTGAAGCTTCTAACGTCATTGATTACGTCATCGGCAAAAGAATGACACAAGCTCCGACACGGGGCTTCAGGAACGTCAGCCCTCCCTACTCGATACGCGCTTCGAAGCTTCGACGCATGACTTAACATCACTAGTCGGTGGTGCAGGGGAATGTCACTTATTTGATTGCTTTTAATTATACTATTTCGGGCATTGTTCATTTTATGGCTTATTACGCACACCGCCTTATGTAAAACCAGATGTATATTTATTGATGAATTATTATTATTATTATTTTATTTCACCTAGGAAGCAAGTGGTACTAGCATTTCATTACAGACATGTACGTTGCAATTCATAATTGTACACATTTCCAAAAAGATTTTTGCATCACTGTTTTTGTTTTTGATGAAATTTGGCATAAGACTCACATGTACATACCTTCCAGAGTTCAGAACATTTTTTTTGTCGATCCCCTTTGGGAATTTGCGCCTTTTGCACGCCATGTGTAGCCAAAAATGATAACTCAGCATGTTTGCTAATGAGCTTTTATTATTACGTGGCCCTCATAGCACGATGCATCTTTACAGCAGTGTCTGAACATCGGAACGTCGGTCAACATTGTGAAACATTTGAATGCATAAACTTGGAATCTGCTGAATGTTTTGGAGTTTTTTTTTCTGAAATATAATTGTATGGAGTGAATTATATGACATTTCATTCCTATGTAATGTATACCACTGTATTTTTTTTTATTAATTAATGTAATTAAAAAATGTTAAGTCACTGTGCACTGATTGCCATACTGAGGGCTGCTGCAAATGACATTAGCAATCAGAGATAATTTCTTCTTTTAATGCAGCCAGGCCTCTTTGCCACAGCAGTGTAGGCTGGAGCCCAGCGGTGAGCGCTAGTCAGGGTCAGCCCACTGCCCGTGCTGCAAAGCAGCCATTCTCTTCTTGTAAGGAAGCCTTTTCTTGGCCATTTTCCATTTTTTGCCTGTAATACTAACATTGGGTATCCGAAGAACATTTTACATTTATCTCTTGAACTTTAGTTAATAACCAACGGAGTTTATTATTAACTGAACTGGTTTTGAGTTGATTTGAGTGATTGCAGAACTGTGTAAGTTACTGCTTCTGAGACACTATTTCATTTATTAGGGTTACTGGAAGAAACAAAAAAACTGAATAATGGAAATGCGTAAGGCTGTTGGAGCATGCATTTAATAGCCCTAAAAATTGTGTTACTGGTGAGGTATCATTCCGTTCTGGTGAGGCAGTTTGTCTGTGTTTTGTGATTTGTCACTGTCATGACACAAAAGCAGACTCCACTTTGTACACAGTTTGGCTTCAAAGAATGCAGAAAACAGCAGATATTAAGCAAGAAACACTGAGATTCTAAGGTAACTGCTGTGTCACTAGATCTAGGACATAGGGTGCTTGTCAGAACCTTGAGCTTACGAAAGGAGCATAGCAGTTCCATAGCTGGAAAGCTACAATTCATGTAGGGGTGAAATATTTCCACTTACTCAGGTTTTGGTAATGGTGAACAGTGAGTCTGGGTTGGAGTGAACACTCATGTCAGAAGTAGAGGGAACACTCAAGATGCATGACAAGTTTGGATCACTGGAGTAGACTGAGATATTGTTGCAGGCTTCTTAAATTCTGAAGCTCCTGAATTTACCACTAGATACACATCTAGATAAACTAGTGTGAGTCCAGCCCCAGCAGAAGGTAGGTCCCAAAAGTTCCCCCAGCTTACCTAAGCGGTTACCAAGTGGGCTTGCACATAGATTGTAGGCCACTGGTTGTTAACTCACTTGACTAGTGTTTCTCAAATCATTCCTTGGGGACCAAACATTTGACGTTTTTGCTCCCTCCCAGCTCTCAGTAGGAAGTTCGGAGGGAGCAAAAATATGGACTGTTTGGCAGGGCACTAAGAGGAGTCAAAAACGTGGACTGTCTGGTGGTCCCTGAGGACGGGCTTGAGAAAATGTCAGCATACCACCTACAGGTTGTACTTGGTTATCCATCTGAAGTTAAGCAGGTTTGTGTCTGGTCTCTACTTGGATGGGAGACCTACTAGGAAATTGGGTTGCTGCTGGAAGAGGTGTTGGTGTGGCCAACAGGTTACCCATCCTGTGGGCTGTGTATATTCCAGTGCCCCAGTGCAGTGACAGGGACACTGTGCTGTAAACATATCATAAAAAGGTGCCCCTTCACCACCTTAGCTACTGGGTAGTGCAGGGGCCTTCAACTCCAGTCCTGGAGAGCTACTGTCCAGTAGGTTTTCTCTCCTGCCTGCCTTCTGATGAGCCGCACCTGTTCTCAGGTAAATACCAGGAACAGGTGTGGCTCATCAGAAGCCAGGTATAATAGAAAACCTACTAGTAGCTCTCCAGGACCGGAGATAGTGACCCCTGGGACAATGGCTGCTGCTGCATCACCAAGTGGGTGCTACATGGGGGTGAAGTGGTTTTAAGATGCTCCCCATTGCTTCTGTAAAGTGCTCTGCGTGTCTTGAAAAAGTGCTATATAAATGTAACATTCATTCATTGACTATCGTGGAGTAAGGTTTGAATTCTTGACAATTAAACACAGACAGAAGGAGGTTTCCAAGTGCCTTTAATAGTCGATCAGATGTGCAGCAAAGCCTCAGATTTCTTGACCTTGCTTTTATACTTTAGTTGGTACCTTCTCTGGGGTCTGTGCAGTCCCCTTTTCCAGCACATCCTCCCCAGCAGTCACCTGCTTGCAGCTCCACTCCCTCATAATAAGCAGTGCTATAATGCAGGCTTCACTGCCTTGTCTAGTCCTTGTCCTTCAGATATTTTTGAGACGCACAAAAAGACTTGTACTTCAGAACTTCAAAACGATCTTAAGAACTAACAGTCTGGCTTCTAAGATTTTAATAATACAATCACTATTCATTCCAAGCATCATGACCCCCTAAAAGCCTCTTTGTTTACTTTTTAAAAATTCCACTCCCACGTGCAAAGGGGTCTTTTTACATTTTCTTCTGTAACACTAACACTGAGTACCGAAAGAACAGTTCAATCCCAAGAATATATATTTTTTGATTTATCTCTCGCACTTAATTTTATTAATCGGAGGAGTATTTATGGACTAAACTATTGGAAATTGGAAGTTGTTCCTGTTTGTGTTTATGTTTTAAAATTTCATGTCATGATAGCTTTGTAATTAAAGTTCTAACAGTTCAGAAGAGTTTAAAAATTAAGCACGACTGCCGTTACGTCTTTACAGCGCTGTCTGATACTCAGACCCTGATAGCAACAATGTGTCATTAAAATGCTGAAGTTTGGAATGTTAAAATTGTTAAACATCTATACACCATTGGCATCGAGTCTGTAAGCATGAGTTTAGGATATGCTGAATATTGAGGAAAGTTGCAATAAAAAAAAAAGTGTAGCCCAGTTTGTAAAGTGTTTTGGGGGACTTTTTAGAGAATATCTTCTTTGTCTCTCAAGATGATTTTCTCAGAAAAACATTGGGCGGTATGTGGCCCGGCCGGTTGGGCTGCTGTGTCTATGTTTGGAGGCTGTCCAGATAGAATCATCGGGGCCTTCAGTGAAACCTACCGCAGGAACTGGCCAGCCCAACTTTCTCAGAAATACATGTACTGTATGTCGCTTTGGATAAATGCATCTGCTAAATAAATATAAATAAATATGGACGTCTATGAATATTCCACACTATGAAAGTCTCCATATTTAGGAAAAAAAATACATATTATGTATTGATCAATATGCTGCCCTTCAGCTTGCAGGGAAAAGTTTGGGAGTTGGTGGCGGGATTGGCGCTCCAGCCTCCGTGAGAACGCTTCACACGGCTCCAGCGAAGCAGACAGGACTCTTTCCTGGTCTTTGCGGGAATAGCTCTGCTGCAGCCGCCCACGGGAAGGCTGCTCGCCTCATGGAGGAGATGGGAGAAATCCCTCGGGAGCTTCATGCCTGGAAGAGACGAAAGCGTCAGAGAGCCAGTGGGCTCAGGCCCGTTGGGGATGGGGCTGGTGTGGCGCTGAGGCATCTCCCGCTACACGGCAGCTCTCGGGTCCTAATCTGAGGCGGCCCATCTGGGGAGGTGTGTGGAACGTCCTGTCTCTCTGGCATGATGACCAGCCTCCTCTGCTGTCAGGGGCACTCTCGGAGGTACAAAATCTGGAGAGTTGCCAGATTTCTGTAGCAGGATAAACCTGTTGGTCTGATTGCTCTGATGGCTGGTGGTGTTTCATCTCACCGGGCACCCTGGATATTATCGGGATGAGATGTAGCACACAGCTTGATGCAACTCCAGCCTGTATCGGGAGCAGAGAGGGACGGCTGTGAGAACTCTGAGGGCAGATAGGAGGTGGATAGAGATAGAGGGATGGAAGCATTATGCACATACAAATCTGTTCCTCAGAGACTTGTAGTCAGGGTGTGGATGACAGTGTGGTTGTGACCCACTGGCCCGGTTAACAGGCATGGGGAGTCCCTGAACGTCAGCACTCCAATTCCACGGGGGAGTGTATAGCTAGAGTGACAGCACGGTTCAATTCATCCAAAGCCAATGGCACCGATCCCCACCCAGCTCTGCGCCTCACACTGTAGGCCTAACTGGCAGTGAGCAGTTAGCCAGAGCTAGAACTACAGTCCCTATAAGCCAGGCTAAACAAGTGTGTTTTTAGTCTAGACTTGAATATTGAGAGGAAGCCTGAATCTCGCACATCCGCTGGAAGACCATTCCATAGCTGCGGAGCTCTGTAAGAGAATGCTCTGCAGCCTGCCGCAGTTCTTTCTACATTAGGTACTAATAGATATCCTGCTCCTTGAGATCGAAGGAGGTGAGAAGTGTTGTAAGAGACCAGTAGATATTCTTGTGCAAGACCATTCAGTGCATTATAAGTCAGTAGCAATATCTTGTAACCCTAGACTTAACTGGAAGCCGGCACATAGAACACATAGGCACATAGAACAGAGCTAATATGATCACATTTTTTAGTTTTTGTAAGAATTTTGTACCAGCTGAAGTTTATTTAAAAATCCAGATGGACATCCAGCCAGGAAGTTATAAAGGCATGTATTGGTTTTTCTGTATCGTGGAAAGAGATTATTTTCTGAGGCTTGACTCTGTCTTCTAGAACGCAGCTTTAGTAAAAACCATATTATAGGAGAAAATCTTTAGCCATCTTACTGTGTACTAGACTGTCTAATAGACAGTCTTCTAACCCAGAGAGCTGATATGCATCATCTGGTTTGACGTTCATTACTTTTACTAGGGCTAATTCTGTGCTATGGTTTGATCTGAAACCAGACTGGAACAGGTTAGTATTGGTAGGCTGTAGGAAGGAAGGCAGCTGATGAAAAACTTTTTCCAGGATCTTTGAAAGGAAATCTTTAGTTTCAAGATTTGATTTATTGAGCACAGGTCTAATAACAGTGATTTTAAAATGTTTTGGAATATATCCAAGCCTAAGAGACGAGTTTGACAAGTTTAACAGGCCCTTAGCCTATTGGCCTGGTTTAACTGCTTGGGTCTGCAGTAATGAGAATCCTGTGAGCCTTTGTCAATTTTCGTTAAGCGTCCAACTCAGTTGATCAAGCTGCCCTGTGGGACACCCAGAGGCTTCAGGGGAATCTCCCCAAAGTTGCTGGACGTCATAGCCAACCTGTATACTAGCACTGGGAGTGTTGGGAAGTGGAGGCAGAGCCTCTGCATTCTTCCCAGTGGATTCTAGGGTTTGTCAGGGATGTGGTCTTGCTTCTTCGCTGTTCAGTGCTTGCATGGACTGGGTGCTGAGCAGGGTCACAGGATCCAGTGACTTTGGGGCATCTGTTGGTGAGAGATTTATTGATCTTGACTTTGCCAGCAATGTTGTGATCTTCACAGAGTCAATGTAGGGGTTTGGGTTTGTGAGTGTCCCGGACCACAACTAAGATCGTGGCCTTTAATGACCTTTTAGCACAGCTGCCCGCAGGGTGTCTGCCCTTGTTGAGAGGTTCACTTACCTGTCTCTGGTGACTCTTCCTATCAAGTCAGTAGATTGATTCGCTGAGCTTGGGGGGCCATGAGGTTGCTGGAAAGGTGTGTAGGGCCCACCCAGTAGAAGTCATGGATGCTATCCAGTGAGTCATAGATGCTATCCAGTGACCTGAGACGAAGACTGCTTTGGGAGACTAAGACTCCTTTTTCCAGAGAGCTCTTGGGTACCACTGGTTTGATTTTGTGTGGAATGAGTGGTTGCTCGGGGAGTCCCGGTACCTTTACTGTGAGGGAGCTTCAGTTACGACACTATGGCCATGCGGCACGTTTCCCTGAGGGTGATCCGGCTCGTAGGATCCTCATCACTGGGCCAAACCAAGGGGACGCCCACGTAACACCTGGCTCTGGCAGACAGACGGCCATTTCTGGAGGGTGAGACTGGACTGCCTGTTGGCCTGGGGGTTTGTCAACCGGGACCTCGAGGTGTTTCGTCATGTGGTGGTCATGGCAACCTCCACTGACCTAAAAAGTGGAAGGAGTGTTGCCTACCACCCCTCACATAATGTATTCTATTTTCTGTTTACTGGCAATGTAGCAATTCTGCTATATTGCTCATTATATTGCTGGTTCTTATATTACTTTGTAACACATAAATCCCAGCTTGTGTGGCTTCCTATAATAGAGAAAGTGATAGTAATGGTAACTGGGAAACCATCCAGCCGCCACTCCCAGTTTAGACCAAAAGGCAATGTGTTAGTCAGCAAGTCACCTAAGAAAGACTGAGCGATCGGGTGGCACTAAGGTGGGATGATCAAGCAGCAAAGTCGTTCTTCACCATATTCTGGTGTTTTTCCCTTTCATCTCGTGGTTCCTGCCTGGCTGCGGTCTTGAGGATTATTGTCTTAGATAATAGTATCATACACAAGAGGAGATGGGCTGAGATGCGTGACAACTTCTTAGACACCTAGAGTAGAGAACGCCTCTAGCCTAGTGCATTGCTTTAAGGGAGATACAGTGGAATCTAATAGTGATTATATTTTTAATCATACGTGCAAGAAAAAATAAATTGGATTTAAGTGTTGCAATATTCTGCTTCGTGAAGGAAGCAGTGAAACGCTAAGCTAAGCCATGTGTGACAGAGTGTCGCTGACCTTTTGGCCCTTGACATCAGTACAATGGAAGACTTATTTTTACTCTGTGTAATGTACTCTGTATTGTTTCAGGAATTTCAAGTTTTTCATGTAAAATCCCCTGGCCAGGCTGTTACTGAATACCCTCAGGGTGTCTGGCTTCTCTCTGGATAGAGTTCATGGTCAGATAGAGCTCAGATAGGTTATGGTCGTGCTTTAAGCACTAATTGTGGGGTGGATATTTATGCCAGTAATATCAGTAAAATATACGTTGTAGTTCATTTATTAATTCCACAGCAGAGTCCCTATTACTCTGCTTTTTAAATTTGTTCACAAATTTAAAAAGCATTTCTTGTTCAGCATTTCATGGTCTCAGCCATTGTGAGATACTATTATCTAAGACAATAAGCCTTGTGACCACAGTCAGGCAGAAAATGGTGAAGAACATGAAACTTCCTTAGAATAACATTCATCTCTGAGTCTTAAAAGTAGCCTCATTCATTGTTAACACTAAAAATACATGCTTTAAAATGTAAACAAGCCCCATGCCGAGGATTTCCACGCTCCTACGGATAATTTAGCAACTCCAATTAGCCTCAGTATGTTTTTGGACTATGGGGGGGGGGCAGGTTCCTGGAGGGGACCCCACAATGACAACTTCACACACTTGGAGCCATAGCAGTGACTTGAATCCTGGTCCCAGAGGTGCGAGGTAACAGTGCCAACTGCTGCACCACCGTGCTGCCCCAGTCTATAACCTGCTAATCGACATAGTGTTAGTCTCCCATGCATTCCCATCTCACACTGCCCTGACCGCTTTTATATCGCTAAGATTGGCTACATCTTCTTCTTGTCAGCTTGGGTGATCTTGGTGGTGTTCAGCAATGGGGAGGGCTGTCTGAATGCATACCTTTCTCCTTAAAACCCCCTAATGTTTTCACACAGTACAACTGGCAGCAGCCAGCAGGCATTTCAGACACTCGATACATTTTTCAGACATTTTTGTTCGTGATTCTGGCTATATACCATCGTTTCCCATGGCAGCTATTGTAGAGCATGCAGCGTACACTAGTCAGGGCAGCACTGTAAGGCGTATAGTCGGCTGAAAGTTTCATACAGCTCTGCAGACAAAGGGGACCGCACCGAAAATGTTTGTTTCAGTCATTTCCTCAATTTATGGGTCTGCATCTGTGAACAATACATATATTTTTGCAAATTGCAAAAATAAAAAACTGCTTCTCATGGATGAAGGGCCTCTTCCTCGCTTTATGGAACTTCAGTCCTGCTTCTATGAGCCTGGTATGAGCTGTCTATCTTAATTATTATTATTAATTAACTGTATATTTTAATTAATGTTTTCACATCCTCCGATTCATGAGAAAATGTCGGATAACAAAACAGCCATCGCTGGCATTAGAACTGGTCCTTCCCAGTGTCTCCTGCTTCCCCTTGTTCCTGTGTACTGCTGTCTTAGAAACTCTCAGCCTGGAAGCAGCCTGCTGCTCAGTGTAGCTTCTGCCAGCAGAACCAGGATTTAAAAATGCAGATATTTTTAAAATATAGAGTGGTCTCTTAATTTTTTCCGGAGCTGTATATAAATCATATGTACAAGTGGTCTGAAGTTTTACAGGTTGTATGTTGGGTATAGTCTGTAATTTGTTGAGACTGCTGACTGTCTGGAAGATTCAGTCATTCACCCATAAAGGAGTTTTGCTCTCCCCACACGGTTGTGGCCTCAGAGAGGTAGGCCGTCCTCGCAGTGATCCCATTTCTGTTCCTTGTGCTGCCTGCCTGCCAATCTGATGTCCAGAAGGCATTCACTGCCTCGGCTTTGGTGACGCGTGACTGTCCATTGCATTGTACCACTATGGGTGGTGGCAGAGAGCTGTCTCTGTGACTCAGACATCAGAGGCCTGTCTGAAACCCACAATGAAGGGCGTGTGCGGCAACTGCATGTTTGGGTGGGATTTCCTCATTACTATGCAAATGCGTAGGGCGACATGGTGTGTTTTGTTCTGTCATCTGGGACAGAAAAGAATTGTTTGTTTAGTGATCTAGTCCAGGAAAGGCCATGCATATGTACAGGGCTGTAATAATGGTCACGGCAGTAAGCTACATTAAACTTCGCCTATTGAACTTAAACACAACTTTTTTTTGTGGTTTAGCATTCAGCATGTATTTATTTCAGTGTTCAGTAGCATTCATGTTATGCAGCCTTTGTCCTTTAATTCACCAAGATGAATCTACTGAGGAATATATATAGTATGTGTATGTGTGTGAGTATAAAAAATCTATAATATTCAAATGTTTGTGTTTTTTTTTTGTAAAAGAAGTGAAAATAAAATTCTGCCCCATTAAATGTATACATTCTCTTATAATTTTATAAAAAAAAACTATAAGTCCGTATTGCAAAGAAAGACTGCAAACACATGGCTTCCCCGCCACAGAAAGTCACAGCAGCTTGCTTTCCTGAAGCAAAGACCTAAACAAAAGCTCTGGCAGTGTCTTTAGAAGTTCTCTTTGTTGAAGTAAAACCGCGTTTTTCGCGGGTCCACGTCTGAGTATTCCACACACTTCCTCTCCAGCTTCTTGGCCAAGTCCTGAGGGCCACATAAGAATGTGCCTACAGTTGACCTAAAAATGTCAACAATTAGAAATGAAATCAATTATGGCTTCGCTGTGCAAACATGCCTTTAGTATAATGCATTAAGGCATTACTATCACAGGTTAAGCACAACCCCAGTGACAGGCAGTACAGGCAGTGCCCAGGTTACAAATAACATCTACTCTGTCTGAAGTCTGAAGCCATGCAATGTCTTCATTAGCATATCACAAACCATTTTTCTATATAATCCATGGCTTTATTCATAAGTACGAGTTGTCCGTAAGTCGGCGTTCTTAACCCAGGGACTACCTGTATGGAAAAGGTTGTACAAAACTTACGAGGGATTTTCTTTGCAGATTTGTTCAAATTCCTTGTCCCAGTTCGGTCTGCCATAGTGGGTTTTCTGCTTCAGACCCGTGATGACGTCAGTATCTTTATCAAAGTGAACCATCACGTGCGCAGCCTGCAAGGTTCCAGAAGAAAGAGACCCCCTGCAGCAAAGAGTTCTGTGCCTGTCCTGCTTTGAGCAGTGGGACTCGGCGGTCTGGCTGGGCAGCGGCTGGCCGCCGGCTTACGTACGTGGCTGGAGTCCCATCCGGTGAGGTACAGGTTGTATGTGAGGAAGTCTCCCATCTCTCTCTCTGCCATTTCCTTCTCTAGCACTTGCAGGAGGTCTGCAAACCATTCAAATGCGTGCGTCTCCCTGCAGAGCCAGTAGAAATATATCTAAAAAAGACAGCAAATAATGCCATTAGTAATGACCTAAATAAACAGGGAAGAGGTTATGAAGGAAGTTACGACTAAAGAACTAGGAGTATCAGGAAATATGTCCCCTGCCCTGCTTTCCTGTAAATTACGGTTTGCATTAAATTAACTGGTAAAGAGATTTCTTGTTCTCTGTGTAGTGAATCAAACACTGAACAGGTCAGTCAGGTTTGTAGTGTGATATTGATTACTGACAAAGATATTTCTGTGGTACCTTTCTTGTGCGCAGTTTTGGATTTGATTCCTTGAACTTGTACCAAATGGATTTCAGGATGGATGCAAAGGGGGTCACGCCAATCCCACAGCCGATCAGCATGCTGACGTCGTAATCAAACACGTCCTCGCTGGCCGTGCCAAATGGCCCGTCCACTGCCATTCTAAAAAAACAAGACTCTGGATCATTAACGTCAGTGTAAGGATTGCTGTAGCGTCTGCGTGCTGAGGAGGGAAAAAGGAAAATGGCAACACCGTACTTGATGGGGCACAAATACTTAGCAATCACTCAGTTACTAGTGAAGTACAAATCATGAACAAATACAGCCGCTACTTGAGATAAAAAAATGTGTCATGATTCATTAATGGTGAACAAACACGAGATCAGTATTCCACTCATGTTATGCATTACTTCTTCCTTTTATTGCTCTAAAAGGTATATAGAATGAACAGATATAATAACAAATAGAGTAATTGTACGGGATTAAATTTGTATCATTATTCATTAATAACGAACCAACATGAGATCAGTATTTAACTTGCGTTATTCATTATTTGTTCCTTCAGTAGTTCACAAAGACACACAGAATTAACAGATATAGTAACAAACTGCTTGAAATTAAACATGTGTCCCAATCTGTGAATGATTAATGAACATGGGATCGGTATGTAACTAAGAAGCTTTTGGTTAATTAATGCATAACTAGCATAATATATTATCAATACCCCATCAAGTAAAGTGTTACCAGTTAAGTGTCTATATATTTTACTTGGCTCCTTGGGTCCCCTCGGGAAGCTTCTCCAGCATGTTGATAAGTTTCTCAGTCCAGTCCCCCACAGAGCGGATATGCACACTAAAGAAGTCTTCCTCTGGGGCGGAGGTCAGCGTGAAGGGGTGCCATTCCAGCCGGGACACGGCTGGGCAGTTGAGGAATACATATTGGCCCACCTCCATCCTGAAACCGTCCTTCAGCAGCTGCAGTTCCAGCACTTTCGATGGATGAATTACGATCTGCACGAGGAACGGTAAGGATTTTTGCAGTTTGCAAGGATGAGCTGAGATGGGCTTTTGTAGGCTTTAAAGGACACAATACTGGCTACTTACTTTCCTGTACGCTACCGGCTGCACGTAGCGGATGAAGCGTAGTGCACGTTCACAAAGATATAGGATCATGGGGCCTAATACCCACATCCAAGTCTGTAGGTACAAGAGGATATAAAAAGATCTTTCAATATAGCAATGATGGGGCAGAATGGTTATGTGACAATGTTTTATTCAATAAAAATGGAAATAAATTAAAAAATGAAAAGAGTCATTTGGCTAGCAGTAAAGATGTGTTTTAACTTTGTTATAAATTTAACCTGGCTTTCAAAGCCTTTGCATCCCAGGAAAAGCTGCATGCGGGCTCTTACCTGAGGGAACCCCCCTGCAAACTGTGGAGTGGGACATTCTGGAATCTCGTCCCACTTAAGCGGCTGATCTTTGCAGATGGAAACGATGTGCGGTGGATCAGTAGAAACTTGACGTCGTACAATACGCCTAGAGAGCCGAGACGGAAACTTTTATATTTTTGTATTTTCTATATTTAATACTTTACATTCTTACTTATTTAACTTAAAGTAATTAAGATAAATTACATTAACATTCATAAGTACCTCAAAGCATTGCTGGGGAATCACAGGCATGGAGTTTCATTGTTACCTGTAAGTGGTACTACTTGTATATTGTGTATTCTATCTCCTTCCCTATCTGTTCTGTTGTTTATGTCCTTATCATGCATCTTGTATTTGCAGTACTACACGCTGGAATGCTGCTTAATGACATTACGCTGCTCAGTGAAGTGCAAAAAAAACTTGTCATTGCTTGACTTATCTTATTTGACTGGAAATCACACACATTTTCCACCACACCACACTCTCAGAAGATAGGGTACCACTTTGTACCTGTGCTTGTCACCATCATGGGTCTGTCATTTGTACCCTATAGCTCTAGGTAATTGTAATTTTTAAGATACAGAAATGGATTCAAAGGAATACTTTTGTACCATAGTGGACATTGTCAGTGACCTAAAATGCTGTTTCCGTGTGGACAAAGGCCAAAATGCATAGAAAATGCTATGGTATTAAAAATACCCGTGTACGTGTGGACAAGATAAAGATAGAATAGCAAGAAATAAAGTATTTTGTATGATATACTAGGACAGCATGGTATTGGAAAATTTTCTGGGAATGCAATATGGTTTTGCTGTAATAAATGCTGGGGTATTTATAAAGCAAGATGGAGCTCAACATGAACTTCTCACAAACTCTATGAGTGATTTACACAGCAAGGATGAAAATGATTATGATTGTCCCGGAGAACACATGCAGCAAACTTAAAGTAAACTTAAAGTTTACAAAAAGTAAACTGATGCTTAAACATACACCAGATAATCTTGAAAAGGAATAATCATTACAATTGCAAAATTTGCTACATTTCTCTTTTCCCATGACTATGTTTTAGCCAAACATAAACTCTGTGCTATAATGTCAATACTGAATTGAAGGTAAGAAAAAGCCTGATCTGATTAGCGATGTATGAGCCGCCTTGCGTTGTGATGTCATTCGGCACCAATACTTTGGTGAAGTACTAAAAGGTACGGCACCTGGTGGAAAGGCACAGCCGGCTCTTACCCAGCTCCATGGAAGACCAGTCCAGCGAAGAAGATGATGAAGAGGTGGTGGGTGTACCAGAAGACCTCGAAGTAGCTACGGCGGATAACCTCCATGGATGAGGTGATAATCAGGATGAGTGCCAGGGTGATGACGACTCCCGTGAGCCCCGCAATGGTAGTAAACACTACGTAAGTTGGTGTCTGGGATGCAGTGACATAATCAGAGTCAGAGTGATCCAAGTTCTGGGCATAAAATGCTGTCAGCCACGAAAAAGTTCATGAACACACAGGCCCATGCGTACCGTGGCGTTTGAGCGGATAGGGTTGAGGAAGGTCTCGTCATCGCTGTCTCCGAGGGCCGACAGCGTCGTGCTGAGAATGTCATACTCTCCTTTTCGGCTGTTATTGAACCACTCAAGGTTTAGCAAATGAGCAATAGTGTGCACAGCTGCCAAATGCAGAAATAAAACAAATATACAAAACATAATTAAAGCCTCACATATGCAAACATTACAGCGAGACCTCTTGTTATGTTCACTTTGCAAGCAGATTTGAAATCATGCATGAGTGTATATAATTATGTAAATATTTGGTTGGGATTGAAAAATTATATGAAAGTATATCATTGGTCAGTTGGAAATCAAAACCAAAACCCTGTATGTATGTTGTATGAATAGTTTCAGTGCCAGATGGTGGGGGAATCTCTAAAATGTTGACACAGTGCCCCGGTTCCAGGGGGAAATAAATCATTTTTTATCAATGTTTTGCTTCTTTGCCCTTGTTAAAGCAACATAAATCAGAAAGTACCTCTCATATAGGGAGAAAAATGTCTCATTCAAAAGAAAAAAAACGTTTTGACATTTCAGGAAAAGAACTGATGTTAAGGAGATTTTCGTTTACGGTAGTTAACACTCTCAGCTGATATGCTGCAGTAATTTTAATACCCCGAAAACAAGCACTAATAGTTAATAGTTTGTATACCTGTCATCAATGCGATCATGTATGCCACAAGCTTATGGAACGTTATATTTTTGTCCAGCGGTTTCCTTAAAGACCGTCCGCAACACTGGGAGAGAAAAATAATAAAATTACAATATTGAAAAAATAGGTTTTGTTCTTATGGTTTGTAAACAAGGGCTCATAACATATCCGGTACAGTTCAATCTACCTAAAGCATCCAGCTCTGCAAATATAACTCCTCCAAAATATAAGTATGCTTTTCCTTTGAAATATGATTTAAAAACTAGACGACTAACTCGCAGCAAATCAGATAAGAGGAGGGCTGCAGGTTACGCTTTTCTTTTGTTATGAAGTATTACACTGTTGCGTCTTGTCAGATTATTAAATGATTGTAGCGTGACAATTTCTAACACAGATTTTGATGCACGAAAATGCATTTTCAAGACCTTAACTATTCAGCACCAGCTTAGTTCGCCATTTCTCACAAGTCATTATTTGCCTGTTCCCTTTGGACCGAGCGCTGCACGCAGAATACCGACTAACCACTGGCATTCTCTAGTTACATACGAGGTACACCAGGGAGGAGCAGGACTGTGCTAAAGCTCAGACATAGGCATGTGGCAAAGGGGCTCTCACCATGAAGGATCCCCGAATGAGCGAGAGCAGGTTCCGGCAGACGGGCAGCAGAATCAGCATGCAGTTGAAGTTGAGCACGGCTGCTGGAGCGCGGGCCCAGGCGAGCGCTGACTGAAAGAGCCAAGGTAAGCGAGTGCCATGAAGAGGCGGGAGCGCTAACTGCCGCAGCCACCATTAATGCTCTGGGAAGCACTCACCCCCAGAATATAGCGCGTATAGAAGAAGGGCTCCTGCGTGTCATAGTACAGGTAGTAGTAGACAAACAGAAATATATTAATGCCCATCCATACAATCTGTTGGACACAAAGACAAATATGTTAATTTGCTATATCAGTCCAGCAATACGACTATTTTTAACAGAGTAATAATTTAACACACAATATTTATCATTTGTCTATATAAATTAATACCGCCTTACCAGTATGAAAGCAGACAGTCCATGGTTGATGATCCAGTTGCCCATGTTCGTGGACTAGTGCCAGCAGCATTGAATATCAGGCAGGATGGAGATGTTACTTATGTGCTGGAGTTACTGAAGCCACGCCTCCAAACCAACCTTACAGGAATGTACCTTGACAAATTGCAACATCCAGGAAATTCAGGCACAATGTTTCCTCTTGAGACAACTTACCTATTGAAACCACCGACTATTTTTATAAACAGGGACATGCTTGCAGACACGAGGAAGAAGAGATTAAATTCTAGCAGGCCACATATTTTATTTCAACAGCAATGCGCCATAGGGAGGTATCGCCCGCACTTCTGCTTATATAGAGGTGGTCACACTTGCTGATGATCAGTTACAGTAACCAAGTGTGTTTCATTAGCGCCACCTGGCTGCTACTTACCCTCTTAATTACTTTGGAAGGGCTTAAGCGAGGACAAGGGAGCTAAAAGGAGGACAAGAAGGAGGCTAAAGGGAGTATAAGGGAGTTACAGGGAGGTCAAGGGGAGTAAACCGACTACAAGAGGGTCAAAAGGAGGACAATGAGGCTAAAAGGAGTACAAGGGAGCTACAGGGAGGTCACGGGGAGTAAAACGAGGACAAGAGGGATAAGAGGAGGACAAGGGGGCTAAAGGGAGTATAAGGGAGCTACAAGGAGGTCAAGGGGGCTAAAAGAAGGAAAAGGGGGATAAAAGGAGTATAAGGGAGCTACAGGGAGGTCAAGGGGGGTAAAGGGAGGACACGGGGGATAAGAGGAGGACAAGGGGGCTAAAGGGAGTACAAGGGGGATAAGAGGAGGACAAGGGGGATAAAGGGAGGACAAGGGGGATAAGAGGAGGAAAAGGGGGATAAAGGGAGTATATGGGAGCTACAGGGAGGACAAGGGGGATAAGAGGAGGACAAGGGGGCTAAAGGGAGTATATGGGAGCTAAAGGGAGGGCAAGGGGCTAAAGGGAGGACAAGGAGGCTAAAGGGAGTATATGGGAGCTACTGGGAGGACAAGGAGGCTAAAGGGAGCATTAGGGTTAAATGGAACAGCGCAGTGGGGCAGGTGCGAGTGAAGGGTAAGCAGGATGCGTATGCAGAGTGCGTATGCAGAGTGCGTATGCAGAGTGCGTATACTTTGCTGGGTGATACGTGAGGTAGCCGATAAGACGCAAAGGACCGACAGACACGACAGCCCCCAATCACGCAGCCCCACCAGCACCAGCCTAAACGCCCAGATATAAAGGGTATGACAGAGACACACGGGGGGGGCACATAAAAACAATCGGGCAGTATATTGTTGATTAGGAGAAATGCTGGGGTAACGCAGCCGGGAAGCCAGGCACTTTGTTAGTGTTGGACAGTAATATACACAAAGAAATGATTCTCAAACAAATGTTCTGAAATGACGTTTTAGCAAAATTAAATTGAATTCAAGTGGAATCGAATCGAAATTGAATCAAATCGATATCAAATTGAATTATGAGGTCAGTGCAGATTCACAGCCCAAATCCCTAAGGCTTAGATCAGAGAGCTCAGTTTGGCGACTAACCAATCCAAAATGCTCAGTGTGATTGATTAGTGTGATGAGGGCCCGTTGGCGAAAAAATCTACCAAGATCGTGTGACTGTTTTCTCTTGTAACATTAGCAGTTTGAAACATGTGATGGAGGGTGTGTGCAATACCTGTAAGTCAGGGATGGAGGAGCCTGGGCTTAGCTCATGTCAAATGCTGCTTATAACCTACCAAGTCATTTCTTATTTCTATGAATTATGTTGGATATTAGAGTAACAACACAAGGTGTGTTCTGTTCACTGTCAGTATGTTTGTCAAGGGAAAAAATAGTTCCCTGATTATGTCTGGTAATGGCTGTTCAAATACACTGGGCCCACATTTGATGCTTACTGGCATCGACCTATGCCCTCACGTGTTGAACTTCAGCACAATTGCAGAACTGTGTGTGTTGTTTTGGGTGGGTTGGCTTATTTATTCATTTCCGCTTTTAGTACAGTGTTTGCCTTTGCCATTAACATTTAGATTTAATTCGTTATTGAAACGTCATGAACCATCCTGTCCATCCCCTGGTATGACCAGCAGAGGGCACCGTCAAATTATTATGCTCAGTTTGTACCATGTAAAGTCACTTAATTACTAAGTTCAACTTTGTATAGTGCATTTTTTGCAACAATACATTGAAAAATATTGCTAAATATTGATAGGGAATTAAACAACAATTGTTCAGGAATTCAGAGTACTTGCCATATTTCAATGCACTGAATAAGAAACATTCATACAATTGGGTCCTTTATATAACATTAGCCTGCGAGTAGTGAGGACATGTAAAAAATGTAAATAATGTATAAAAGTCAAATGGCAAAAACACTAATCCTTCTTTCAAAGTTGAACAGTTCTCATGGACCTTTGACTCCACGCAGGATTAATGTCTCACACTTAATAGGCTCGGTCTGTCATGCTCCTTCATGCGATCGGAAATGACCAGCGTGTCCACGCTTACAGGCTGGGCAGGGCAGTCACCGGGATGGGCTGCTCTGCCGTCTCCCCCACTGCAGCTGCAGCGTAGGCAGTCAGCCACGTTATGCCGGAAGAGGTGGCGACAGGGATGACAGTACTGGTAGAAGACCATCATGAAAGTCAGAGCCAAGACGTAGCAGAGCACCAGCTGGACCACGAGCATCGGTGCACAGATGTACTCATAGAAGTCCGACTTGAAAAAGTACCACATGACAACCAGGAATGTGTTCTCCACAAAACGGAAGCTGTAGTACGTGGCCATCTGCGCCCAGCTCATGTGCTTTTCAATCAGGTCCCGATGGGCCAGGTCTAGCTGTATGGCTGAGTAGCAGAAGGTATTGATGCAAGCGTAGAGGAAGGTCACCAGGCACAGCGCGACTATGGTGCCAAACTTGCTGAGATTTCTCTCCAGCGAGTCAGGAAGCGAGGCTCCCTTCCTCCAGAAGAGCACCCAGGGTAAGGCAACGAAGAGGAGCAGGTTACCCAGTAAGACGGGTATCACCCAGTATGTCAGTGCGGTGCTAAAGAGCACCAGAGCTGTGGTGCGGGTGGCGATCTCCAGTCCCCGCCACAGCACCACGCAGAAGTAGGCGCGGAGCGGCAGCCGGATTTTATAGTCGTCGTATTTGATCTGTATGGCTAGCACATTGCAGACCAGGGTCCCAAATGTGATGGAGAGGAGATTTATGGTGATTAGGCAGACTGGAAAAGACAAGCACAGGACAAGGGTCACGTAATGGCATGACCGACAGCAGGAAGACTCACGGATGGCATGGCACGACTTTCTGACCCCAGGGGGATGGGCAGCCAGCTAGCCTGGCACCGCAAAGGCTTTCTCCTTATGTACCAAACCATGGAGCTCTGTGTCCTCTCCTGCGTCGTCTTCTGCCTGCTAGTCACTGTTCACTTACACTACTGCCAGCCTAAACCATGGCTGCCAAACTTATTTCAGTTAAAAAGCCATTTTGCAGTAAATCTTGTCTTAAGTGGGCTTGACC
This sequence comes from Petrocephalus sullivani, assembly GCA_026780845.1. Classification (NCBI taxonomy): domain Eukaryota; kingdom Metazoa; phylum Chordata; class Actinopteri; order Osteoglossiformes; family Mormyridae; genus Petrocephalus; species Petrocephalus sullivani. The sequence goes on along the minus strand of JAODKM010000037.1, from coordinate 5,787,134 downwards.
AAAGAAATGTATATATAGTAAGTATATATAGTAAGTATATATATAGCTAACAACACATCATTTATCTCACCTCATGTACATGTATAAGGATCACAGTGGGGGGCACATTGTGAAACAGAGACAGGTTTATCATAAATAACCCGCAGAGGATTAACAGACTGCAAAGCCTCATCAATAATGTGAAGGGCATCCCTGACACAGGCTACCCTCAGCAGAACAGTCATTTTGCTTATCGAAACATGTGATTACCAGAGTAATGCATCCTTTTCACAATCACTGTTATCGTAAGCTACTGCCGTTTGCCTCCCTCAGTGATGTTTTCCACACCCGCCTCACACGTAGGGCCATCAGCTTCACCGGTGACTCCTCCCACCCCTTCCACTCCCTCTGCAGCCTCCTGCCATCAGCTTCACCGGTGACTCCTCCCACCCCTTCCACTCCCTCTGCAGCCTCCTGCCATCAGCTTCACCGGTGACTCCTCCCACCCCTTCCACTCCCTCTGCAGCCTCCTGCCATCAGGGAGAAGGTTCCGAAGCCTCCAGGCCCGCTCCACAAGACTGTCCAACAGCTTCATCCACCAAGCTGTGAGGAAGCTGAACACTGGTGAGAGTGAGGCATCCCACAAGGCGGGAGATGCATACATCCCGGCAGCGTCCCAACGCATCGTCCCAGATACACTGCTACGTTTGCCTGCTGTGTGAAACTTAAAATATTTTTACAATGTTTTTGTATGGCTATCGTCATCGTAATATCGAAAAATTGTAAGTCGCACCATTGTAACTCGGGGATCATCTGTATAGAGCATTTTCACAACGTTACATAGTCTCAAAGCTCTTAACATTATCTCTGCCCAAAGTCCTCAGTGAGGCGACGGTGGTGAGGAAAAACTCTCTAGAAGGAAGAAACCTCAGGCCAAAGGGGGAGCCCCTCCTCCAGGGGCTGGCAGAGGAAGCCCTAACCCTAACCAGACCCAAAGGGGGAGCCCATCCTCCAGGGGGCAGCAGAGGAAGCCCTAACCCTAACCAGAGCCAAAGGGGGAGCCCATCCTCCAGGGGCTGGCAGAGGAAGTCACATGAACAAGATGGCAAGCTCATAATTTGCACTGTCCAAATGTTAAGATCTCTATGCAGGGGCAGGCAGGTGGTGCTTGTGCTGCTTCTGATGGCAGGATGAACGGTGGTAGAGCAGCAGGGAAGGAAGGAGAGGCATCGCAGGAGCAAAGGGCAGGCAGGCAGGAGGGTGTCGCAGGAAGTAGAGGCATCGCAGGCAGCAGGGGGGGCAGGAGGGGGGGAAATAAGAAATAGTGCATTAGCCAGAGCAGGGGAGACTAGAGACAGTGCAGACAGTAGGGTGACTGCAATATGTAAGCTCTGGCAGATATGGGTATGGCAGCATAAATAAGAGGGAGAGGCAAGTGGGAACACAGGCACTGGGAGTCCATGAACACAGGCATGGGGAGTCCCTGAACACAGGCATGGGGAGTCCCTGAACACAGGCACTGGGAGTCCCTGAACACAGGCATGGGGAGTCCCTGAACACAGGCATGGGGAGTCCCTAAACACAGGCATGGGGAGTCCCTGAACGTCAGCACTCCAATTCCATGGGGGAGTGTATAGTTAGAGTGACAGCACTGTTCAGTTCATCCAAAGCCAATGGCACCGATCCCCACCCAGCTCTGCGCCTCACACTGTAGGCCTAACTGGCAGTGAAATGGTCTGGCACCATCCTACCTAAAAGATCTCATCACACCCCGCACTGCACCACGATCTCTCCGATCCTCCAGCACTGCTCGACTGGTCCCACCATCTCCCAAGGCACAAGGAAGACACACATCTCGGCTCTTCTCTGTTCTGGCACCTAGTTGGTGGAACGAACTCCTCCTATATGTCCGATGTTCAAATAAGTGGATCCATATTGTAACATCATATTGAGCTGAGTGTTGGATAAAACCTTCATCAAGCCAATTACGGTTGTACATCCTAGGCCCCAGTCCCCAAGTGTAAACGGTGACAAATGATAAGGACCTCACCTCGAACAGGGAGGATGTACTTCTCCTGGATACTGGCATACAACTGTAGCATTAGCTGAGGAGCAGAGCCCAGGAACGCCTGGATGATGGCGGAGCGTTTGGCCGCGTTGCGGTGGGCAGCCAGCTTGCGCTCAGAATGACTGATCTCCCTCTCCGTGAGGGTGGCCTGGCGCCCCTTCAGCTTGAACTGTCGGGAAATGGTGACGTAGGGCTCCTCGTTCCTCCCGGCCTGGAAGAATGTCACTAAGGCCTCGACACACCTGTACAGACGAAAGACAAAGGAAGAAATGAGAATATCGGGGGATCATCGATCTGATTATTCCCCTTGACATTTATTCGGTTGATAACTTATTTCATCGATGTTATCAACATTGGAAAAGAATAAAACTTTGGACTAGACTGCCGTTCTCAAAGAATTATAAGTGTTCACGTTGTTTTCATGTTTTTTAGTTATCACCATCCAAAGACACATGGGTCAGTACCCATTTCAGTTACTATTTAAAAAGAAATCAGTATTGTCAATATTGTCACTGAAAAATCAACAATTACTGAACCCTGTGATCTTACCCCTCAGGCAGCATGTAATACCCTGTAGGCTCAGCACTCCGTTAATCAAACATTAATCACATCAAATCACCTGCTCTACTACTGCTGATAACAGTACTTGTGAATTTCTCTAGTAATACATTTAGTTGCTGAAAAGTAGCTATGTAAATAGCTAAGAGGTAAGTAAATGGATAATTTTCATCCATCCATTCCATTTTCAGCTGCATACTCAGGGTCAAGCAGGGATGCCCAGCCCTCCCTCTCACCAGGCACCTGCTCCAGCTCCACCGGGGGAATACCAAGGTGTTCCCAGGCCAACCGAGAGACACAGTGTCTCTAGCGTGTCCTGGGTCTGCCCCGGGCCTCCTCCCAGTTGGACATGCCTCCAACCATGCCTCCTACACAGATGCCCAAGCCACCTCAGCTGGCCCCTTTCGATGCGAAAGAGCAGCGGCTCTGCTTTGAGCCCCTCCTGAATGTCTGACCTCCTCACCCTCTCTCTAAGGCTGAGCCCAGCCACCCTGCGCAGGAAACTCATTTCTGCCACTGTATCTCATTCTTTCAGTGACTACCCGGAGCTCCTGACCATAGGTGAGGGTAGCAATGTAGATTGATAGGTAAATTGAGAGCTTTGCCTTCTGCCTCAGCTCTCTTTAAAGCCTATAACTTCTTTTGTGGCAGGAATGTAGTCCCTTGTAGTCCCCTTCCTTATATATTACTGTAAAGTATTATATTAATCAAGTTCATTTTTTGGAACTTGGAAAACACATTCTACTGTGTGCATAGTGTAAAGACAAACTAAAAAATGACGTTTTTGCCAGGTAGCATGAGGGAAATCACAGTAAAATAAAGAATAATATGTCTTGAGTGAATTTTGACTGATAACACTAAGTGCTAAGCATAGCACTCTTCACAGGCCTTAGGCCTATTGCATTTACAGACTGTGAAATATTGTTCTGCCGTTCTCTGAGAACATTACGGAACAGGTAAGTCCACCTACTGTGCATGGGGAAGTCAGCACAATGTCGCCTTTTGTCTGACATTTTATTAAGACCAGAACAAGAGCTGCCACGTAAATACCCTGCCTGGAGTAGTCTAAACAGGCAGCAAAACGCTCAGCAGCAGCTATTGTGATGCCGCGGCAGGTGGCTCAGGGCACAGGGACAGGTAGGCCAGCGGTGTCCGTGCTGTACCAGGCACCTTCTGCTCACTGTCCACATCACTGATTTGCTAATGTTTTTCAGTCTATTTAAAGTCTATCCTTTCCACAACAGTTTCAGTTCACTTTTAAGGGGTTTCGTTATATTTATAGAACTTAGGTGCATGTTCTCTTACAGGCCGAAGGCTGGCCGCTGTTATGCCGAATGAATGAGCTGTCAGTCGATTCGAGTTCATTATCGATTCATATGGGTGGGCTGGTTTGTGCCTTAAATTCATGGATGTTAATAAGCCATTTCTTCACAACCAGAAAACCTAACTAGGGCATTTAGAGGGCATTATCTTTCAGCTCGACACCGCAAATCTTACTTCCGTTTTTAACAGGCTCATACCGTCATCAGCCACACCAATAAAACACCAATACAAGAATCAGCACCTTCAATATTGGGGAATACTTTTAAACCCACAACAGAAACAAACAGTATTTAACGGATATCCACCGACTGCCCAGTGAATCAACCCAGTGACAAATTTGGCCGGAACCCTAATCAAACAGAGATTAATGTTTTAACTTTGAAGTCTAATGGTTTACTATAACCTTGTTAATATTCTTATTATTTATACAGTAATATTGGAAGAATCAGCATGGCGCCTAATGAAATAAATAACCTTGTTTCAATGTCTCCTACAAGTGCTAAAATAGTACTGGGGAGTAACCAATAATTTTAGAGAGGTACGATAGCAAACCCAATCACTATCAAGCCTTGAGGAGCCAACAGGCAAGTCAAAGACTGATCCTGGTATTTTGCAAACCTGGCTGGTACAGTAGTTAGCACGCCTGCCTGATCTAACAGCGCCAGGTAACGGCTGTCACCTGAGCGTCCCTCTCACCTGTGTATGTCTCAATGGAGACCAGGGATGGATGTTAAAAGCTAAGGAGATCCTATGGACCTGTACTTATGCGAATGGACCGTGAAGCATCGTCTGTGTTTGACTTGAACAAAGGTGTGTCTCGAGACTTCAGTTTCTACAACAGTGACAGAATGCCAGATTGGTCAATGAAGAGAATGACTCAAATCAACTCAAGACATTCAGCTGCATGAACTGAGAAAAATGTGTAATAGTGGGATGGTCCATGCTTGATAAGCAAGTACATTTCTACCAGCCTTACGTGCAAACATTTCCTTAGGTGACTTGGCATTTAAATGTGTTCTTACATGCTGAGAGACACTAGTATGTTCAAGTGCAAACACGCCTGGTGAATGTGGCATCCTCTCCTTTTGCTTTCGGTTCTAAGGCATCGGCAGGTGATCGGGCCGCCGTACCTGACGAGCGGTCCCAGGAGCAGCAGGTGCAGGCACAGCACCAGGGGTCGGTCGCCGTCCAGGTCCCGGTGCAGGAACGTCAGCGCCAGCTGCGTCAGCAGGGCGGGCAGCAGCATGAAGGTGAGGGTGAAGCCGAGCCAGAAGCGGTCCTCGGCGGCGGCGTAGGCGGCGCACAGCAGCGCGGCGCACAGCAGCTCGGCGGCGTACAGCGCGGTGCCGATCAGCAGGCTGCCGGGGAGCCGGCGCAGGAGCATCGCCGCCCCGCCGCCGTCCGCCTCCGACTCCGCTCCATTCATCTCCGCCGACATTCGCGCTCCGACGTCCTTAAGCAAAAAGGGAATCAGCACAAGTCTTTAAAACATGAGGCATATATCCTAAGGTGCACCTGTCCTTACGAGGGACGATCGGGTATCAGAGACGCTGCCTTCGGTACCGCCGCTATAGGAGCTCGTTACATTATGTTACATTATGTTACATTATGTTACATTTCACTAGGCTGTAGCGCAGCGCGGCGACTGTCGCGGAACTCCGCCTATAAAGGGCGACAAGGGCGCCGCCGAGCCGCAGGGATCCTGCTCCGGACTCCGATCCGCCCCCTTTAACCCTAAAGCCCGAAGTGCCTTATTTCAGAACCGCTTTATACCAAATACTGCAGAAATAAAGGTTTATGGTGTCAGATGAAGGCATACTCCTGTAAACGTTTGGTTGCCTTTATTAATCTATATTTCTTACAGATCGTATCTGCGCCGTCATCATAATCCCTCCCTGCCCGGCGATTCCGCCCGATACAGGCTCACTGGGACCCAGTGTACTTACACGGTTAACGTGAAGCGGCTTAAACAGAAATGGAAGTCCGCGAAATGCTCTTTTGATACTGAAAACTGATGCGGACCTCAGACTTCGAACAGAAAACTGATGCGGACCTTTGATTAAAAAGGTGGGGAAGCCCTGCGCTGTACCGCGCTGTACCGCTCAGACCTGCTCCTGTGAGGGACATCGAGCACCGGGACAGTGTGACACCCGGACAGCAGGCACCAGGACAGTGTGACACTGGGACAGTGTGACACAAGGACAGCGGGCACTGGGACAGTGTGACACAAGGACAGCAGGCACTGGGACAGTGTGACACCGGGACAGTGTGACACAAGGACAGCGGGCACTGGGACAGTGTGACACCGGGACAGC
>JAODKM010000037.1:5738174-5766345 GCA_026780845.1 Petrocephalus sullivani | reverse complement strand
AATGCCTCACTGCCCCACACCATCACACTGCCTCACTGCCCCACACCATCATAATGCCTCACTGCCCCACACCATCATAATGCCTCACTGCCCCACACCATCACACTGCCTCACTGCCCCACACCATCACACCGCCTCATTGGCCCACACCATTACACTGCCTCACTGCCCCACACCATCACACTGCCTCACTGCCCCACACCATCACACCACCTCCCTGGCCCACACCATTATACTACCTCACTGCCACATACCATGACATTGCCCCCTCTATGCACTATTCACAGTGGAGCCATACATGCTGGGATCATCAGTTCACCTTGTCTACATCTCACCAAAATATGACAATAGGAGCCAAAATTTTTCAAAGCAGATTTCCATTGTTCTAGTATCCATTGACTGTGTTTTTTTCCCGGATTCATGTGATTTCCTGAGATCTGCTGAAATCTGCTTGAGCTCTGTGAAGCTTTTATTTCAACTGCAATCTGTGGTGCTGTTAACCAGCAATTGTTTAGGCTAATGATTCTAATGTGGGTCATTCCGTACTAGCTCACCTAGACCTTGCAATTCATATCATGGATTTTCTTGAAAAAAACATCCATAACATTCATGGGACCGTGCAGAATTAAAGATGCATTCACATGGACCTGCAAAATTTTACCATAGAGTGTGAATATGTTGCTAGCTGACTGACAATAAAATTTCCTTTTTTAATATTTAATATGTCATGTTTCTGTGGCTTTCTCCACTGTTTATAAATGCTTGTTTACAGAAAAGTATGAAATGATGAATGAGGAAAATAACATATGCAATGAATATTAACAGTTTCCCATAAAAAAAGTTTCCAAAAAATGTGAATAATCCTTCTTGGGAAAATATAAGTCAAAATAAGTAAAAAAAAAAAACTGGGTTTTTTGGCTTCAAAGCTATATTTATCAAGATTGGTGGCACTCAGTTTTGTATGCAGCAACAAGTGACTCCTATATGTGATGGAACTATATTAATACTACACAAAATCAAATTTAGTTACAAGAAAGTGAAAACTACTGAAGATATTTATATTTGAAAATTTAAAATTCTTAATTTGGGTGATGTTTAATAATTTGATTACTGTAAAATATTCAGCAACTACTATTTTCTACTATTTATTTAAAATTTCAACCCAGTCCAATTGTCACGCCAAACGGAGGAGGAACGACCCAGGATGAAGCGTTGAGCAAATATCCCTTCGTACGGGACGTTTATTGGGACCTTATACAGGGCAGAAGGACACGACATTTAACAATGACCGGACTGAGGAACACAGGACTAGGAAGCACTTAAATACTGGGGTAATGAAAGAACTGAACACCAGGCGACGATTAACAAGCAACAAGAGGGCAGGACAAGAGGAAAGTCTAACAAGACTCAGGTGTGGCTGATCTAGAGTCATGCCCAAGGGAGACACAGGGATCGAACACGCCGGGCAGGGCTGGACATGACACCACTGAAAAATAAGCGATTGATGCAGCTTAGGATAGTGTGCAAAAATGTAGCAGAAAAGCTCTGAAAGCCAAACTTCAACAATTCATAACTAAAAAAGTATTTTGAGTAGAGCTGCAGGATTTTGCGAGGTCCTGTGAATGTAATGGCACTTTTCACTTGATTTTTGATTTGGGGAGGCTTTAGTAAGGCTCTCAGTGGGGAGGCTCTAATGGCTCGGCTGGCTAAAAAGAGCCGGTTCTTATGGCTCGGCTGGCTAGAAAGAGCCGGTTCTTATGGCTCGGCTGGCTAGAAAGAGCCGGTTCTCATGGCTCGGCTGGCTAAAAAGAGCCGGTTCTCATGGCTCGGCTGGCTAAAAAGAGCCGGCTCTTTCCGCTCCCAAATGGCTCCTCACATTTTTCGTTATTTAAATTAATTTATTACTAAAATAATATTAAATTATGTGTAAAATGAATTACTAATATACAAAACATGCATTATATCAAATGTTTATTATTTATATGGCTTATTATACTCAACATGGAATAGAGCTTAGTGCTACAAAAAATACATTTTAAAGCACAAAAACAAATGGATATTTGGAAATCAGACGCAAATGGGGGGCCAATTTCACCCTCGTGTCATGTGACCGTGTAAACAAACATTAATATCTCAGAAACTAAAGCAGCACAAACAAAATTTTTAACAGCACACTCCAGCACTAACGCAGCGCATTGCGACCGGTCTGATTGAAATCAGACGCAAATGGAGGGTCAACTTCACGCTGATGACGTCACCAAATCTGAGACCTATGAGGGGCCATCCACAGCAGAAGAAAAGTGCAGTGCTCCTTTGCTGGGGTCATCTTCATGGCAATCAGTTTCTATTTCAGGTGTTTAGATTAGTAAAGGCATAATATACAATAATTGTGGCATCTGTAATCATTCAGCAATTACTTTGTTTGTTAATAGTTGTACCTGTTGTACCTATAATACTTCTCAAAATACATTTTAAACCGAGCCACGAAATATGCATGGTGGCTTCTACAAACGCGATTCTACATCGCTATGTTAATGCCGCCCCCTATTGGTCAAACGAGTGCTACTGCAGAGACGCCAAGACTGTAGAGAATAAAGTATTGCGATTTCGGTAATTAATTCATCAAAGTCACAAGTATTTAGGAATTAAAAGTAAAATAATGATACCAAAATAATTATGTAAATAGCAGTCGAAGAAAACCTATGAGAAAGGATAACAATTCTATAAATCGATCTTTTAACAATGTCAGTCAGAAATATTACCTGGCATCACGCACCTTCGTCGTAAACCCGCCTGCCATGGTTTTCCGTCGGTAATAAAAAAAAAATGAATTTTCTGTGCACCTGTACTGATGCTTGGCAGTTCTGAGAAGCTGAGGATTATAAAGGCAAAGGAGGAATTGGAATCCCCAATCCATCACATATGTAGAATTTGCAAAGAAAGACTTATACGTACTTGTAAACATTACTGCTTTGGTGAAACAATATTTTCCCTGTATTTTTATTCCCCGTTTACGTATCACAAGCCGCAATGAATAAAGCAAGTGCTTTTAATTAATGAATGGTAACTGTTGGTGGTTTTCCAGGTTTTTCATTAACAAATTTATTGAGTTAAATGGGAGAGCGCAGGCTGAGGTAATGCACAGAATGCCTGCATTAGGTTCTCAAGCCTAATTGGCAATTTAATAACCGACTGCACATGTACAAGGAAACTGTCTAAATGTTTCCAGCAGGTGGCAGCACTGACTTTCACACAGCAGAGGTCGACGAAGAAAGAGTAGAATAAGAGTAGCTGTAGTTTGGCTTGCTGTTGTTTCTCAGCTATGTATGTTATGGGTTAACGTAATTTACAATTCAGGTCATTAGTGTGGGGCTTTGGAGATAACAGTGTACACAAGGAATCTTTGCAATATGGTATAATTTATATACTCCAGAGTACTACTTATGCATGCTCCCTTTATTTACTTGTGCAAGATTATACACTGGTGATAAAGTGTTTATTGAGCATTACTTCACATGCAGGAAAAACTCTTGGAATAAAATCAGCCATCGGATACCACAAATGTGACCCAAACTATTGGAAAAGTGGACCGATTGGTTTATGTTATAACACTTTCATACTACATATTTCTACTTGTACATTTATTTTTTTTTATTTGAGACTTTAGTCCAAAGTGACATATGGGAGAGGCAGACATTACAGTACATTACATGCATACTACGCAAAGGGGGGCACCTATACATGAGTGCACCCTTAGAAAAAGGGGTTTTTGGGGGTGCTATATAGAACCATAGTGTTTCTAACCCTAGGAAATAGTACCATTGCCTTCAAAAAGGTTCTGTTTCACGCATGTGAGGATATATTTGAATTTCAACAGAACCTTTTGAGGGTGCCATATAGGTACCAAGCTATAGAACCCTTAAAGGTTCAATATGGAACCTTTTGTTTTAAGAGTGTACCCTAAGCTGAGCTTCCAATGAATGCCAGAGTACAAGAGTAAACAGCATCACACTAAGAGCTATCAAGAGCTTTCAAACATAGCAAGAACCTTATATAGCCACTATTCAAGTCATAAGCTAAAGATTCAACCCTTACACTGTTAGATAGCTAACTAACTACAAGACAGAATGCAGATCCTGATGAGAATCTTGACTGAGATGGGTGCTGCACCAAGGACTTGATGTGAGCATTTCAAGGGAGTCAATGACGAGAGGCAGAGAGGGCTGATTGGGTAACAGTCAGGTTTCTGCAGCCACGAAACAGAGTAAGCTGGTAGCCCTGTCGCTAAGGAGGTGGAGTACTGTAGTCTAGGTGTCAGATCACAGATCCCTGTAGTAGAAGCTGAGTCATATATTCTGACAAATATGACAGGATTTTCCTGGTTTTATGAAGAGTAGATCTATGAGATTGACCGATCGCTGTTATATGGTCAGCAGAAGATAGCTGGTCATCTATCATGACCCCAAAGTTCCTGGCAGACCTTGATGGAGACAATGTCGATAATGCAAGCTGTACGTCAATATCATGGCGGATGGTAGGGCTGGCAAGGAAGATAAGAAGCTCGTTCTTACAGAGATGGAGGTGAAACTTCCTCATGCAGGCTGTGATCTTTGCAAGGGATGTCATTAACCAGTCAATGCCTTAATCCTACCCAATCAAAGTGTCTAACATGCATCAAGAATTTACATTTTCAACAAATGAGAAAAAATCACTTCACTGGTTATTATGATATTTCTGTTCCACTTTATAAGGAATTGAAAATATGTAAGAAGTATTTTTTAAACTCAGTGTCACCGCTCACCAAATGCATTGCAACTATAGCAAATGCAACAAATAAGATTTTAGGATTTTTGAGTTGAATTGTCCTATAAAGTTAACCTCCGACTACAGTATTTGTTTTCATTCGGTAAGCTTTAAAGATATGCATAAATATTGACCAAGTGTAGAATTCTTAGACACATCGACTGGGATAGCTTTTTTAATAGACTTTTGGTTTTATGTCATATTAAATCCTTTTAATCATTTGTTTTTGTCTTTTTTCCTGTGGAATGTATTTGTTTGTTTGCTTGTGCATTTATGTATTTATTTTTGTCATACTTAATTATTTCTGGAAGGGATACGGGTATAATTTGAATAATTTCTCGTTGGAATGTTAACTTCGCATTTTTAATATTTCGAAAAGTACCCGTGTAGATTACGTGTTAACTGAGTCAGCCCTTTACACTTAAGGGATTATGTATATCTTAATATTCAATAAGACGTCTGTGTTATACTTCATTCTGTAAATCACTTAAATAAACAGTCCGAATATTAAGCAATACGTATGTGGCATAACTAACATCATTCTGGACTGTGTAATATACATATAGGGAGTGAGGCGGTGCGCCGGCGGGCGGCGCTGGGACCCGGGGGCGGAGCGCGGCTCCTCGTCCTCGCACCGGGGCCGCCCGGGACCGCGCTTCTGCACATCCTGCAGCTAGAGATCATGGCTTCTCCCAGGACCATAACAATCGTTGCCCTTTCCTTCGCTCTTGGTCTCTTCTTCGTGTTCATGGGCACCATCAAGCTGACGCCGAGACTAAGCAAAGACGCCTACAGTGAGATGGTAAGTGGGCCGCCTTATCATAAGGCAGGAGCATGGGGCATGCATGGGGGAGGCATTGTCCTGCGGATGCTGGGGCTTTGTGCATCTATACACTCGTGATTCTTCGGGAAGGGACATGGGGAGCGGGTACATAATTACACTAATAAAGTATATGATTAAAATACGTTATTAAAGAGAAAAAAAACCCAACCTACAGCAGTTTCAGTAATAATCAGGCTTTTCCCGAGGTTATGTTTCAGGTCCATTACTAATACTTTTCTCTGCATAGCCTACCCCTGCCGAAGGGAGTAATTCTGGCAAGCTATTGTCTGCTGCAAATATGTTTTGCATTTTAATTTTTTAATCTTCACAGTAAGATGTGTCACTGTCCTTCATGCAGCATTTGAGGTGCTGAGTTTCCTCCCACCCTTACGGCTTCAGCAGTGTCTGCGGAGAATAATGGGCAAGCAGGCAGAATGTGGCAGCTTAACGGAGCGTCCTGCTCACAGACCTATAGGGAGGCCGTGCGCTCGTTTGCCGGCAGATTCCGATCCGGTGCCGGTGCTGGTGCTGGTTCTGTGAGGGGCCGGCCGGCCAGCTCCGGGCCGCACTGGCATTACGGGCCATGCCAAGGTAGTGGGTCTGGGAATAATGAAAAAGAGGTCAAAATTGTGATCAGCGGCTGCAGTAAGGTATAGTCTAATGTAAAGAAAAAGGGGGAATGCAGCGCAGAGGACTCCCCCCCCCCGGCTCTGTGCCATTAGGGACAGGCAGCTCCTACGGTCCCTTTTGCCAGGTCATTTTGTGCGCTTCTTCAGATTACCTCTGTGATTTCTCTGCCATGGCCCTCAGGGCCCCTATCACTAATGCCCCTCTCGTATATATATAATATAATATTAGATTAGATTCCAACAGGAGTTCTCATGATGATATTAGAAGAAAGGTAGATCCTAATCGGGCTGACTGACATGATATGCATGGTTCCTGTCCGAGTTTAATTTTATTTTTTCAATTATTTTAATGTTGTTTTGTAATTTTAAAATAAATACATATCATGCCTATTATTATTATATGGAACCACTTTAAATTTATTCAAGTAGGGCTAATATACAGTTCTGACATTTACATATCTCAAAGTCCAGAGATGGTGCAGCCATCCAAACTAATGGCTGATAAGATCATGCATTTGCAAACCTAAGAATGTCATTGATGCATTCAGCCTTTCCCTAATGAAGGCTGTCGTCCAGTTAAATTTCTTTAATTATGACATGTCAGCAGTGGGTCGCGTGATTTAAGGTAGTCTTATATGGCGATAATTAGCATTTTTACATATGATTTCGTGTCACAGCTACACCAGGAGAACTCAAAAGTCAGTTCTTACCGTGTAAGCTGTCTCCTGTGCCTTCACACTGTTCCTAGTCCTTCACGGTGGAACTCACAGCACCAACCAGCCTTGGTATTTCACAGTACTGCTCACTTATACGACTTCTAATTCGTGAGAATAAATATCGTAATGCTTATTAGATGTGTTTTTATGCAATTCCAGCTTTTAGCTGTTCAACTCCCTGCAATACAGACAGGTTTTGCCATCCCATGTAATTTAACAGTGACAATGCAATGGAGTATCACACAAAAACACCCACACTGAACACCGAGAAGATCCTCTAGCCCTTGCCGGCTGTAATTGGTTCAGGTCGATGTGAGTGTTTCAGGACTTTAGTATATGACCTTACCTGAACTCTCCACTGATTATCACCAGTCGCAGAGATGACTTTATATCTGCTCTTAAATTCCCGCACTGGCTTCCTGTGACTTGTAGGATTGATTTTAAAGTTCTCTTGCTAATATGTAAGTGTTTACATGGCCTTGCTCTGCCCTTCCTCGGTGACATGATTGTAAAGTATGTCTCAGGCAGATCTCTCCGATCACCCGGCAGTAACTTACTGATTAAAACGCGGCAGAGGAGGGAGGACGCAGCTTTTAGGCACTATGGCTCTGAACTATCTGTGGAACGATCTCCCAGCTGAAAGCTGAAAGCTGAGAACTTTCAAAACTAGGCTGAAAATGCAACTGTTCACCATTGCGAATAATAACCTAATAACCCCCAAAATTAAGCTGCAAAATAACTTGCTGTTATATGAAATTCTGATGGTTTTGGAGATGATTAAATATCAATGCTTCATGGCTTTTTTTTATTGTGGCTGTGTCAGTTGTCAATGTGGTGGCCGAATTAAACTTTTACCACTCTGGCCTTGTAAGCCTCTCTTGATAAGAGCATCTGGTAAATAAATTAAAGACACATAGAAAATTTATGAGAGGAATCAATAGTCCTGGCAGTAGTATTCTGTTTAAGCCAAGGAAAGGTTCTTTAATTTTTGTTGTTACGATGTTTGCCCTCATAAATAGCGATATGGATGTGAATGCGCCACTGTGGGTAGTTATGCGAGGTGGAATATCCAGTTAGCACTATATATGATTATACTATTTAATACAATTAAATTGCAGTTCATCTAGAGAAGAACACATTTTGGGAACATTTGGCTGCAGCTGTTTATGTTTTGTTTTAGGAAAAGAAATAAGAATGAATGAGCAAGAAAATGGAAAAAATAGAGTAACATTTTCAAACAGCAAGCAAAAAATACACAAGTATACAATAAAAGTAATGTACAAGCAAAGTTTTTAAACTCTGGTATTGTGTATCACTTTGTATGTGATTATTGTTTGACGTTTATTATATGACATTTATTATTCTCTAAGAAAGGCCTCATGCGTCCTGGATAGTGATGACAGTGGAATGTGTAACAATGTGTACCTTTGTTTGAATTTGTTTTTCAGAAGCGGGCGTACAAAAGCTATGCTAAGGCCCTGCCGGCCCTTAAGAAGATGGGCATCAGCTCGGTCCTCCTGCGGAAGGTCATCGGCACCCTGGAGCTGGCCTGCGGCGTGGTGCTGACCCTGGTGCCCGGGCGGCCCAAGGACGTGGCCAACTTCCTGCTGCTTCTGGTCATGCTGGCCGTGCTCTTCTTTCACCAGCTGGTGGGCGACCCCCTGAAGCGCTACGCCCACGCCCTGGTCTTCGGCATCCTGCTCACCTGCCGGCTCCTCGTCACCCGGCAGGTTGAGGAGCGTCCCGAGCCCGAGGACAGCCAGGAGGAGCAGATCAACCCTCAGGAGAAGAACAAAGTGAAGGTTTCCTAGTGGAGAAAGTGAAGGTTTCCTAGTCCCCCAAGCTGACCTGGACTGATTCACCCCAGGAAGAAGCATGACATTCTTTGGGATGATGGAAACGCGGATCAAAATGACCATTGAAGCAAATCCATTCCCACTGACTCCCAAAGCAGAAATCACACTTCTGGCAATGAAAGTAACAGAATATTTCTCTGTCTATTCTGAATAGGTTTTGAATAATTGCCCTCTGAATCTTAATCTTTCATAGCTAGGATAAAATCTGTGCTTGCTGTCACAGATGAGGTTTATGAGTGAGGTATCAGCTTCCTGAAAAGCTGGTGCGTGTTAATATCTGTTCAGTCCGCCTGGTAAGTTTTGAAAGGTCTAAATTTTAAAATCTGTGCCCAATATCCTCTTTGATTGCACATTTGATAAACATTGTATGTTGCTTCTAGGCTAGTCAGTACTGGATGCAAAGCGAAATAAAATTCTTTGGTCCCTTAATTATCATTTTCTCTTTTTTTTGTTCATTGTCATCATCTTACATTTCGGTGTAAAAAAATGTAAGATGTAAAAAAAAAAAAAACTAACAAAAAAACTTGCTTTTTGAGGAAATTACATTTTTTTTCTATAACTTACCAGTTCTTATTTTATTTTCTTTGCAGATTTAAGTATATCACCATATTAGCAGAAGTAGACAAGTTCCTTGTTTTATATAATAAAGCAGAATATCCTGAAATAAGGTTCGTTTAATCTGGCTTTAAAATGTTCTATATATTTGTCTGGCAGTCAGAAATCCGAAAGTTTATGCCACTTGATGCGCATGAGATAAAAATGCATCACTAACTAAGTATAATTTACTCCTTCCGATTAGCTTGCCCAGTAAAAGTAGCAGAAGATGGATATGCATATTTCAGTGCTGTGCCCGTATCCATGAGCCTCATGCAGGGATAAGCACTGCTTTAATCACTGCTTCTTTCATTACCTAAGGTCAAATGGCCTCACTGAGTTATACTGATCTTGCTTATTTTGGAGTGGGACGAAACACAGAGAATGTGAAATAGCACAGGCGAAAGACAGCTATCGCGGAAGTGTGGGTGTGACCCGTAAGGGCGTGAATTTAAGGGTAAAATGCATCTTTTTTGAGAAAAACACTAAGCATTTACTTAATATTTCCAGATTATTAAGGCCAATTCAATCTAGAATCTGGGGTAGATCTAGAAGCAGGCAATTCCTAAACTGGAATCTATATACTACCTAGAGAGTGTAATGTTCCACCATTTTATCTGTTTTGACTAAATTCATTACATACTGGTACAGAAATATTTTGAAGTATGAAATAAAATGTATTATATTTATTTTGCAGGTTACGTTTATGAGAACATTCCAGGAATGACTGGCTTAGTTCGTGAATAAATCTTCCTGCATTTCAGTGCAGCTACTTGGTTTAAAAGCAGTCAGATGTTTTGCTGAGGGTTTTAAAGTATCAATAGGAATGTGTTACAAAGTCAGTTAAACCTACAGTTTTACTAGTCAGTCTACAGTCAAAGACAGAAATATACTGCAGATGTACATTTTATTGGTAACTTTTTTATTAGTGAAGTAAGTTGTTTAGTAAGTAAGTTTACCTAGTGTGATTATTTCAGAATAGGATCTAGTTACTGCCAGGTCCATCTCTCCATCCATCTAATTTCTGACCACATATTCTGGTCAGGGTTGCGGGGGGCAGACGCCTACAGTAACTTGGGATCTGATATTTACATAATACATAATTCAGACCTTAATATAAATAATGATGCAGATAAAATATTTATTTATTAACATGTTTATTCATAAAAATCTAGAACTGAGATTTGGATATTGAAAGTGTACTGTAAGTGATATCTTCTCACTAATATTGAATGTGCAATTTCATTCCCATTCAGCAATTCAATGCTTTTTCTTCAGATGCCTTGAATCCAGGCATGTCTGTATTGATTCGGTTGATCTTCTTCTGGATACTAAAAATAAGTCTTCTGATGAATTCCCGCTTAAGTCATCACTGTCCCACTGGATCTAATTGTGAGAATCTTATTGGTAAAGTTATTCTTACTACTTAACTGTTACACTTATGATCTGGCAATAAAATAACAGAGTTCAAAACCCTCTAGCGGAATCAATGAATTACATAGTAAGCATCACTGTATTTATTCAGACAAAATTACTTACCTCTAACGAAGTATTTTATGGCTTCTCAAAACTACGCATCTCATCCCTTTAATTAACATTTATTACTTGTTTAAGAATAAATATTAGACCAATGTAGAGGGGCCACAAAAAATATTTTTGGAACTTGTTTCATTAACAGACAGAAGTGGATTTCAAGAAATATTCTACTAATTTGGCACCTATTTGTTAACCTTGAGTGTAAACTAATTTCTCACTGCAACTGATGAGAATCGATTCTGAACTCAGGATTTCCATTATTATTGGTGCCTTTTACCATCACGATTAGCATGAGGCAGGGTTTCTTAGCTCCGGAAACCCTCAGAGAACGCTGCTTTATGTGCCATTCGAGATGGTAATTAGATAGCCTTGCCTGAAATACTCATGGAATTGATGTCACTATTCAAATGATATAAATCAGATGTGTCAGAAATATGATAAGATGTCTTTACTGTTTTTACTGCCTTTATTGTCGCTGAGATATTTGAGTTTTTTTAAAAGAGGAATCATTTACCATTCTTGTCATTAATCTGTATTAAATAGTAATTTGCTGGTATAGATTGTTGGACAATTATCCAAACTATGCTGTCTAAACTAAGCTAAATGTAGCATTAATTTAACCAGCCACCCAGTGAATCAACATTTCAGTGTAGAATTATGAAGGAAGGATTTGATTAGAACAAAAAACTCATCATATACTGTCATATAAAATGGACCAAAATCCCTATTTAAAATATTTGTATATTGTCACCTGAGGGCCTGGGGGATTTTGCCAAGTGGAGAATATCTACACAAGACAGCTAGCTAGAGTTTATCGTGTGCAATTTTAGGTTAAGAGCATTAACTTCCTGGCTTACAAACAATCCTCTGGTCTGATCCTTCCATTCAGCACATTTAGAAACCAAAGAGAAGAAATATGTCAGTTTGTCTAAACATCAACAATTACCTTATAACAGCTAGGTTTAAAAATAGAGAGTGCAGCTCCATCTTGAATATTTGCGAGTACATCATAAGAAGGCCGATTATTTTAAAAAGCAGCTCTGTCGGAGTGAGGTTCCACTGCCTAATTTTTTTGTAAAACCAGGATAGCCTACATTTTGTGAACTAAGCAATCAGGGAGAACTGGGGGGAAAGTAGAACCAAGACACATCAGTGTAAGTCTGCCGGGGGGGAATCAGTGTGTCTTTGTGAATTTCACAGGCAGCCAGGGATGGGAGATCAGTGCTGGAATTATATGTTGACACATTTTAGTTCTAATAAAAACCCTTGCAGCTACATTCTGCAGGAAATGTATTTATGGAAGCAATTTTGCAGCCAGATTGTAAAGCGTTACAATAATCTAGTTAGGAGTTAATTAATGCATTGCCAGTCATTCGGTAGCTGCCTTCTGACCTATATTTCGCAGATCAGTGAGAGACAGACTAGATGTATCTCGAATGTAAGAGCCCAATCAGTTGGTAAAAAAGGATAATTTTCTGAAGCGTTTGAATTTCGCCAGATAAAAATAATGACATTAGACTTTCCAGATAGAGGGTTTGCTGAGATATTGTCCAAACCTTAAAATTTCCAGCAATAAAAGAACTTTTGTGAGAAATTGTTGGTAAAATGTACTTCTGATTAATATTAAAATGTTTCAGACGAGAGCCTGAGTTATTTTTTTCTGATTGTTAAAATAAGCCCTTATCCAGTGAGGGTATTGTAGATTCTCTCAAGAAAATGTAATGTGTAAAATCGGTACAGGATGTTTGTACATCTCAAGGCTGTCTCTTCCGCACACATGACATTCTGTCTCTCTCCAAGTGTCACCAAATCCTGGACAAGTGGCCAGTAGACTGTATGCTGAGCAACAAGATTACATGCAAAACTTCTAAAGAAAAGTCAGGAACTATATGCACATGTGATTCTTTTAAGGTGGAAGTCATCATGCTGCTGTATACTGCGATGCGAAGATGCGTTGGGAATCCGCCGTGCACCAGCACCACCGATCTGCACCACACAGAAGGACAGCAACATCCACTCATTCTCCATCAGCCCAGAAACCATCAGTGAGGAATTTAAGCCCTGCAGCCTCTAATCCCCCAAACCAGAGGACGGGACTGTCTTCCTGGTGCAGATTACATCTCCTGCTAGGAAGAAGATCCATGGCAATATATGTTTTCTCTGCCCCCATGAAGAGAGGGAGAGCCTGGAGGACACCCACCCTGAATAGACCGCCCCCTCCTCCCTGACCTCCTCTGTGCCGAAGAACATGGTCCTGCTTGTCTAGGTGAGGAGGTGCTTTCTCCTGAGCAGATGACCATAGCCCCTGTCATGCCAGCCCCTTGTATCGTTTCCAGTATTCTCTGAATAAATGTCTCCCCCTGCAGGGGGTACTCTGCTATGCCCCCATTTCACCTGTCGCCAATCCTACCACACATACCTTATACACCTACTTCACAATTAGGAAAATTAAACTTAAAAGTGAGACAGGATATTAATAAGGCTAATCAATCATCAATTAGTAATGTAGGCATTTTGCTATGTTTGTGAGAAGTAATCATAGATGCAGGAGAATGCCATGTACTGGGTGAAGATTCAGCTGCCTCACTGCATAGCCTGCTGCAGAAACGCAGAGAGGCATCGGCGTCAGATGTGATATAGATGTACAGTCACAAGAAAAAGCTTGTGTGCACTGTACATTGTGAATAATGAACAAACACAACATAATAGCACACCATTTATTGCAGTGATGAAAGGTCTATGAATTTACAAGCTCGAGCTGCACCATGATTTTACTCTTAATATGTCTATTTGAATCCCAAACACCATTAATATGCCTTGTAGGTATCAGATAATTAGGTATTAATGACAGATACTCTTTCAGTGGCTACTCATTTAACAATAATTACTTTTGTTTTGGGGCTTTTTAAGGGAGATGACTGCCTAACCTTAGCTGCACACTGTGCTGCCAGAGAAGGGCTATAATACATCGCTCCTCATTAGTTTGACGTTTGCTAATAATAGGTCACAGAATTAGTTTTTTTACGACTCTCCATTACAGTAATGCTTAACTTCCACTAGAGGGCGGAAATTACCTGGCTTTGGACATTACATTTTGCCGGGAGCTGTCGCTGATTAACGGGCGCTGCCCAGGCCCCGGCAGTGTCAGACAACAGAGGTGTTATCTTTATTTTTATTTATGATTTAACAGTCAGTTATTGCATAAGGACTCCACCCCACAGACAGAACTTATCAGTTTGTACAAGGCAATCATTCCATAGCACATAATGGTATTTATCTATCTTCCATAACTGCTTGTCCTGTGCAAAGTCATGGTAATCCTGGATCCTGTCCAAGGGGTAGGACATCAGTACATCACAGGGCTACTATGACAAGGCCATATAAAGACATTAGCCCAGTTAAACTATGGGAAGAACTTGGTGCTTGGAAAAGCTACGAGAGTCCAGGCAGGTGCCGAAAAGAGTCAAAATAGGCACTGAAAAGAGTCAGAGCAGGTGCTGAAAAGAGTCAAGATAGGCACTGAAAAGAGTCAGGACAGGTGATGAAAAGAGTCATGTTAGGCACTGAAAAGAGTCAGAGCAGGTGCTAAAAAGAGTCAAGATAGGCACTGGAAAGAGTCATGTTAAGCACTGAAAAGAGTCAGGGCAGATGCTGAAAAAAGTCAGGTTAGGCGTTGAATAGAGTCAGGGTAGGTGCTGAAAAGAGTCATGTTAAGCACTGAAAGGAGTCATGTTAGGAACTGAAATGAGTCAGGGCAGGTGCTGAAAAGAGTCATGTTAAGCACTGAAAAGAGTCATGTTAGGAACTGAAATGAGTCAGGGCAGGTGCTGAAAAGAGGCATGTTAAGCACTGAAAAGAGTCATGTTAGGAACTGAAATGAGTCAGGGCAGGTGCTGAAAAGAGTCATGTTAAGCACCGAAAAGAGTCATGTTAGGAACTGAAATGAGTCAGGGCAGGTGCTGAAAAGAGGCATGTTAGGCACTGAAATGAGTCAGGGCAGGTGCTGAAAAGAGGCATGTTAAGCACTGAAAAGAGTCATGTTAGGAACTGAAATGAGTCAGGGCAGGTGCTGAAAAGAGTCATGTTAGGCACTGAAAAGAGTCAGGGCAGGTGCTGGAAAGAGTCATGTTAGACACTGAAAAGTGTCAGGGCAGGTCCTGAAACGAGTCAAGTTAGGCACTGAAAAAGTCAGGGCAGATGCTGAAAAGAGTCAGGGTAGGTGCTGGAAAGAGTCAGGGCAGGTACTGGAAGACCATGCTCATTAACCACCAAGCAATCAAATGACTAAATAGTGATTAAATTTATTGTAAATATACATGAATAATAGCTAATTCATCATACCTTAATGAATTTATCATTGTCTATGCTTCATGTGCTAAAATGTATTCATATACTTGTGCATAAAATATAGTTTTTACATGTACATTATTCTCAAAATTTAGATTCAGCTTCGACTTTTTATCTGTACAAAGACCTTATTTTTCTTCATGTAGCAATCTTGTAGTACATTAACTGTCATTAAAAAGTCATAAAATTACATTTTACATATATAATTAAAAATAATGCAGCATATGATTCAATCATTACGTCTTTATTTCACCCATAAGTAGCAAAATCACTTCAACTAATATGGCAGCTGCAGCATGTGTTGGAGATGAAATCTATCACACATAATAATATCTTGTATCTTAATCTGTACCTCGATGAATCATTGTGTTGTGGACCTTTTCATACGGATTTGTTCCACTTGTCAGTCGAGAAAAAAAATAGATAGAAATGTTTTCCATTTTAAAATACAGTTTGTGCGCTATTTAATGAAAGTGTACAATCTCAATGTGGGTTTTAATTTTTTTCTTTAAATATGGTTGGACCGTCCCATTAAATGCAGTACAATATTCAAACAGTCGTACTATATGATCTATATTTAGAATAGAGAATTCAGTTACCCATGATTTTGCAATTTATTCAGAGCCAAATAAATCTTAGACTTTACATTCCATGCATTCCCCTTCTGAGATTTAGTTACGTTAGTTTTAAACCTGATTTTGTTTTAGTTTCCATACTTACTGTATTGGTTTATAACTATATTCTTGTCATTTTGCAAAGAATTCTGCATATACATGTTACGCACAGACCAGCAATATTAAATAATAGCAGATGCTTGATGTTATGCAAGTCCTGCTTTTGATGCATAGCGGTTTCTCCAAATAAGTAGCACTAACCCTGGCTTCTCCTACTACGGTCCATGTGCCCCTTTGTTCACAGAGACAGTAACTGACAGCCATAAAGTATGTTCCTATTAGGGTTGCCACATTTCATCCAGAAAAATAAAGGACACCTACCATAGTGGGGCCACAACCACTATGTGCTAAGTGACGCACCAGTGCGGTAAATCAAAACTTAAACCTTGGTCTCAAGAAAGTATTACGATTCATACTTAATATCTGAAGTACTTTATTATCAATGAACATAAATACCACAATGAAAAACATTTCAGTTATTAACTCCTATTGGTAATGAAATTAGCTCTGCCGCATGAAATAGGGACATTAATGTCCCTACGCCGCTGCGGCTAATGTCCCTATGCTACTGCAGCTAATGTCCCTATGCCGCTGCAGCTAATGTCCCTATGCCGCTGTAGCTAATGTCCCTATGCCGCTCAGGCTAATGTCCCTATGCCGCTGTGGCTAATGTCCCTATGCCGCCGTGGCTAATGTCCCTATGCCGCTGTAGCTAATGTCCCTATGCCGCTCAGGCTAATGTCCCTATGCCGCTCAGGCTACTGTCCCTATGCTGCCGTGGCTAATGTCCCTATGCCGCTGTGGCTAATGTCCCTATGCCACTCAGGCTAATGTCCCTATGCCGCTGTGGCTAATGTCCCTATGCCGCCGTGGCTAATGTCCCTATGCCGCTGTGGCTAATGTCCCTATGCCACTCAGGCTAATGTCCCTATGCCGCTCAGGCTAATGTCCCTATGCCGCCGTGGCTAATGTCCTTATGCCGCTCAGGCTAATGTCCCTATGCCGCCGTGGCTAATGTCCTTATGCCGCTCAGGCTAAAGTCCCTATGCCGCCGTGGCTAATGTCCCTATGCCACTCAGACTAATGTCCCTATGCCGCTGTGGCTAATGTCCCTATGCAACTCTGGCTAATGTCCCTATGCCACTCAGACTAATGTCCCTATGCCGCTGTGGCTAATGTTCCTATGCAACTCTGGCTAATGTCCCTATGCTGCTCAGGCTAATTTCCCTATGCCTTTCAGTTTAATGTCCCTATGCCACTCTGGCTAACGTCCCTATGCACCTCAGACTAATGTCCCTGTGCCTTTCAGGTTAATGTCCCTATGCCACTCTGGCTAATGTTCTTAAGCCACTCAGACTAATGTCCCTTGTCAGGGTTGGTCCCCCCCTGACCCTGCCCTTTGTATCTCCTCTATGTCTGGGCAGCAGATGTTGCTGGCCATCTTGTCCTTCTCCCTGTCTCCTGCCCTTCATCCTAGTGTACCTAAGTCCCCAGTGTTTACAACATCCCCTGGATTGCTGCATAGCTTAGTGGGTTGACATAGTGGGTTCACATAGTCTTCCTTCACAGGTCCTGGTTTTGAAGCTGGCCAGAGGCCATCGTCATCTGTTTTTTTATTTATTGATGTTTATTTCCCATTTGTTTCCCAGTCATAGATTTGCCCAGCTTGTTTCTCTGGTTTTTATTATATTTGGTTCTAATAATTGGTTCATACTCACCTTTTCCTTGTTGCTTCTAGTCCTGTTAGCCACACCTGCCACTTGTTAGTCGTTAGTGTATTTTAGTGCCTGCCTGTATCCTGTTCTTTAGTCAGTCATTGTATTGTATGGTGTGTGTATTAGGTGTGTGATGGTGGTTATAGTTATAGTTATAGTTATAGTCATAGTCATAACTTTAGTTTGTTAATCCTAGTTTTTCCTGTTTTTGTGTTGACCTCTTGTGGTCCTTTTAATTTTGTAGTTTCCTCTGTTGCGTTCAGTTTCTCAATAAACCCCCTTTTGTCACTGAGCCGTAAGTGGATCATCACCTTTTTTCCCTGCTTCCACCATGTCGCCGACTCTTTGACAGGCCCTGTGCCATTCTGGCTAATGTTGCTGTGCCGCTCTGGCTATAATGTCGCTGTGCCGTCCTGACTAATGTCGCTATGCCGTCCTGGCTAATGTCGCTGTGCCGTTCTGGCTAATGTCGCTGTGCCGTCCTGGCTAATGTCGCTGTGCCGTCCTGGCTAATGTCGCTGTGCCGTCCTGACTAATGTCGCTGTGCCGTCCTGGCTAATGTCGCTGTGCCGTCCTGACTAATGTCGCTATGCCGTCCTGGCTAATGTCGCTGTGCCGTCCTGGCTAATGTGGCCATGTCACCCTGGCTAATGTCCCTATGCCGCCCTGGCTAATGTCCAGTTAATTCTGTGCCCAAAGATATGTGATATAATTTTGACTGTTTTGTTCTCCTCAATTTGTATTCATTTGTCAACTTTTACTATGCTGCTGACATTGTGGTGGTACTACATGCCTAGAGCCTAATGTGAGAATGTCTCCATTTCACAGGCTTGTGCGGTGAGACGCGTGATCAAAAATGAATGAATGACCAGTTAGTGATACCTGGCATGCTGAAATTTGAGCGTCTGTCACTGCTCTGCTGTACCCATTGCAGTTTCAGTATTTAGTCAGAAATGTGTATTTATTTATTATTCTACTGGGTGCCTGGAAATGTAAAGACGACATGAAAAACAGCATCAGTAATAATATCCATTCATCCATCTAGTTTCTGAAGTCGCTTATCCTGTTCAGGGTCAGGGGGATCTGGAGCCTAACCCAGAGGCTATGGGCCCAAGCAGAGAAAAACCCAGGATGGGGCACCAACTCATCACAGGGCACAAGGCAGGGAATAAGCCAGGATGGGGCGCCAGCCCATCGCAGGGCACAAGGCAGGGAATAACCCAGGATGTGGCACCAGCCCATCGCAGGGCACAAGGCAGGGAATAAGCCAGGTTGGGGCACCAGCCCATCGCAGGGCACAAGGCAGGGAATAACCCAGGATGGGGCGCCAGCCCATCGCAGGGCACAAGGCAGGGAATAAGCCAGGATGGGGCACCAGCCCATCGCAGGGCCCAAGCAGAGAAAAACCCAGGATGGGGCACCAACTCATCACAGGGCACAAGGCAGGGAATAAGCCAGGTTGGGGCACCAGGCCATCGCAGGGCACAAGGCAGGGAATAAGCCAGGATGGGGCACCAACTCATCACAGGGCACAAGGCAGGGAATAAGCCAGGATGGGGCACCAGGCCATCGCAGGGCACAAGGCAGGGAATAAGCCAGGATGGGGCACCAGGCCATCGCAGGGCACAAGGCAGGGAATAACCCAGGATGTGGCACCAGCCCATCACAGGGCACAAGGCAGGGAATAAGCCAGGTTGGGGCACCAGCCCATCGCAGGGCACAAGGCAGGGAATAACCCAGGATGGGGCGCCAGCCCATCGCAGGGCACAAGGCAGGGAATAACCCAGGTTGGGGCACCAGCCCATCGCAGGGCACACTTACCCACCATTCACTTACACAGACACACTTATGGGCAATTTAGTAACCCCAATTAGCCTCAGCATGTTTTTGGATTGGGGGGGGGGGGGACTGGAGTACCGTGAGGAAACTCCACGATGACACGGGGAGAACATGCAAACTCCACAGGCATGGAGACATGCCGGGGACTCGAACCCTGGTGCAAGGCACTGTGCCACTGTGCCTCCCCCATCCACATCATCATCAACATTATTATTATTATGAGAAGAAGGAAAAAGAATAAAACACTTGCTTGTTGTACAGATTTGGTCATTTTAGAGATGAAATCCATTTAGCTGCTAATGAGAGACGGCCTCCCTCTTATGTTTTAATATAAATGTGGCCGCCGATGGAGAAACTGAAATAATAAAAAATTGATCTAGGGACAAAAAATGAAATATTGATCTAGAGACTGCTTTAGACGAATAGCGTTTCCCATTCATCATATGGATTTATGAGATTAATGGCATGCTTAAGGAGACGGAGGAGCAGCTTCAGCCATGATCTCCAGAGCATTCCATGCAGGCTGTAGTGCCTCCTCAGGTGTTACCTCCAGGAGTATGACTCTCTCACAGCTTCCGGCTGATGCAGACAGCAGCACACCTGCATTTTACGGCTACAAGTTCCTTAACGTGAAAGGGACAAAACCTACATTCTAATTTCAGTCCAACCATCTACAACACTCATACCTAGTGATTAGTGATGGAGACTAGGTATTAACAGGCCTATGAAAAATCCAATTTTAAAGGTTGAGAAACCATAGATACAAATATTGTCGCTGTTGTTATAAATGGAAGCACCATACTGTTAGTAACTGTGCATGTAGTGAAATACTGGCTCTGTGTCATCCGCCTTGGGAAAGGCAGATGCATTCCAGCCCATAGTGGAAGGGAATAGGCTAGTTACAAAAACATAGTGCTATTTAAGCAAGAGTGATGGAGTGAGTTATGAGATCTCGTGCTGCGTTCCATCCCATATTTCCATAATCGATCCATGCAGACTGACTCTTCACTTACATAACATCTACTGGCCTAGACCTGTACAACAAATGCCGAATGGGAAATAGCTATAGGAAATGATTCATATGCAATACGCTAAATACGGGACTTGCTAGGCATACTCTTTCAAGCTACATTTAGTTACAGTGGAATATTAAATTATTCTCCTCTGATTAAATTACACAACACAAAAAATGCAAGTTTATTGAAGAATGGATGGCTTCCTATAGCGTATGAGACATAAATTTAGCCAGTATTATCTGCACATTTAGTTTAATGTCACCATTATAATGTCCATTACGGGGGAATCTAATTCTGCTTTTAAATTATTATTATTTATGCATTTTTGCGGCTGTATCATGCCACCATGATATCTGGTGAGTTCGCTGGTTGATCTTTCCCTCTGAGTGAGAATGTTTGTTCGCTTGCATGTCTGCGTAGGGAAAGCACTCTGTCTGCCCAAACTGGCTCTGCGTTTCCTACTTCAGGAAGTGGGCAGTGAAGGAGCGTAAGTCGGTCACCCCATACTGTCTAAAAAATCTAAGAGAAAAGTCTATTGTCAATCATCAGTGGGATAGAGACTGGGAGTATGCCTGGGATCCTAATGTCCCTGTATTGCGGGGATCCTTTCCGACACTCGATCGCATCTGAGTGATGGGCTTTTCGGGCGAAAGCGGACGGCGGGAGCAGCCACTGCCTCGCAAATACTCCTGTTATACCCGCCATGGATGCAATGTTTATAGCTGGGAGAAATGGAGGGGAAAAATCGCAAAACACCTCAGTGCACCCAAGGGACAATTTATGGCGCAGTGATTTCCGTTTTCAATAGGGTGCAGTGCATTTCGCATTGTATGCAAGAAGAAACATTTCGCTATTGTGGTGATTTCAGTTACTACTGCGAGCCTAATAATTACTTCTGATATTTCGTTACTGACATTAATATTGATAGTAAAATTTGCTCCAATTGCTCAAGAATAGACACAGAACAACAATATTGTGACACTTCTTATTTTCTTTATTATAATTATAAATTAGCTATCCAGGATCGAAATGAACAGTTCATGAAATTAACTGTTAAATCATCGTTTGGACTTTTCACTCAATCTGGAAGCTATAAGGCGAAAGTCCCAGTAGCCGGCTGCCGTGATTCATTAATGAAGAGGGAGGCAGAGGCGAGCGAATGCGCGTCACGTTGTGTGGATGCGCGGGTGCGCGCATGCCGTACGCGCGCACTTTCATTCACAGTGGAATGAGCGGCGCCCGGATGCCAGCGCCCGGCGCATCGCTGCCCCCTCGCCACATGCCCGATACATTCCGCTTTGACTATTTGACACTTTGGCCGTTTTAACCTCAGCCGGATTTGAGGGGAAGCATAGCGGGTCCGCCTGGAGCTCCTTTGAGCGACATCATTCTGCATCCCTTTGGAAGCGCTTTGTGGTAGGAGCTGATCGCGGACTTGTTGTGGTGTGTTGATACTGTTGTGTGTGATAATTGTACCGGGCTGGAAATTGGCGTGTCTTATGTTCACAGTAAGCGGAGTTTTTTTTTCCAAAGAAAAAAAATGCAATCGGGTGTTTTATTGATGACTACACCAGTTTGGATTGTCTCAGTCAGCTGTATGAACTTGGATAACAAGCTAGCTGTTGATTTCCTAAACGGCACAATGTGAAAACATCATCTAACAATATCTGGCCGATCTTCTGGGGATTTCCATTCATGTGGTCAAACTGATATGACATGCTGCATTACAGCAATTACAGCGTGGTTTCGGAGAACGGGGTCCAAGGCAATAGCAAAACCTTATTTTCAGTAATTCCACTGACCGCTTTTATGTTCGTAAACATATGTTCCTACATTTAGATAAATTTAGTGCACCATGCAGGGAATGCTTATACCTTCCTGCCAGCGAGGTATTAAAATTTCCTCCAGCACCTTAATTGAAGACGGGAAATGATTGTGCTCAGCCATTTGAAGCACCTTTTAATCCTCTCCGGCACTCTGTAAGTTATTTTAATCATACTTATGTCTCCACTAAACACGTAAAAATGTTTGGAAGTTCTCAGAACAGTCTTGGGATAAACGCGGATAGTACATCAAAGGCTGTTTAATAGGAAAAATATCGTAGCATCGATTTAAAGCAAGTTTTTTTTTTCCCAGTGCATGCGAGGACCCAGCTGCTTTGTGAATTAATGACAGCCCAGACTGCATGTTTACCATCGCCTCTCACACACGTTAGATCCTGTCATGCCATCTCCTCCACTCAGTGTCATGTAAATAGAGTGAGTCACGCTCTTTGGATTAGAGCCGCACTAATTAAGTGTTTGACACTAGGAAACGTGTCCGCCTTTCTTCGCTCCCTTTCCCGCATTGTAATAATTGTTATCCCGTTTCGCATGTTTGTAATCCTTTCTCCTCGTCGTGGAGAGAGTCTTTACACCGTGATGACATTTCTTCCCAGTTTTACACAATATTTTCTCTATTGAAAGATCAATTAATGAGCATGATTATAGACATCCCTGCCATTATAGACATCTCTGTCATTATATATATATATCTGGAATCAGTCTGATAGGCTTTATGCTTTGTCTTACAAGGTAAGATTTAAACCTTTATATGCTGAATGGAAATTGTTTTTAGTGCAGAAAATATATGGGCACCCAGGATCAATCCTACTTCAGTGTTTATTGTCTCTGGCTTTAGTTTTTACTTTGATTATTTTCTCAGGTCAGTAAGAATTACGTCAGTTAGATCTGATGACTTTGCTGTAGTCTAGGAACAACCGTTATAAATGTGGCGGACATAAAATTTTCATTTATCACAAAAAGTTCACTTATATCATGGCACACTCATGCTTGAGCAATGTTTTAGACTTAAGAACTATTTTCTCCTAAGAAAGAAAATCCACTACAATCATGCTTTTGCTTGGAAAAAAAAACACCCTAAACCAAACCATTTGATTCGCGAATGACCATGAAGCTATAATGGGCAGTTTTGAACTCTGCAAAATAAGATTCACTTACCTTGAAGCAGATTTTATTGAATTTATTCATAAGATAAGGTATTCATTTAGGTATACCCAAAGCAAAGATGATGCTTTTCTGAAATCTGAAGATTAACAACAGCAAAGAAACTTGTCTTCTGCCTCAGCATCAGGTTGACGGCCTTGATGTGTCTGTTTCAGGCCAGATGAGATAAGTGACTGAGACGAGTGAACTAGCCAAATCCCAACATGGGGTGGCAGTGCATTTCTATGTTACATGTTATATATTGGAGTTGTGGGTGTGTGTGTGCGTGAGTGTGCCCCGTGATGGGCTGGCAGCCCACTCTAGGTTGTTCCCTACCTTGTGCCTATATGCTCCGGACCCCCTGCGATCCTGAATAGGACAAGTGGTTCTGGAAAATAGATGGATATGACCACAGAGGCATTTCTTTTTATGTAACAGAAATGAAAGTGCAAGCTTTCTCATGGATGTTTGCTGACGCACTTTCTGATGCCACCACAGCTCACCTCCATATACAGTAATATGCCACCGTCGGAGACTTGATGGTACTCTATCTCCGTAACCATTGCTGTTTTGGCTCTGGTGAGTTATGGAGTTATGGATTCATGTGGGAGGGAACAAAATGCCATTCCCGTTATTTGCGGGCTGCTTGGGAAGGGTTTGGCAGGGACAGGTTGGAGCAGTGCCGAGAACTGGGAAGCGAATCGCCGACCGTAACCCTGAGTATCTGCGACACGACGGCTCACCCCTTCCCATCACCAGCAGCTATTATTTAAACGCTAAGCGCTGATGGTCTCTTATTACTATAGAATAGCTTTACATCTGCCGAGAGTCTTGTAAAGCATATTTATGAGTGTAATTTAGTGTCTGGGACTGTTCCCTTTTCTGAGGTCTTTCTAGGTCTCAAGCTGATGTTGATGAGAAAATTATACAAGCCTACCTTTGTGTATTAGATATTATGATCACTGATTGCACCCGTGCTTTTGTGCTCAGGCCCATGAAAAGGTAGCACCAACTCTGGTGGAGGTCTTTCGAATAGCAGTGAACGAGAAAGTGATCTGGACTGAGTCTTGGCAGCTCATTTCAGCTGTGCCCAGATTATTTCCATTATCATTTTCCACCATCTCTGCTGAACATTCAGCAAGTTGCAGGAGCATTTTTGAAGGCAACGGTATGTGACCTTCTCCTGAAATGAAGCTTCCTCCTGAATCAGCACCCTACTGACCCTTACTGGTACACTGTGGCTGGTCAGTGATCAGCTACTGCAAAAGCTCCAGCAAAATCACACCAAATTATAAAAGGGGTGACAAGTCAATGGGCCAAATCTTTATGTTTTAAAAAGGAAGATAGCAGGATATCTGTGTAATGTCATAACGTGCTGTTTGCTCGAATTCTTCTTCATGAAATATTAGCCTTCATGCTGTTAAGAATGCATTAAGGCATTACAGAACTGTAAAAAACACATGTAAGAATGTTAATGTTAATCGCTAAGCATATTATTTTATGTTTACATGGCTGGTGCTGATATGGACGGTGAAAAATATTTTTGCGTCAATAATTAATTTTTCATAGTAAGAAAATTTGTATTAATGCACGTGCCCCTTACTCCATTTTCAGTTTATTCAGTTGCAACAGTGTTCACACTGATTCTCAGTCCTAGCAGTTTCCATTCCTACCACAGGCAGCCCAACAGGAGGGCTAAGTCCCAGTTTCGGCGGCATCGCAGTGCCCATCACTTGCTACTAGCAGCTCACAGGTGTCTGACAGTGTTTGTGGAGTGGCTAGCTAATTTAAACCTTGGTGTCCTTGTCAGAGCTATAACAATTTGCTGCACCCCTACAGGAGTACCTGACACAAATGGTGAGTGGCAGTTGAATCTTGATCCAAGCTATAGCGACCAGCCTGGGCTCAGGAAGGATTCTATAAATACAGTAATAAGGTGTGCAGAACATTCTAGTTGTTATGCCACTGTCCAGCAATGAACTAACCAGGCAATCAAGGAGACAGCTCGTTTTTGACATTGTGTTGTTTTAGGTTAGCCAAAAGCCCAAGTGAAAAAGTGCGTGGTCAGAAAATATGGAAATTTCTGTCATCCCTAATGTCCTCTACCAGTGTTAAAGCTAAAAACAGTTTCCGTGCTGGAGGCAAAGATTATTAATTTTCTTCCTGATGTTATTTGCATCTACACCTACCGGAATTACCTCACAAGCAGTAGTGTTCACCTAGAAGGGAGGTGTGGGGTAGGTGTTTGGGCAGATGTGGGGGACAGAGCACAGTGTTACTGATCACCCCGGACCATCTTCTTCCATTAAGCTTAGGCGCTTAAGTGGTGCTGCTATGCCAGTGAAGTGAAGGCTTAATTTATGTAGCAGTCAGTCAAGAATAAAGAACTGTCAAAGCATCGCAGGTGCAGTTACTTTTGAAGTACCTTTTCTATTTGCCTTTATGGCTGCGTATTTTGTTCTGATGGGCATGACCTTGAACTGGTATCAGCCTAATGGCTTCACAATAGTCGTTGTGAGTATTATTGATGGGCACTTCTTTGTAGCCTGAATAAAGGCTGGAATAGCACAGGTGCTTTACCTTCGCTAGTGAACGTGTTTCCTCTATAGGTCTGTCTGTCTGACAGCAGCTGCCTATGCTGATGTTAAGTGCTCAGTGAACATTAATTTGATACTTGTTAAGCCTTGAAAACTGTTCTTCCCTGGTACTGAGTGTAATATGCTGAGTCATGTGAGAAGTCTGCTGACATACTGGGATTAATTCCTTATTATATTACATCGCCTCAGAAACCCCTTTATAATGAACATGTGAGGTCTTTCCAAGATACATCATATATTTATCTTGATTAATGGGCTCGAAATACATTTGCGCATAGCTCGTTTTCATGAGTTCGCTTGTTGGAAATCATTGGTCATCTATGTCTAAGGCCAGAAGCCCGATCATAATAAGAAAGACCAAGCCACCAATCACAAACGTATATTTTGTTCGGAATTTTCAAAACTGCCAGTCAGAATTGATAAAACGGCCAGCAGCAGCCAATCACAACGCCTATCCCATTATGCACTATTTCCATTTTTTACTTAGTAAGGCTGCATCAACACAGAAAATATTATATTTTATCCATAGCTGCTTTCCATATACTACAGGCAGCACCAAAAGTGAAGGTATTGTACGCGCTTCATAACCTAATCTGCTTTCATTTTTCTCCAGGTTGACTTAGTTGCTTACATTACTGCAATATTCTTTTGTGCCTGATAGCAGCTACACTGTCCCAACTTTTATATAGTGTTCTTTGTGTGGATTGTATTGCTCCAGTTTTATGAATTTGGGTCTGTTCAGCTTATTAGACTTTTGTGCTGTTAGGCATGCGTTGTATTTCTGAGAAAAATCCCTGTATTTCAGGATTCTGAGCTGACCTGAAACATCACTGCGGTAGCTATTGGGAAGCATGTACTGAGGAACAGAAGTCAATGGTCTTTCAAAGTGTGGACCATCTTCTTCTCCTTTATCCACCGTCTTCTCAAAGCAGTTTCCTAAAGTAGGCTTTATAGTGAGAAATTTATCAGAAGTTTATCTCTAGTGACATGGGAGTCTAGATGCTTTTCTGTACTTTTCTGATATATTCAGTTTCTTTTTTTAGCATATTAATATATTCATTAGACGTCTTATTGTGACTGAAACCAGCTGACATCTTTTAATGGGTAAATAAAAGCATGTGCGAGAAGATTGATTTATTTTTTGCACTTTTTTGACACACAACATTTTACTCTGCCAGAAACTCACATCAACAAAAGCTGTACTGAGGCAGGCAGGAATTCTGCAGAGAGGAGCCACAGCTTTACGTAAAGGGGACTCACTGACAGCACTTCAGAAGTCGTCACTGCCACCAAAGCCGTTACATGCCCAGACCCTCCAAATGGAAGGTCCAAATGGCAGCAGTGGTGTAAGCCAGTTTTACAGATGGAATCTCTTCTCACCAGTTCCATAACATTTTAATGTGGCAGCTTATCTGGACTGGACTGCTGTGCGTGCTGGAGTGTAGTGCGGACTGCTCACTGCATTACCGGCATACACATCATGGCAGTCCTCTGCAGGGCATGGTGGAGTGTGGTGCAGACTGCTCACTGCATTACAGGCATCCACGTCACGGCAGTCAAGCACATAAACAATCCTCTGCAGGGCATGGTGGAGCGTGGTGCAGACTGCTCACTGCATTACCAGCATACACATCATGGCAGTTTAAGACATAAACAGTCCTCTGCAGGGCATGGTGGAGCGTGGTGCACACTGCTCACTGCATTACCGGAATACTTGTCACAGCAGTCCAGGACATAAACAATCTTCTGCAGGGCGTGGTGGAGCGTAGTGCAGACTGCTCACTGCATCACTGGCATACATGCCACGGCAGTCAAGCACATAAATAGTCCTCTGCAGGGCATGGTGGAGCATAGTGCAGACTTCTCACTGCATTACCGGCATACATGTCACAGCAATCCAGGACATAAACAATCTTCTGCAGGCCGTGGTGGAGCGTAGTGCAGACTGCTCACTGCATTACTGGCATACACGTCACGGCAGTCCAGGACAAAAACAATCTTCTGCAGGCCGTGGTGGAGTGTGGTGCAGACTGCTCACTGCA
>JAODKM010000037.1:5709383-5727492 GCA_026780845.1 Petrocephalus sullivani | reverse complement strand
ACATAGAAGAGGGGTAATTAGAGGGCGATGCTAACATAGCGGAGGGGGGGGTATAGGGAAAGGCTAAAATAGGGGAGGGGGGGGTATAGAGCCCCCGATCTGCCTAGGTTCCTGCACCCCTGGGTGTAAAGCTGTGTCTGTCAAAGGTATGGCTGCTCAGGGTCTTCAAAGCCTCTCTGCTTGTAGTTAACATCTGCTATACCCACACAGCTGATGGACTTTCTTTAGCTAATCAATACCTCATGGAGTTAATTAACTAATCAAGTTCTGTAATTTAATGAATGGCTGAGGTGCCCCCGAGGAGAGATTTGGGAACCAAACCTGTATTCATCTCTCAGTAACTTCTTATTTTTTATTGTCTTGCTGTTGATTTGCATATATTCCACTGTTATTTATTCTGAGCAAATACGCACTATGGGGTAACTGCTCTGACCATTATGGTACGCTACGGTCTGTTGCCACTTGTAATTATAAAAAGTATGGTAGAATTCAGTTTTTTTTGTGGTGCTAATAATATTTCACCGGAAACAGATTAACAACTAAAAGAAAAGTGTGGATTAGTCCTCACCTGGAAGTGTGACGGTACCCGTCTCATTCCTTCCCTCCACTCTTTCGAGGTGGGGGGTGCGATACTGTGGAGCCGTTTTTCTTAGATAGAGAAGAAGGTGGTGCCATGATGACTGCCCACTGTCACACATCTCTATCCCTCAGTTGTCATGTGCTGTCAAGTAGGCGCCATTCCAACTATCAGGCTGTGACAAAGTCACAGACTAATGTGATGGTTGGTCATCACCACTGCTCCATAGAAATACTGCCACCTGGAGGTCATCTCTGCACCCCTAGCTGCCTGCGATGGCTCGATGGATCGGTAACTTTGTCCAACTGCTGTGGATAAAAAGAAAAAAGACTCAAATCTGATTAGCTGGGAAATCTAAAATGACA
Organism: Petrocephalus sullivani; assembly: GCA_026780845.1. Classification (NCBI taxonomy): domain Eukaryota; kingdom Metazoa; phylum Chordata; class Actinopteri; order Osteoglossiformes; family Mormyridae; genus Petrocephalus; species Petrocephalus sullivani. Next base: position 5,726,550 of record JAODKM010000037.1, on the reverse strand, counting down.
ACCTGCCGGTAAGACGTTCAGACTTGGCTTGGTCTGTATAAATGGCTCTAACGTCCTGTGAAGTCCGGTGTGAGAGGGCCAAAGAGGGCAAAGCACAGGAATAATGTAATGACGCACTTTCTGACCATACACAGGCCTAGACAATGGAATGAATGTGTCGAGTTGCAAATCTCCATCATTTATCAAAATGGTGATGACAGCATCCAGTTAGCTTTTAATGAAATGTATTCAGACAAGACCTATTTTCTATTACACAAATGATGGAAAATGAATCAAATCTAAATACACTGCAATGAAAACTACCCAGTGTGAAGGATATGTAAATCTAACAGTCTGAAACTTGCTGATATTTCCTGCCTCCTATACCTATATTACCTATAACTAGCAGATTTCTGTTTTCTGTTGTTACTTATGACCTGCTCACTCAAAGCTGCGATGCATTGCCATGATGCCTAATTAATTTTATATCTCCGATTCAGATTTAGAAAGACATACAGCTCAATCAGTTATAAAATTTAAATGGGCCATTATTGTTATGATACAATGTCACCATATTTCATTGTGATCAGTATGCTTGCTAAGATTATTATTATTTTATAACCCATCTTCCTTGCTTATCTTGCTTAGGGCTACTATGATGTGAAACACTAGGAACACAAAATATGACGTTACCCGTTCTTCTTTTTGTGGATTATCTTATCAGAATGTGAATATTCGGATGTGAAGATTCATGTTTCGATGCCTTTTATTCAGCATTAAATCCTTGCATTTCATTTGGGACTCATGAGCTCTGCTGCCCTCCGTGTGGAATGTATGTCATCGCTGGCAGTGACTTACACCGACTTGGGAAGTGTGCGATCTGGCTCCAGTAGGATCTCTGCGTTATCTGCCTTTACATTCTTTACAGTGATTGCTGTAGGAATATTCAGCAGATATTTAGATAGATGTTTTATGTTGTTTGTAGTGATGGTTTTTTGTATATAATGAGGTTTTGTGATGACTGGTTGATCTGGGCACATTCCATCCATGAGCTTCAGGACAGATACATGCTTGCATTGTTATTATTCTTATAATATAAAATGTATATCACCATCTTTTAACCAAGAGTCACTATAAGGCTTGCTGACATCTTAGTAAATATTTCCCCAATTAAACTTTTAGTTAAAATGAGACAAATATTTATAAGACAATGTTTCCTTACTTGTGCGGCATACTTTTTTGGGTTTTCCTTAGCATGTTACATACGTGGGCTGTGACTATTTTAGTCCTAAAGATGAGGGACGCTTATGAAGTTCACCCTACAGACTGTGCTGTCAGCCAGCATTGTAAAATAAGCTGTTGACGAGCAGGCGTCCCTCTAGCGCCCCTCCTCTGGCAGCCTGCAGCCGCCCCCCATCTCCACCTCCTGGCCCTGTTCCCACCTGCCGGGAGAAACCTTTGATTCCATCACCGCTAACACGATCTCTGTGGGACACACACACGCACATATGTGTCTGTGTGTGTGGGCATATTTATATTACGTTGTGGGGACCCAATGTGCCCATAGTGTGATAAAAACCAGTTATTTTATACCTTGTGGGGACATTTTTTTGGTCCCCATAAGGATAACCTCAATTTTATAAAAATCTGTGTCTGCAATCAAAAAACTAAAAATTCCAAAGATCTCATATTTCGTTTGGTTACTTATGGTTAAGGTTAGGGCTGGGTAGGGGTTAAGGGTGTCATAGTTGGGATCATGGTTATGTCCATAGGAATGAATGGAGTGTCCCCATAAAGATAGGAATACATGGTGTGTGTGTGTGTGTGTGTGTGTGTTATTTGTATATATTTAGTACTTAGGCTATTCCAAGTATTTCTTTCTGGGTATGATTATGGATACTGAAAACCAGATTGTGTAGTAATACAGTTTCTAAATACCTCAAATATGCTGCAAATAACACTATAATGGTTTTCCTCTTTGTGTGACACTGAATGCCACCTGCATGTAATAGTTTTATTGCTCTGTTCTGAGCCCTGCGTGAGGGGACTCAGTTTAGTGCCACTTTCTGCATTTCTTCTGAGTCATTTGGGAAGCGACCGGACGAGTATCACCTGCCAGTTTATTTACCCCCATCCATCATCACGGGGAGTTTCTCGAGGCTGAAAAGTAGGACATTCAGCTATGGCACAAACAAGGGGTGTCTGTCATTTTTACAGGGCATAAAAGAACAGAATGTTTGGGAGCTTCTGGTTACGGGACAAATGTTGTGGAGAATGTTACTCTGCTGTACTTTTTTACAATATTTAAATGCATGTTGCATATTGCAATATTTAAATGCATAATAATGCTGTATTCATGAAATCCCATTAATTACTGAGTCTCATCCACAGGCCGGCGACAGTTTCTCATTAATAGTAATTGGCTCACGGGATTCCTTGTGACATTTAAGATCAGCTCATATGGCCAGCAAGGAACCCCCTCCCACCCAAATCTATGCCAACCCCCCAGTATCACACAAATCCACCCTTATCAGCAGTCTGTACGGACTTTTCCTGATTTTATCCCATCTCCGCGTTTGCTGAGGGGCTTACAGGAATAAAATTGATCTTTTGATGGATAGTGATGTATACTATGTCGCCCGCATGTGTCGTATATTTATTGTATGGGCGTCAGAAACGACAGCAAAGTTTGCTATTTTCCGGGCCAGAATGACTGTGGAGCAGGAGGTGCTGGCCGTTAGAGGCTTTAATGTAACGCAGAGGAAACAGGAGAGACCGCAGAGGTCGCCCAGCCGACTAAAGCCTTCACTCAACAACACAATATATCCGGTACATGTCACGGGCACTGAACATGCAGTTGTGATGATTTTCTTTTTAATATAGGCATGAAAAACACTTACTTATGTAGGATTGTAATTGCAGATTAAAAAATCTTCATCAATAGTTTGTGAAACTGAAGTGTGGAATTTAGTGTTTTTCTATGGAAAAATTGCCTTTAGACAATTCAACAATGAATCAAGTTTTGTGACATGCCACAGACATGTAAGTAACCATATATGATTACCTATATGTGACTTCGACACCAACAGTTCTGGCACCAGTACATTTCTACCCATACAGTCATATTTCCTGTAATACTTGACCAACCTTCTTGCATGGTTCTCCAAAGCTGCTTCATTGCACTTACGACTTTAGATCTTGACTTTTGGCATATACTCAGAGTAGAGATTTACGTTTGTATCCAATTCACTTTTGGAGCCAAAATCATGGCAAAATGCTGACTTCTCTCATTGGACTCTGGACCTGCCTCTGTTCCTGCACTGCACCAACCTGCTTCTTTATTCCTGCACTGCACTTAACTGCCTCTTTGTTCCTGCGCAGCACTTACCTGCCTCTTTGTTCCTGCGCAGCACTTACCTGCCTCTTTGTTCCTGCACTGCACTTACCTGCCTTTTTATTTCTGTACTGTTCTTACCTACCTCGTAGTTACTGCACTGCAGTTACGTGCCTCTTTGTTCCTGCACTTCAGAAACCTGCCTCTTTGTTCCATCACTGTGCGTTCTAGCCTCTTTATTCCTGCACTGCACTTACCTTCCTCTTTGTTCCTGCACTGTACATTCTTGCCTCTTTAGTCATGCATTGCACTTACCTGCCTCTTTGTTCCTGCACTCCATTTACCTGCCTCTTTGTTCCTGCACTGCACTTACCTGCCTCTTTGTTTATGCACTGCACTTAAGCCCTAAGGCAATCTATATCAGATGCATTGTTCAGCATTTGATTAAATACGATCCCGGCTTCCATCCTCCACATTCTGCCAGCCTGCCTCGTTTCAGCGTCATGTCCCCAGCTGAGGCTGCCCCACCCTCTATGAGCCTGCTCAGCTCTGTCATGTGAATCATCTCGCAGGAACATCATTTCGTTTCCCGCCCTCTATCTGTCACACCCAAAGACACCTTGTTCAGCTGACTGTGTCATGGGATGCCATAACTTTTTAATGATGACCATGTATCCTCACTTAAAGATATACATATATTGTACACACAGTCTCTAGGATTTTAGGCCTGTTTTAAAGGTCACTGCTTTTCCAGCTGCTGGACCCAATATATATATATATATATATATAGTTTCTTTTTATTACTGAATTCTTATGATATTGAGGCTCCATAGAACTGAGTTCTTGTGATATTGAGTCTCTGTAGCACTGAGTTCTTATGATATTGAGTCTCCATAGCTGTTTCTCTGTCCCCATCATTTAATCACACAGGAAGGTTCTTCATTTTCAGAAACACTATGTGATTGTCTTTCTTTTCATTCCTCCAGAATATGAGACGGCACCAATAGAGAAAAACACGCAAACTCTTCTTATATGTAACATGGATATACCGTGCCAGGTACGTGTGGGGAGGTGTGTGTCTCTGTGGGTCAGCACACTGTGCCTGTGATCTGAAGGTCGCCATCCAGATCAGATGGTTGACAAAGCCCTTGAGCAAGGCCCACAAGTGCAGTTCCTCCAGGGACTGGCTGACCCTACTGTATGTTACTTGGATTAAATGTGAATATATCTACACGGTATTTTACACTCCAATACAATCTCCTAGTATATGTGAGTCATCTGATCACGCAATTTATATGCACAGTGCGTTCACTTTAAATTTTCTTAAATCACTTGACATGACCCTGTCAGAAAGAATTACTTAAACATAAACTTAACCACATGCACAAACATAAGAAAATACTTCCTACTATAGAATTATATGATAAAAGCATAAACTGTTTACTGTGTTGTTTCACTGTTTATTTGTATCTGATCATCCATATATAATGTTATAATATTTCCGTAGGTGTACCTTGTTTGTACTTTATAGCAGCGTTTCTCAGCCTGGTCCTTGGGGACCTCAGGGCCCAGAAATACTGCCTTGTTTTAGGCTTGGAGTGTGAGCTTCTATGCCAAGCAAATCTAAATAAAGACAGTCATAGGGTGAACCGTGTCGCTGGGCAAATGGGTTCTTGAGAAGGGCTTATATTGCTGGAAACAGCTTAGCTGTGGTGTTTAGTTTAAAGTCTTAATGCCCTGTATAATTAGGGTCATACATTCACTGGAAGCATTTTGATTCATTTAATTATTCTGGGGTTCTTCTGGGGCTAAATTAGTGATTAATGCAGTTATTTGTTTGATTGAGCAGTTTATTTTCTAGGTTTGTCATTTCTGCAGTTGATTATTTATGAAAAGCTAGTGACATGGCAGGAAAAAAAACCCCACAAATTATTATAAGGAGCCAAGAGACTCATATTAGTAGAGTAATTAGGGACCGTAGACGCTGGAGACCACAGTTGTCATAATACTCCCTAGATGTTGGGTTCTTCATTGGCTCAGAATGTAAAGGCAGTCAGCTTAAAAACCCTGCAGCATTTTGTAGGAAGTTAGGAATCTCTCACCACCGTCTGTAAAATGAATCACGGGCTTACACATGATCTGTGACTTGACATCACGTTTGGAATGTAGGGGGTTTTCCTTAATTTTTTGCTGACAAATTATATGAATAAATCTCAACTTTTCTCTTGCACCAATGGATGACCAAGCCTCTTATTGGCGAAAGTTGTCCTTAAGGAATATCAGTGAAAAGCAGAGTTATGTTACATAAATGTAATATCCACCCGAATCAAGCCGATTATTCACCCATCTGCTGGGGAAATAGTGGGTGGATTTATTCTCAGTAATGAGAAGAGGCCTGTGTAGATCTGTCTGCACAATCGGGCTCCTGCCTGCACTCATACTCTACTTTGATCACTTCCCGAAGAGGACTGTTGTCCTGAAATACCGTCTGGGAGTCACATGTCATCACCAAGTGGCGCATCTCCCTTCAGGCGGCCTGTGGTGCCAATTTACTCCAAAATGTTTGGTACTCTATTAAGTTCTGTGAGGCACAGAGCTGGCTTGTGGAGGAGCATTCGACAACAGCGTCTTCGTGGTCAATGCAGAATTTTATTATTTTCGTCATCTTAGCCATCATGATGTACTTTTATGATGAGGATAAACAGATCCAGACAAGTACACTAGTCTGTTGTTTCGTACCTTGTTTGTGGAACTTCTCGGAGGAGTGCGCCTCCACCCTGGTATGATAAATGCCCCCTGGCAATGGAGATACCAGCGATTGTATGTGTTTCCTGTACAGGTCAGTAACAATGGGGCTTTTGCTGCTTAGGTGATTAGGTAAATACAATGTAGCATCAGAAACAGGAGGTATTGGTGATAAGCGAATAACTGTGACCCCTTTCTTAGGCTCTTCTTTGAATTTTAAAGACTTGCCTGCTTAATGATCTGGACAGTTATGGCTTTTATTGCTAAAGACAAGTATGGAATCTAAATAGATTTGAGGCTGAATAAGTACAATCAGAGGTGTCAATTTCAGGTCCAGAAAGTAAAAATCCAGACCAGGATTTTGTTTCAACCAATCAATTGAGCATAAAGAGGCAGTCACAGAGTGCTCAACTAGTTGGTTGAAATAAAATCCTGGTCTGGTCTTTTTACTTTCTAGACTTGAAATTGACACCTCTGAGTACAATTGTGTAGTTTTTTTGTTATTACTACTGTGAAAGGGTGTATAATCAGTCTGAACAGCTTCTCTGAAAATTAGTGGGGTAAAGAGGAACTTTAGGGAGAATCACCATTAGTGTGTCTGTTTCGTGGATGGTACAGGTCCGTGGTGGCTGCACGTTTAAACGAGACCTTTTGTTGCTAGGCTAGGGGCTGGCTGCTGAGACCATTGACTGTCACGGGTTTGTCGTGTATTATTTTTCATTATTAGCTGTTGTCCTAGTTTTGCCTGGAATGGTGAGTAAGTGACTAATATGCTGCCAGTTACAATTCTGAAAAGGTTACTGGGGGTAATTAAAGGTGTGCATGAGCTCTTCCGTGGCGTCTCTGCACCCCCTGTCACTCGAGCCCTGTCTGCCAACGGTCCCCTCTGGGAAAAGTCAGGGATTTTGTGATCACACCAAGCCGCTTCCAAATTAATCATTTTCACCCATTTTTCCTGGGGCGACAAACTCTCTAAGGCTACCATGGAGACTCAGAGGCCTTCAAACCTTTATATTTAGAATTATTTCAGTTTTCCTCAAATAAGCAGGCTTGCAATGTTCTTCCACATCCTAGGTGTCATGTTATAATTACCAAAAGCATCTTGAAAGTGTGTGTATATACATTTTCCACAAAAATGTCAGAAGTGTTTTACCTGTGGAGTCCCTGAAAAGTGAAATGAAGGAGTTTGTCCTTAATTTTTTTAATTCTTTCTGCTTCGTAATACCAACAAGAAAAAAGCGTCTGGTAGCACTTTACATTAACTGCACCTTCATGATGCATTCTTGGAATGTTCAGTGAACCTTCATAATGCATTCTTGGAACGTTCAGTGCACCTTCATAATGCATTCATGGAACGTGCAGTGCACCATCATAATGCATTCATGGAACGTGCAGTGCACCATCATAATACATTCAAGGAACGTGCAGTGCACCATCATAATGCATTCATGGAACGTGCAGTGCACCTTCATAATGCATTCATGGAACGTGCAGTGCACCATCATAATGCATTCATGGAACGTGCAGTGCACCTTCATAATGCATTTCGTAGAACATTCATAAGTAGCATGTGAGTTTATCTTAACATCGTAATGTACCTCAGCAGCATTAATATACATAAGCATTACATGTTAATAAGGATTATCATATTATCAAGTTTGTTAGTTAAGATGTACTCACAAGCAGCTTATGAATCTTTTGTGAATGCATTATGAAGGTGTACTGCAAGTGTTACCAAGCGCTGGATTATGGTGTTATACTCAGAAGAACTGCTACTTTGTGCAGTATAATGCAGTGGCAATCGAGGATGACAGTTTTAAGAGTACTAAATGTGGTCGCCTTTCATGACGAGAAGGAAAAGCGCAAGGACAGACAGGAAGGGCCGGGCCAGCCATATGCTCAGGTGTGCGCCTGCCTGGCATGGCCGTTAATGGGCTCCGCTGGCAGTTCCTCCGAGGGCTTTGAGCGGCTCTTTCTCATGCATTTGAGTGTGTGGGCACAGGGAGGGCACTGCCTTTTCCATTGAGGCACGCTATGGACTTTCACAGACTGTCATTGTTTGTTTTGATACACGTAATATAACCATATGAAAGGATGAACTGTTTAAAAGAATGTAGAATGTTCTGTTATCAGGAGAGCAATCATCAGTAATTGAATCTGTCCACAGACTGACTAACGATAAAAGCTAAATGGAGGCCGAAGAGGGCAAACCTACGGCCAATCAAGGAACATTGCGGCGCAGCATGGGGAAATGATAGGGACCATCCGTGGCTTCCGAGACAAACGGGGGTTTACTGAATAAACTGAAATGCCAAAACCAAGGAAAAAGAAACTAACAACACAGAACTTGGGGAAAAATATTAACCAGGGGACAGGACTACCAAGATTCTGACATAATCAGGTAAACTGTGCAAATCAGGCCTGGAAACCCAAGCAAGCAGAACAACAACCACACAGCAACAGGAACACGATGGTTGCCTATCAAGCTGAGTGAGAGCAGGCACTTAAATGCACACGGGGAATCCGGTCAAACAAAGGACTGGTGTAAATCATAACCAATCAAGAGGAACACAGGTGGGCTGGATACCAGTAACAGAACAAGAGGGCTAAACACTGAACACTAAAAGCTAACAACCCTAGGAATAGCCAAGCATCGAAGAACGTGCAAACGTAATGAAACCAGGCACAATCAGGATAACCAAAATCAGAGTGTCACACCCATGACCAGAGGGTACACAACCCATTGAAATACACAGTGACCTGGGAAACTGGTGGACACACTGGGGCTAAGATGGAGGAGGGAACAGACTGTCCAGCGACACCTGCTGGCCAAATGGGGACCGGACACAAGGTATAGCGACGGACGAGCGCCCACCCTGGCAATGAAATGAAATTGCGGGTCTGGGTTAGGCCTACTTTGACACTCAAAGAAAAAAAACACTCACACATTTTGAGTTTGCTATTGACAAGAAACATCTGCTGGCACCTCACAAAAAAATCTTAGAAGACCTATGATTAAGAACTGTCGATTTGCATAGTCGTAGATATTCATCAGTCCTTAGATTGTTTATAAATGGAGATGATTTGCTAGTGTGGCTGTTCTCCCAGCTAAGGTAAGTCCAAAGGACGAATGCAGAAAGCTCGGTGCAGCAAAAAAGAACCAGAGAGTAGCAGCTAAAGGCTTGAAGGAATCACTGGAACTGATTAACATCTCTGTCCATGAGATGATGCTCTGCAAAGGCAGTTTTGTGAGTTTTCCTCAAATAAGCAGGCTTACAGGCCATACAGGCATGGTGTCACCCAGGAGGAGGCCTATGCTGCTCCGTTCCACTGTATGTTTAATACGTGTAATATCTGGTACCATACTACGTTAAATCATAAAATATTCATTAGATTTTTGCAGCAAAAACACGTATTGCACGTTTAATGTACAACATGCTCTTAAATCCATGCATTATTCATTGCAGATTCCAAATATGTGCATTTTCAGCAGGAAGATGCATTCTGTTTTGGCTTAACATTTTGTCTGAAGTGAAAAAGGACCAGACTGTATTGGTGTATTGGTGCCTATAGATTTTTATTTAAAAGAGTTTAAAATACCATAACAATATTTTGAAAATACTTTCTCAGCAGACCAGCTACTCATGCTTAGAACGCTGATTAATGGAGCATTCAGCAGAAATAAGATGATAAGAATATAATTTAATAGTCAAAATGTGAGGTTTGCCTTAATTAAAAATTAATTAAAAAATTATGTTTTATCAGCAGCACTCTTGAATAGAGTTAAATTGAAATCTTAATAAGAATCATTAAAAGTCTGTTATTTATTTAATTTTGCATATTGAAAATATTATGGGGTCATGGGCATGAAACAGGTATTTTTGGTAAAGAATTACATAAAGCTGATTATTATGGAACCTGTACCTGTGTTATAAATAAACTTTGTATGCAGAAGGAGGCAGCGATAGTTTGCTCTGCTGCGTCATATAGCCAGGCTTGTGAGTTTGATTCCTGTCCCAATTTCTGAGTGTGTGGGCATTTTGCAAACCCACCCTCCCATGTTCTGACAGATTTTCTCCTGGTGCTCTAGATTCCTCCCATATTCCAAAAAAAGTAATCAGTTTGTGTCTCTGAATTGTCCACCATATGTGTATCTGTGTTTGTCAATGTGTGTGTGTATGAGTGCAGGTTTTGCCATGCTTGTGAGGACCAAAGGACCAAAGGACCTCACAAGTATAGTAAATCCTGAAAAAAAAAACTAGTGAGTAGTGTGTAGTGAGGTAATTTTTTCAGTCCTCGCTACTTCAGACTTCATTTAATAAAAATCTGTGAATGCAATCAAAAAAGTTTGGTTGCTTATGGTTAAGGTAGGGCTAAGGGTTAAGGTAGGGGTTAAGGAGGTTGTCATTGCTGGGATTAGGGTTTTTCCTCACCAATACAGGGATACAAAAATGTGTGAGTGTGTGTGAGTGTGCTCAGGCTAACTATGGCCTTGGGGGGTGGGGGTTGTTGGACAAGTGACAGTAGAAAACTAAACTTGTGGTTTTTCTCTCAGGCCCTGACCACCCCCTCAAAGCCCCGCTGTCCAGTTTCACGCCCATTTGTGGCCTTTCTGCTTTAGATCCTGAAACTGATGTCGTCTGTTTTCCTTCCTTTCAGCTATTTAACTAAACCCATCGCCACTGAAATGCGCAGACAAAGGCCCCCATTCTGTCTGCAGTAAGTTCTGCCATTTGTGGGTGAAACACAGTTACAGCGTTATACATGTTTGGGCTGGTTCTGTTAGAGTGGGGGGCTGGGATACCCTGGTAACAATACATAGCTGTATATGAGAAGTTTGGGTATAGATTATGTATATAGATTATTATTAGTAGTAGTAATCATCATCATCGGCAGCATTACTATATTAATAGATTATTTTAGTATATTTTATTAGTGGTAACTGGTGAGACAAATGAAAGTATATTTACATAATTTATCATGTTATAATTGTAACTGATAATGCAAGATGCTCCCCGTTAAATAGGAAAAAAAAATCCGAAACCTCAGGGAATTTGCAGGAAATATCATTCCTGATGTGTTCAGTCATTTCAAGCTCAGCATAAGATGTTATATATTCTGTGTAACTTAAAAAGACCATCTCAAACTGTCTAAGACTTTAAAGCCCTCAGTATGATGCTCTTGACATTAATATCACATCGACATTTTTTAAATATTTAAATGGAAAACTGCTCTCAGAGGTAGAAAGACCTTGAAGATATAAAAAGCAGGCCTATTAAAAACAGTAGCTACTCAACCCTAAGATAAAATTCTTAGAATGTATAGCCTTATCAACCAGAAAAAAACTGTTCATATTATACAAAAAATAGTATTGATTTATAGCATTCGAAGTAATTCTAACATCAGGAGTGGAATTGTCCAACGGAATCTTAAGAGGAATCTGTGAGCCTAGGCCTGTTAAACCTTCATCTCATTTTTTTGAAGACAGGGTTTGAGCGAAGCATTGCTCTTCAAGATGTAGAAAGACCTTCCAAATAGTTTAAAATGTTTAACTCCATTTCTGGATACTATTTAGGGCAGAGATGATTCCAAACAACATACCCAAAGTGAGAAAATAAAAACATGAGCCTCGGGAGAGCCAATGTGTTCTTAAGCACAGCTGTCATATTCACTAATGCAGGTGAGTCTGTCCATCTCTACGATAGCATTTTAGTCCCAGGAGCGTGATGTTGCAGTGAATTTGTTCCCTTAAAAGCCATCAATGTGTATGACAGTCACAGGAGACCCCCAGCCAGTAATAGTAAACAATAAAGGGGAATGATACAATGAACAAGTTATAAGTTACCTCTTATTAATGTAAAATAGAACGATTTGAAGATGCAAATAATTATTTTCTGCAGTGTTGATTTTTGCCAACTTTGGAATGTTAAGTGTAACCTAAGTGTTACCATATGATAGAATACTGTGAAATGTTGGATATTGGCAGTGATCGTTTGCACAAGGAGGGAATAAGTTTCAGGCTCCTACACTGAACTTAATAGTATCAAAAATTCAATATAGTATGGTCGTATTACAGCAGTAACCACGCACCCTATTTCTGGAGATGCACATTCCTGAAGAGTTCAGTTCCAGCTGAACACACCTGTGGGATGCACTACGAAGTGAACTTTACATACCTAGAGTAAACTAGAGCTAGAGATGAGTTTTATTTATATAGGTCTATTTATATAGCACCTTTCTACACTTTACGATATATGTCACAAAACAAATGTATAAGAAAAACACTGATACACTGACGAATGTATAAGAAACTTAGTGCACTTTCTCAATATCACACCATCTATTAAGCGGAGACTAATATCTGAACATTTGTTAAATTAAATTTTTTACAGTATAGCAAGGACATGTAACATCAGTCCAGAAAAGTGTGTGCACAGAAACCTCTAAGCTCCTTTGACAGGTGTGAAGGTCTAACTTTAGCCGCAGGTGGCTATGGGTGCTTACGATGGAGAGGCCGTCCAGTAGCTCATTAATTAGGGGGGTGATGTGAGGCCAGAGGCAGAACAGCAAAAGCCGACAGCACGCGAGGAAAACAAAAGTGGGCAGAGCACCGAGAGCAGACTGCTGGGAGCTAGTCAGGCATGGCGTGATCCAAATCCATTCTATCGTTCAGTCAATATATGGGCAGATGCCTGGAGGCTGCTGAGATTATCCATTTTGTTGTTCACACATCAAAAAATTATATAGAAAAAATGAAAACTGTATGGAGAGGGACTGAAGTTCTTCATGTTGCTGGTATCTCCTGCTTTGTGCAGGGAAGAATCTTCATACCATTTTCCTAAGAAGGGATTGGTCATGTCTACTAAGCAGTCCCTTTGCTTGTCCCTGTCTGTGATTTTATGCTAAAAGAAAACATTTGATTTATATATTTTAATATTGAAGATATTACCAATACATTACGGCTATTTGATGGGGACAGGCGAAGGCTGTGGCGAGCGGGAATGTCCCTGCTGTTGTTTTGGTGCGTAGGACAGCTTTAGCCCACCTACAGCGCTACTCCTGGGTCGGTTTAACGGAAAGCCCATATAAAAAACACCTTGTGTGACCTCTAGTGGCAGTGAAGCAATTTATGAAGTACACTGCAGATGCAAAGAGGCTAATATGCACGTTTAAGCTAGAGATTCTGGGCAGAGGTGGGTAGTTCAGGTCCAGAGAGTTAAAGGTCAGACCAATATTTTGTTCCAACCAACTAGTTGAGCACAGTCACAGTCACAGGGTACGCAACTGGTTAGTTGAAACAAAATCTTGGCCTGGACTTCTACTCTCTGTACCAGAACTACTCACCTCTGATGCTGAGCAGTAAGAGGCCATGCTTATTCGACCACCAGGTCCATAAATGTTTAAACACCTCAAGTATAAATCTTGAGCTAAATTAATTAATTATGGATTAAGGATCATTGCAAGAAAATTACGAAGCTGCATTTTAATATATTTAAATGCCTTTTAACTTCATGATTACTGTATTAGTACATAAAAAATCTTTAAAAATATTTTTAAAAGGGTTTTCTACATGTGGGATTGGTCCCATCTGTACTGCTAGTACGTGTACCGGATAGGACACCACAGTAAACAGGAAACTGTTGTGAATAACAATAGTCTTTGCTAGAAGTAACACTGCTATCCCAAAAGATCATAATACTAAAATTTCATGCCCCTATGGCATGGTGGGAATGGAGGCCTGAGGGACTCGCGTGCAAACACACACTGCTATGAGGGACGAAGTTTATTAGCAAATAACATCAATATACAAGAGGGTCAGATGGGGCATGGCAGTACCTTCAGGGCGGCTCTCCTCCATTATTCACACGTAATAGTTGTGCCCGAATTCAGGGGCTGCATCCTTCAAAGGGCGTGGCCTATGGAGGCATAGCCTTCCCAATGGGACGGCCTGGCCGTCACCCACTGTACCCACACCCTCGAGTCACGAGGCACCTCTTCTATCGCCTAGCCGGGACACGCCCACTTTACCTCTGCACAGTGGATCTTGAGACGTCTTGGCCTGCGAAGGATCCATCGGGTGCATCTTTCGTGGAGCGAGAAAAGAAGGAGGCATTTCTAGACCGCATTTGATGGAGCCTTTGAAATGGGACGGCCTTGTTGCACAGCTGTGACGCATTCCGTCTTCAGGTGCAGCCTTAGATGGACACTGCGCCTGAATTATGGCGCAGCCATGGTGTGAACACTCACAGCCGGCCTGCCCTTAGCTTCTCCTACTCCGCAGTGCAGACTCTAAGCTGGTGGAAGAGAGTCCTGCCCCCTGGTTGGGGTAATTAGCAGCCAGCAGCCATCCTGTTGGCCCTCGCTGTGGTTTATCATGAGGAAACCATAATTCCCATAGGGCTGCTTGGTGCAGATTGCCCTGGGCCCTGCAGGTGCATGGGGACCATTCTATAACCACTCTTTATCACATATATTATGACATTATAACATTATAACATATATTATGACATTATAACATATAATGTCAGCTTACCAAAGTGAACTTGAATTTGAAGTCTATACTGCCTTTCCAAAGCAGCTTTGCCTTCATTTCTACATACATTAGCTTACCAAAGTAAACTAGCAATTAATGAGGTGACACTTTCTGAGGCCTTGGGCGTGTGTGTCAGAGATGGTTTGGAGAAACATGAGCACACCCCAGGGACCCACCCAGCGCCCGTTCTGCTCATCCTCAAATACAACTCCACGCTACATCAACAAAACAACATCTACAGAAGTTTTAGCTTGCTGGCTGCCTTGACCATGCAGATGAAAGGGGATATAGGAGCCATTCTACAGAACTTTTGTATGTGGTGCAGCAAGATTTACCCATAGGTTAGAATCAGTAAAACAAAGGTAGAATTCATTCCTACTAGGGAACTGTGAAACTAATCAGCATCCACTATGAGCTCAGTGGCCATAGTAAATGATTTTTTTTCAGATGTGTAAGGTCTCTCAATGTGTGTAGCAGGCTAATGGGAATATACAGTATGCTGCATGTATTATACCAGTACATAGTAGCCAGTCTAATCTGTGGTCGTCTGGCTTCGTTAAAAATGACAAAGAAAATCCATAAAATTCATAAAGAATCCATATGCCATTTCCAAATGCCTTGGCACTGTATTGATATACAGTACATGAGTTAATGGCGTCTCATGGGGAAGCTACATTTTTTATGAATTTTTTTTTGTTTCCAAATATTCACCTTCTGTTTTGAGAGCAATGTCATCCACTGAGAAAAAAGGAGTGTAATTGGACGTTGAGGAGTGAAACCTTGTTTGAGCTCAAAAGAAATCGCATTGTTTGGCACTATAACCAAATTAATGTTTATATTAAAACACATTAATGATTGTTGTTATAATTGCAGAACAAATACAAGAGAAATGATAGCATGACCTATATAGGGGGGCTACAGTTTTTCTGGGTACAGGGGGTCCTTGGATAAAAAAAATGGTTGAGAACAACTGTTATAAACCATTATTATTATTATTATTATTATCCAGCACATTTGATTCAATAGATTCCATTTTATTCATAACTGGCCTCTTCTGTGAAATGTAAAATAATTCATTCATCTGAATCTCGCAACAACAGTGTCCAGCAAAGAAGCAATCAGAAATATATTTAAATAATAACAGTATTTTATATTCAACCTTTATTCAACACAATATATGTCAAATATCCCCAGCCATATTCAAATCACTTATCCTAGAAAGGGTTTTTCAAACCTCTAGTCCTGGAGGTGTGAGGTAAAATTAATACACCATGCCAACCAAGAGCCACAATTGCTCTTTTAAAATTGATCTTTACATGTATAATTAAGTTTCAGAGAAGAAAAAACATAAAGGTTTTTCCACTTGTGTATTAACGTGTTTGTAGAATGAAAGGTTAGCCAATTTTTTTTGATGCTAGTGGGTTTACTAAGCATACTCAGGGCCCTCCATCCCAAATGAAGTGATTGTATGCAGAGCTCCCATCTCCAGTACCTCACCTCTTCACTCCACCAATATTCTGATTGCTCACAGCATCTGTAATTCTATCCCTGCTGAGGGAAGGTGTCCAGAAGGCTTGTGTCATGCTCAGTGAGAGTGCCAGCTAAGTAAGGTGGAGGACAGTCCCCTGTCTACACAGAGAACGAACATAGATGTAATCCAAATGTGTTTTTTTTTTGTGTGAAAGTTCTTCAAAAGCCACAATGGTGACTCATATGAATGAATATTTACTATTGTGTTTGCCATATACCCATCTTTTGCCATCAAGCACATCCAGTCAACACTTTGATGAAAAGACTGTTTTTTTTTATCCCCGGTAATTTTCAGTCATTTTCACAACACCTTTTATGTTGGGTTTGAAGTGATTTGGTTTGTCAAATTACAGAGGCAAAAGTGGGTAAAGTATTTCTGCCCTCTAAATTCACCTTCAGCCTGAGCGATTCTGGAACTGATGCTGTCGGAGGCTGGCAACTTTAACCAATGACAGCTGTTACACAAGTGATGTAAGTGTGGGTTTTAAACAGGGAACACTGTTTGATTTTAAGTACATGCTGTCCTGCACCTCTATCAGCAATATTTCTATACAGTTAAAGTTAAACCAAGGAATATTTCTACGAGTTTAAGTTCAATTAATGCAGAATTTGTTAGCACCAATGATTACTGCAATGTACAGTAACTGCTGAATCTTTGCAATATGATCTTAATTAATTGTGGTTAGGGGCTATAAAGCATGACATTACAGTCAGAAGCCACTGTCCATAGCTACAGCTTAACATGTCCCAGTTGTATGACAAGGAACAAGATGGTATTGGAGTCAGCATGTAAAACTGATCTAGTCCATCCACCATCTATCTGTCCCTGCCAACCAATAATCTAGCACAAGGTATGAGGCGGGACAGCGGGAAGCAGTGTACCAGTCTGACTCGGGTCACAGACACACGTACGGTATGAGGCGGGACAGCGGGAACCAGAGTACCAGTCTGACTCGGGTCACAGACACGCGTACGGTATGAGGCGGGACAGCGGGAACCAGAGTACCAGTCTGACTCGGGTCACAGACACGCGTACGGTATGAGGC
>JAODKM010000037.1:5628850-5662851 GCA_026780845.1 Petrocephalus sullivani | reverse complement strand
AACAGAAGGGTATAGCGTCCGCATCTCCCTCATCACCACAACAGAAGGGTATAGCGTCTGCATCTCCCTCATCACCATAACAGAAGGGTATAGCGTCTGCATCTCCCTCATCACCACAACAGAAGGGTATAGCGTCTGCATCTCCCTCATCACCACAACAGAAGGGTATAGCGTCCGCGTTACTGCCGACGCTGCTCCGATCTGTCTGCCGATCTCCTGCTCCCTACTTCCCTCACTCATGAATAAGACCTAGAGATACTGAAACTCCTCCACTTAAGGCAGCAACTCACCCCCCATTAAGAGAGGGCAGTCCACCCTTTTCTGGTCGAGAACCATAGCCTCAGACATGGAGGCGCTGATCCTCAGCTCGGCTGCCTCACACTCAGCCGCAAACCGCCCCAGCGCATGCTGCGGGTCACAGCCCGACAAAGACCACATCATCCAAAAAAAGCCAATGAGATCCTGAGGCCCCCAAACCGGACCCCCTCCGCCCCATTGCTGTGCCTAGAAGCTTCATAATGAAATCATCTGTGACTGGCCACATCAGCCCTCCTGTTGGCTCCCGCCACACAGGACAGCCGTCCTTCGCATTTCGCATAGATGGCCCTGAACCAGGGCCTTGCTCTGTGTCTGGGACATTTTTCACACACGCTGCGTCTTCAAAGTGTCCCACATTGTGGAGGACCCCCCCCCCCCAAACTCACTGCCCTTACACCACCTGGCAAAAGCTCCCATCACATCTGGTCCCAGGCAGCCAGACTGTGCAACCGCTTCTTTCCATGGGCTCTTTTAAAAATGAAAATTATATGAAATGTTTTTTTTTTCCTTACCATTATCCTGGGCTTCTTATGTATTTACATAGAAATATATATATTTAAAATATAATTGTATATCAGTACACCCAAATTGTTTGCATACATGTTTATTTTACGTGATAGCTAATGTAAAAGATATGAGTTAACGAACGAACTCGGGCGCAGTTTTTTTGTCATACAGCATTATTATTATTCCGCGCGCGCTCCCTCCCGCAGGCGCGCCCCCGCCCCCGCGCGCTCCCTTTCCGGGCGCGTTCCCCGCTCACGTCCCGTCGTCGCTGTCAGCTTCGGGCTTGCCGGAGCGGGGACTTCGCCACAGGGAAGTGGGCGTTCGGGCGGCGCTCCGGGCCCATGGCCGCCCCCATGGCCGCCCCCCGCGGGCCGCCGCGCGTCTGTCCCGGAAGCCGCCGTCCTCCTTCCGCGTAAGCCGCATGGAGCTCGGCTCCGTCTGCCGCAGCGACTTCTACGTCGGTCTGTGCCTGGCCGTCAGCTCCAGCGTCTTCATCGGCGGCAGCTTCATCCTGAAGAAGAAGGGCCTGCTGCGGCTGGCGGCGCGGGGCTCGACGCGGGCAGGTACCGGCACCTCCGCCGCTGCGCGCTCCCAGGCCGGCCGGAGCGGGCCTCCGCCCCGCGGCACCGCGCTGCGCGCTCCCGGGCGGGCCCGCGGACCTAACGCTCTCTTTGGCTTCCTTAGGCTTAGGTGGCCATGCCTACCTGCGAGAGTGGCTGTGGTGGGCAGGACTCATATCGAGTAAGTGCCTTATTGCGGTCCCTAGCACTGACACGGACCGTCACTCGGGGCACTGACGACGGGAAAGGTCCCCTGCACCATCTCAGTATGAGGGCTCTGTGTGCAACGAGGCTGAATTATTCGCATTTTTCCGGTCCACCTTAAATGCTGCGCACCCAACTGCACTTCTGCTCTGGCGCCGCTAGGGGGCGCTTATTTACCGAGGCTCACGTTCAGAACTTCAGTATTTCGATTTGTATTAACTTATTAAATGCTTTGAGCCGAGGAAAACGCACTTCAGTCAGACAGTATACGATGCCTGCAAGTGAAATCACTTGTTACCTGCCTGGCTCAAAGTTGATTTCACCTTCAAATCCACCTGAGAACATAGCTCACATATGCATATTATGTGATGATTTTCAGGCAGGAGCTCATTATGGAATTTTTTAATTTACTTTCGAGACGTGTTATTGAAATGGTCAGTCTATGTGTTTCCAGAATTGTCCGCATAAAGTCGCTTGTAAGACACTTGTGAGTCTTGTGTGGATTATCGTATTTGATCCATATTTTGAACCATTCCAATGGTTCAGGAGATAAAAACGGGAAAGTTGCCACTCTTTTGTAGGTCCGAATCCCACTAATCACATTTGCTGACTCCTTTCCCAAGCACTGAACTGAAACTAAACATGCAGACGAGTAAATGTAGTAAAAAATTATTATACAAATTTACAAAGAAAAAGCATGTTTTAGCATAAACTTAATATTTTAATGCTGCAGTCAACTTTGCACTTAACACGTGTATTATTTATGGTTAGGGAAAATAAAGTAAACTGACTTAAAATTGTTGAGTACATTTACCATGATGTTTCAAGTGGGACGGGTCCTGGTAGAGCGTTGTGAATTTACTCAGTCAAATCTGTGGAATATTTCCTGTGCAAATCTGCAGGAAAGGCGCATGCGCAGAGGAACGCTGATGAGCCGCAGTTCACGCTGAAAATTTTATGGTCATCGTTGCATTCACTAAATTTTATGTTTCAATACCCAGTTCCTTTAGAGTATAAAAGATGTATTGTTACATCAATGAAACGAGTCTCGATGCGAAGTAACAGATATATATGTTGACGTATGTTGACGGTGTATGAAATGGCGGCCGGTATAATGTATTTTGATTGTGAGAGAGTACATGTAGGCTGCTAGGCAATGCTGTTAGCTTCTGCTCTATGCCTGGCCAAACTGTTAGGCCTTTGAACACCTGTCTGGAAATCACCACAAGCAATGTGAATGTGAGCTATGTTCTCATATGGATTTGAAAACAACTTTGAGCCAGGCAGGTAACAGATGATATAACTAGTAAACATCAAATACTGTCTTTCTGCAGTGAGTTTTCCCTGGCTTAAAGTGTTATCCTGTCTGGATATCATCACATAATGACAAGCAGTGTGTGTGTGTGAGCTATGTTCTCCAGTGGATTTGAAGGTGAAAACAACGTTGAGCCAGGCTGGTGACAAGTGAAATCACTTGCAGACATCATATTATGTCTTTCTGAAGTGTGTTTTCCTCGGCTCAAAGCATTTAACAAGTTAATACGACTCAAAATACTGAAGTTCTGAACGTGAGCCTTGGTAAATAAGCCCCCCCTAGAGGCGCAAGAGCAGAATTGCAGTTGGTTGCACAGCTTTAAAGGTGGACCAGAAAATCCGAATAAGGAGCTGCGAATAAGGAGCCAACTTCAGTCTCATCTGTGTGCAGGGCGCCTTCTGGCCCGAGTAAGTGCCTTATTGCCGTCTCTAGCACTGACACTGACTGTTACTAGGGGCACTGACGATGGGGTAAGGTGTCCTGCACAATCTGAATATGAGTGATCTGGGTGCAGGGCTCTTTCTGTCCCGAAGTGCCCCCTCTAACAGCACTATTGCTTTCATTTTTCCAGTGGGGCTAGGAGAAGCCGCTAACTTCGCTGCCTACGCCTTTGCACCTGCAACACTTGTCACTCCGTTAGGAGCACTGAGTGTTCTGGTGAGGTAATTGATGGCATTTCATTTTGCATTTCGTTAGGATGACTTGCATTATTATGACATGCATTACTGGATTGGGGAAAAAAATCCCAGCAGTTGGAAGGTAACATGAGAAATCTTAATTTGCTGTTTGGTACTGATGGAATTTGATGTCTAATGCGTGATGTCGTTTTTCCAATTCAGTGCTATACTGTCCTCCTATTTTCTGAACGAGAGGCTGAATGTTCATGGGAAGATCGGTTGCTTGCTGTGCATTCTGGGATCAACTGTGATGGTCATACACGCCCCGCAGGAAGAAGCAGTTGCATCCTTAAGTGCAATGGCAGAGAAGCTTAAAGATCCAGGTATAGTACTTTTACACTGAGCAATTACTGCCCAGCAACTGAGTCAATGTTGTGAAAATTGAATCCTTATTTAAATTAAGCAGGTTGGATAGAAGTACCTTAATAAGTGGTAGAATGTGAATAGCCAATATCATATCCTCTTAACAGCAGTGCTTAATCTGTACACTCTGAGGTGCCGAAGCTGGTATAGAGCAGAGACCACCTGTGACTGGGGTCCTGGAGCAGAGCTCTGGCACAGCTTGAGTGCTGGCTAGCAGGGCAAGTTGGGAGCTTTCTACGGCAACTTTGCAATGTTTATTCTGTCTCCTTTTCTGCAGGCTTCATTGCATTTGCTGTGTGCATAGTGGTGTGCAGCCTTGTCCTCATCTTCTTGGTCGCCCCCAATTATGGGCAAAAGAATGTTCTAGTATACATTGTGATTTGCTCAGTCATTGGTTCGTTGTCGGTCTCCTGCGTGAAGGGCCTTGGTCTTGGGATTAAGGAGCTCTTTGCAGCAAAAGCAGTACTCAAGGATCCCTTGTTTTGGGTCCTGCTGGTGGGTCTGGTGGTCTGTGTCAGTACACAGATCAACTACTTGAACAAGGCTCTGGACATCTTTAACACGTCCATCGTTACCCCCATCTACTACGTCATTTTTACCACGGCTGTCATGGCCTGCTCTGCCATCCTCTTCAAGGAGTGGTACCATATGTCAGCCGACGGAGCACTGGGTACCGTCAGCGGCTTCCTTACCATCATCCTGGGCATCTTCCTTCTCCATGCCTTCAAAGACATCACCTTCACCTGGGACAGTCTTCCGATGTTTCTCCGGTCTCAGAGCTCCCACTGGGGACAGCCTTACATGCCTCTAGACAGGCAGGAGACACCTGTTGACAAACATGCATTTCTTGCTAGAAAATAGGTCACGAAAGGATTATCTCCAGGGTGCTCTATCTGAAATGCACAGCGGCATCCCTGCTGAGGAAATTGCGGGGAGGAAGAAAAATATTTTAATACATTAACAGAAATGATTCTGTGCCTTACAGTGTAACTTTAAATATGGTGTCAGTAAAATACATTAGGTAAATATATAAAGCCTGCTAAAAAAGCAACTATTTTAAAAAATGAGTCATACTTTTGTGTTCTATATTTTAATACGTGAATTTTTTACACTTTCCTATTAACATTTAATATTCTAATGGAAAAAGAATTGAAGAATTGCAATCATGTAAATGAAGTTATTTTGATTTTAAAACATTAATTTATTTAAATCGGTTTATAGCAAAAAAAAAAAAAACTTTATTGGCTGTTGCACCTTGCTTTGATTTAGCAAATGATTTTAGATTTTATCTTAATGTATAATATTACTTTGGTCAAGAATTTTTTAAAGACTTTTAGAACTTATTTTTGCAGTTTAACAATGACATACATTGGCCTCTTCACATATACTGGGGTTATGTTCTGAATTCAGAACAGCCACATTTGTGCCATGCGTTTAATATGTGCTAGTATTTAAAAAATGTAATGCTATTTGATGTCTTTTTAAAAATGTGTTCCAAAGTTGGCTTAACACCAATAAAATGACACACAAACTACTGAAGAAGGATGGGAAATTGGTTTTTCTGTATTTCTTCCATTGTCAATGCAAATTTACAGGTTGAACCAACAGCATTAATGGCCACTAAGGTTGTTCTTGGCTTTGTACATGTCGAGTTCCTGCGGCATATAGAGGCAAATGCAGCCTGGTGTTCATGACAGCCCATGTCCTCCAATACAGACAAAGGGACACTTTTCTCCCCCAATTAGCTGTAACTGATCCTCTATACAGAAAGAAGTGTAAGCTGAGGAGAGGAAA
Source organism: Petrocephalus sullivani (assembly GCA_026780845.1). Lineage (NCBI taxonomy): Eukaryota > Metazoa > Chordata > Actinopteri > Osteoglossiformes > Mormyridae > Petrocephalus > Petrocephalus sullivani. The sequence goes on along the minus strand of JAODKM010000037.1, from coordinate 5,657,113 downwards.
GTAATGAAGGGCTCATAACCAGAGCTCCTTCCGAAGGAGGGGCAGAGGCAGTAGGACAGGGGTGCCCAATATGTCGATCACGATCGACCAGCAGATCGCACAACATTCAGACTTTGTTACATTAGGTAACAAGATCTACTTAGATCCCTTCTCTTCTAACGTGACACCCGGCAGAACACGTGAATGTATTGCGAGCTAATGCAAAACTCCGGCAAGCAAAGTGACCCAGCCAGCCTTTCAATTTATATCTACTAAAAAGGGATATTAAAAAATAATTGGGGGAGCTAGACCAAGTAAGAAACCATGAATGTCTTAAATTGTATTGCGCTCTAAGGGTTCATGCAGTGATGCAAGGTTTGCCAACATGCCTGGGGCAGGCAGGTGGTGTAGTGGTTAGGGATGCAACCGTGTTGTCATAAGATCACTGATTCAAGTCCCTGACCCACAAGTGCTGCTGAGGTACTGTCCCCAGGCACTGCTCCCCGGGGGCTCAAGTAGCTGCCCCCTGCTGTGTCACAATGTCACATGGGTTATATGCAGAAGCCACATTTCATTGTTGTGCACTGTGGTGTGTCAACAATGACAATGACATTCACTGATTTTTTTTTTTAAACATATACTGTACTTATACTGTACTAATATACATAACATTTAGCATTTTTAATGTAGGTAGATCATTTTGGCCTGGTCATTTTAAAAGTAGCTCACAAGCCAAAAAAGTGTGGGCACCCCTGCACTAGAAGATCAAATCTTGTTTTATTTCTTGCCCGCCCACCCCCCAGGCACATACGTTAGCAACAAATCTGCCGCAGTTCAGCGCTTGGCGGAAGTCTGCATTGACCCTGTGTCCATTTGGTGGTCAAGCCGAGCTAGTCAGACAGAGTCTCTGAGAAGGAGCTTCGACTCCTCTGGGTCTGCTCCAGTCTGTTTAGGATGAATTGACTTGTATCAATGAATCGCTCCACACAATTCACAAAGCATGCTTCCGTCCTGGAGTCCAGCTTAGGCCCAGGCTTATCCATGCATTTATCCTGCACAATAAAAGAGAGAAAAGGCTGAAGTGGTTCTCAAATACTGGTAATGTTAGTGGAATGTTATTCTTAATTAAAGACAAATTAATGAAGAAATGTGACAAACTTAACTGGAGCCATAACAGTTGAGGTTTAACGTGACCGGTTCATGAATGTCGTGTAAGTCTGATATTTAGCAGCAGCCAGAAAGGCTAATTTTACATGTGCATTCGCATAACATGACAAACACACAATACTGCCATATGCACACGGGATAAGTTAGTGCACTTTCCCACGCGCCGACCTACCCAGCACATCTCTGTCATCTGGTGCACGAGCTGCTGAAACCTTTGTTTCTGTGATTCCACCTCTATAAACTGCTGCAGTTGGGGATCCGCTGCAGCTCCCTGGCTGTCCATTTTCACGCCGAGCTCACGAAAGCCAAAACAACCATGCAGGCGAAGCAGACGCGGCACGCTGCTGACCTTCACCTGCGCTGCGCTGCCCTGGCGTGGAAGAAGAAGCCTGCGAGGGCTTCCGGAAGCGGAAGTGATGCGTTGCACACGTGACTTCCGCCCTGGAGGAACACGTGATCTTAAGGCTGTTTTTGTTAGCGGCATTTATTTATTCATTCATTCATTCAGACTGAAATGAAATAGCACATTAATAAAACTAACGGAGTAATAACCGGGTGCGACTGTGTAGTCATGTAGTTACCGCTTTCATTTTTGGGTAAAGCAGTGGCTAATACGGAAATTGCTGAAAGTAACAACCACCATAGTTGCATGCTTTAGCTTTAGCGTTAGCTTTACACAGCGTTAAACAAATAATTAACTTTAAAATATGTAACTAAAATTGCACCATTTGTCTATTATTTGACGAGACTTTTATTGAGGATCGTTAATTCACAAAGCGCCTGATAAGCAGGGGTGTACACTACGAAATACATGTACATGAGGACTGTTCTTAAGTACATTTTTCTAGTGTCTGTGCTTTACTTGAGTGTGATTTTTTTGGAAGCGTGACTTTTACTCCAATACATTTGAAAGACATATATTTTACTTTTGTGGATGCATTCACCGATTTTTGTGAAATTAAGTCTGAATAGTGACCTCACTAATCATGTTTTTTGAGGATTTACTATATGTACCGTACTTGTGTCATTAGGTGCTATAAATGCAAGAAAATGTACTTTTGAATACTTAAGTGTTTTTAAAATCAAGTACTGCAGTACTTTAACTAATCTTTCAATTATTCTAGAGTAATATTTAACCATGAGTATCTATACTTTCACTCAAATAATGAAGTTGTATACTTTTACTTGTCTGATGACAAGTGCCAGTAGCCATACCACCTGTAATTCAGATGAGGTAATACATCAGCCTGGCCAGTAAAAATGGTGCTATCCTTTGGATGAGACATAAAATTAAGGTGCTGACCCTCTGAGGTTATAGAAGATCCTGGGTTTGAGAGTATCTTGGATAAAAACCCAGATCCAGGCTTGTGTGTTTGTGTACAGCAGTGTGTTTGTCTGCAGACTGTGTCGATAAGTACACATACCTCGGCAGCGACATTCATGTGTCTGGTGACTTCCTATGAAGTCAGTAGACAAATTGGTATATTTCCTGCATTGTGAGGGAGTGTATGGGCACTACAGCCACGTGGCCCGATTCCCTGAGGGTGATCTGGCTTGCAGAATCCTCATTGCTGAGGACCCAAGCGGCTGAACCAGGCCAAGGGACTGTAGCACCTGGATGCGGCAGATAGACGGCCATTTCCCGGCGGTGGGACTGGACCCCGTGTCGGCCTGGGGGGTCGCTAACCGGGTTGCTAACCGGGATCATGAGGTCCAGAAAGTAAAAATCCAGACCAGGATTTTGTTTCAGCCAATCAGTTGAGCACAATGAGTCACAGTCACAGAGCACTCAACTAGTTGGTTGAAACAAAATCCTGGTCTGCATTTTTACCTTCTAGACCTGAAATTGACACCTCTGAAGGCTACTGGTGCAATATGGCTGCCATATTGGATGTTTCTGTACAGCACTTTGGGTGTCTTGAAAAGCGCTTTATAAATGTAACATTCATTCACTTAAATGAATGGCACTGAAAAACCTGCCTAATAAGGAAAACAGTTTTGTGGATGATACACGAATGTGCCTGTAATAGGGTGCTTTTCCGAATGCCATGGATAGAAGAGCAATTTCACAGTAAGCTCGTGAGTAAGGCCCTTAACCCCGCGTAATCCAGGGATTACTGACCCTTCTGTCTGGTCCCCCTATATATCAATCTGATATACATAAGTATGTGTAATATAGTTTAATAATTCAATGAAAGCGGGATGGTATGGTTTCCTCAGGTCTGGGGTTTGAACCTCATGCTTGTTCTGTATAGGTGGAGTCCGCATGATCTTCCCATGTTTCATGGTTTTTCTCCTAAAGCTCAATGGCCTGATTGTGTGAAATCGCATCTCTAAACGGGCCATGGTATGTAACTGTGTGCTTTGAGATGGGCCGGCATCCTGTGCAGAATGCTTTCCTGCTGAGTGTGCTTGTCTGGCTGGGATAGGCCCCAGACTCAAACCAAGCAGGATAAGTACATGCAAGATTCATGGATGCATTCAGTATATGTGGATTTCACAGTGAGCTCACTGTGAGCTATTTCGCGGGTTAATCATAGTCTTTGGTGTTTACGAAGCTTAGTGGGTAGAAGAGAAATCAATTTTAATCCAACGGCTGGAAATCTTTCAACATGCTTTCACTGAATGGACAAATGCAGGTAAATAAACAGCAGTTCGTAAAACTTTGAATTACACAACATAAATTCAATTAACATAAGAAATCTTTTTTTTTTTCCAGAGCAGGATGTTACCAAGAATGATTTCAGATTGAAGAATAACCTTGTATTGCCCTTATTAAATCACACATATATATCTAGACATAGTCTACCAAGTGACAGTTCTTGAACATTTAAAACAGCTACATCTAAATCTACATTATAGATGTGATTCATTTAAAACTTGTACATTGTTACAGAGGAATTATTAAGAAAATATTAGTTAAGGTAATGCAAAACAAATAAAAAATGAAGTCCTGTTTTATATGAAATTGTATGATACTTAAATGCATAAATTATTAGAAATATACATTCACTGGGCACCATTTTACTTTGAATGTGTCTGGCCTTCCAAAATAATTTCTTGAAATAATATGCTAGAACAAAGAATTGCCAAAATGTCCTCGTGTTGGATATATTATTATAACTGGTACAATATATCCAGAGTCGATAGACCTGGTATCATCTTCCAGGTGAAGCCATAGCTGAAGGTTGATGTAAGCTGCAGGTGATGCCCACCTTTAGCTTTCTCCCTACTGAAGTTCATACAGTAGATCTTGAATAGTAACCACAAGTTCTTGAAACGTTGGGCGCTCCTCTGGTTTCTAACAGAAAGAAGGCACAGTGAATGCAAACTGATCCTGGAAGGACAAACACACTCAAGAACAGATTTTTCCCAAAAGACTTAACCACTACACAGTCTAACCCCCAACCCCTGGACTTCGTTTTATCTATCAGCTATGCAATATCCAATATCTATATGGTATTGATAATATCTGTGCAATATCTGTATGCTGTAGATCTGTGTCCACTACTCACATGATCATCATTACTGTGTAATATTTAAATAATGTGCAATAACCTACACAGTTATTTATTCTTCCATGTGTATATAACCTACACAGTAATTTATTTTCTATTCTTCCATATGTATATAGCACAGCAGAACTTTTTTTTGCATTATTTGTTTGTTTATTGTTGTTGTGTGTTTTACATATATGTCTGCACTGGAGGAGCAGCTTTTAATCTCATTATACATGTGTATAGTGAGAATAAAAAGGCATTCATTCATTCATTCATTCATTCATTCATTCAAGTGCACCAGTCCAGTGTGTACCTGGCTGCTAACCGCCGGGCTGCCTCAGCTACATGCAGCTGTACATAGCTGGAGTTTCTCTTTTTACTTTCTTTAGATAATCTGTACAGACAGAGATAAAATACTGCTATAGAAATTTGGTCCAAGTTTGGTAGTTGGCAGATCATACCTCATGCCAACAGCTGGTCATGATGGTATAAATCCTTTCATTGGCCATCTGGGGGCGATAGAGGCGCAGACCACCAGATACTTTCTCCACTATTTCTGAGTTATTTAAACGCTCATAGGGCATTCTTCCCATGGTGTAGATCTCCCACATCAGGACACCTGGACAAGAAAAACATGACAGGATTGGTTAGCTAAGCGTTGTACCCTTGTGTTACTACCTACATTAATTCAGTAAATATGACTTAGTGTATAAATTAAGCATATATTGAAATATTTGGTTCCCTTGACTGACTGGGAATCAACAATAAGTGAATCAGGGCCACAGTGCACTTGCTCGAAAATAAGATAAATGGCCTGAAACTAACCGAAAGCCCAGATATCCGACTTGCTACTAAACCGACAGTAGAGGAGAACCTCGGGGGGGGACCAGCGCACAGGGAACTTGGAGCCCGCGGAGCTGGTGTACTCGTCATCCTCTAATACGTACCTGAAGGAAATCGCAAGACATACATGTCATCAATACAAAGACATTTTGCACATCTGGGTTCCTGTACTATGCTGAGTTCCTTTGCGAGTACCTTTCACTGTACCTTTTCGCACATAGCAGATGAATCAATTTTACCTTGACAGTCCAAAGTCAGTGACTTTGATGGTCCCATTAGAATCCACCAAACAGTTTCTGGCGGCCTGTAACAAAGGGAGTGACTATCAGTCACACCTTTTACATTTTTCCCCACCCTGTCATTTTGTCAAATAAGATGGTCTGCAAATGGGAATATACGCTTACCAAGTCTCTGTGGATATACTGCTGCGATTCCAGGTAGGCCATTCCCTCATTCACATCCTTGCACATTTCGAGGAGCAGAATGGGGGACGGTTGTTTCAGCGAGTCACGGAGATAGTTCAGTAGACAGCCATTGGAGAGATACTCGGTCACAATGTAAATGGGCCTCTGCTTGGTGCAAACACCATACAACTGAACCAGGTTTTGGTGGTGAAGCTTCCTAATTCAGCCAAAGACAGAATCAGCATCAAATGTTATTTATATCTTACACTTACAATTCTTTCTTTATAGACCCCCATATGCAAAGTGACACTTACATCATGACTTTAGCCTCGTCAATAAAGTCGTCTTCTGACATGGAGCCTTCTTTAATCATTTTGATAGCTACGTCATGCTGGCCCTGCCATTTTCCATATTTTACCACACCAAATTGGCCATTTCCCAGTTCCTTGATGAAGGTAAGGTCTCGTGGATCAATCTCCCAGATACCTTTGATTAAAGAAGAGGTGGAATTGTGAGAGCCAGTCCTGGAGCCTCGTTCGGGGTAACACTCTAAGTGTTAGATAAAGAAAAGGACAGCTGCCCAGAAATTCAGTTCTTGTTAATTTATCGTCAAGCTAGTGAGTCGCGCAGTACTATAGGTATAGCATATGGGTATGAGGGGGAAATTCTCACCATATCCTAGGCCAGCTCTTGAAGGTGCATTATCGGCCTTATTGGAAACAATGTGCTTCAATCTACTCACCAGACCTAATATTGAGGTACACACAAAACAATGATCACCCTAATGTGCCCTGAGTTTTCATGAGACATTCTTATATATAATTTGTCATAGATTTAGAATTCATATGTAATCAAATTATTATATATTAATTTAAATTAATAGCTGAATTAAATTAATAGCTATTTTGTTCAAAGAGGATATATATCATGATGTATATAGCGCAGAGTCTCTCTTTTATAATTTTATTTCAGTTTCTTATATCTTATATTTTTTACATTCTTGTCTTGCGTCTCTGTGTGGCAGTTCAGTAGTAACATGAGCAATTTCCTCCGGGATCAATAAAGTTTTTCTGATCTGATTCTGGATGTTAGATATCAGTTTATATGGTCTCCTAATCTATATTCAGCCACTACTGTTATGTATTTGCACTATGCTGCATGTCAGATAGTGAGGTTGTATCTAATATATAAATGTGTGGTCGTATGAAAATGCTAAATTATACGTCAAGTTCTACAACGAGTGCAGGGATGTCCCCACAGTGATGTCCAGGCAAACACCTGCAGCATTATGCTGGTGGTAGGTGATGAGCTCATCAATGCTGGAGAAGTTGTGCTTCTCGGCCAGGTAGAACTGGCCCTGTGGCGTGGTGCAGATGTTGTAGTGTCTGCAGCTGCCCACCGGCTCCCTGGGAGTACACGAGAGAAACTGCTCACCGCGGTACAGTGCGTTTTTACAGCCCCGAGGCTCTGGAAGAGCTGCAGATGCAACGGATGCTGCCACCATTAGAATGACTGATACCCTGGTCATGTACAGTTCAGGAAACAAATGCAGCATTTGCATGAAGAAATTTACATTTTTCTACCACAGGCAGGCTGTGTTCCTGCTGGCTATTTTCAGTTCTTCCTTTAACACACTTAGGTTATTGTTTCAGTATGTAAGACTTGCTGCGCTCTCATAAGAGTGTAATACATCTTACGCAGAAAAGCAGGCAGGACTTACCCTGGAGCTTTGGCGTATAATGACACGGTGTATTTACCAGCTTTACTGGAGTCTCGCACTAAGAACCCACCATCTTTGTTCTGCCAAGAGATAATGGTAACAGACGACCATTGTTATCATTGGTATCATGTGTTTCATATTCAAACAAAAACAGACTTACAGTATTAATAATATATTTTCAATGGAATTTTGTTACTCAGAGAATTGTGCTGAAACTGCATTTCGAAACATAAAGCATTTGGCTCTGCTGGCTTCCAATTACAGATAAATCTCTTAAATTTAGATTCAGCATGCATACAAAGCAGGGAAACACCCTGCATTTGACACACATTCATTGAATTAATTCGTAGAGTCTCAGCTCCAAAGCAGGAATTGAGGTTTTGCTGATGTCTGCCATTGTATGGCTTATTGACAGAGCAGGAAACACCCTTAGGTCTGCTCTCACCTCAGCCTTTAGGAGCTTCTCTGCTTGGCTGCGGTTAATCTTCTTGCAATACCATCTGGAGAATAGAACAGAAGTTTAGCAACATCGCCGTTAGCCTTCACAAGGGCAGCATTAACAGGAAAACATGCATAACATCTTTTTTTCTGTCTGCTTAACAAACTAGATTTTAGAATTTTGGCATAGTTGCTGGACTGATTCACAAGAAAATTTGTACTTTATTTAGTGCAGGTGGAATTTAATGCTGTGTCCTAACAAATGCACCACTTTGCAAATTTAGACACAACTGTTTAACTGAACTTATTTCAAAAGCTGTTTAATCTAATAACGATTTAGCCGTGTTCTAACTCCTGATTAGTACGATTATTAGTATTACTACTTTCATTAATAATTAAACATATCTAAACAGTCATTTAAAATATAAAATTTTATATGCATTTTTTTTTCTTTAAAGGATGAAAAATGTACTGACAGGGCCCTGTTCAATAAACAGGAACATCCGTTTAATCATTTTAGTGTTATACTACCTCTGCTAGATGTTCGTCATCATTTGCTGTTATTGAGTTATTCCTGTGTTTAAGAAACCAGGATATATTTTCATTGCGTGTGCCCCCTTGTCATAAACATAATTTTGCTGTTATTAGATATTTGCCTTTGTTATACTTGAATACATGTATGAGATGTTTTTACTTACGGAAACCTCTCAAAACCATGTCCGGCTTCAATAACATAATTGCTGGGAATGTATCCTTCTTTTCTGGGGAAGAAAAAAGGAACATAGGATGAAATAAACACATCTAGGGATGTCAGGGCTCCGCCAAGTGGGTTTTGAATAAACTGTGAAATAACATGATTCCCAACTGATAAAAAAAAAAGATTTCTCAAAAGCTGTCTCACCCATGTTTGTCCCTCGCCCTCCACCAGCTGGCATCCACTGCCTCTAGGATGGTGTACTCCTCTCCTCGCCTCAGCGGGAGATCCTGCTCATTTAGTGGGGTGAACTCGTACTCTGCTATGACTGTGGTTCCTGAAGACGGACCTGTGGGCTGGGGACACGGTGTTTGTGATGGAGGCGGTGAGTCCTACAAGAAGCATCGAGGTCAGTAGTTATACACAGAAACTCAGCCCCGACTCGCTATGTCGCCACTTATTCGTTTAGCGGAAACTTTTGTCCAAAGAGCCTTATGAGGGAGGCAAGTTGGACATACGGCAACAGAGGCCTTCTGCAGTCAAGGGAGCAAGCAGAAATAAGGGAAGGTGTCAGTGAGGCATATTTGACTTGCACAGAAATCTGACAGAAAGACAAACCTCAGTTGGTGTCGGTGGAAGAGGCTTCCTGGTTGTGCCTCGATGGATACTCCTACCAGGAAATCCTACCAGGGAGAATGGTTAGGAAATGACAGCCAAGACGTCAGCCATAACGCTGCTATTTAAACTGGTACTTATACAGGTACTCGTTGTTGGCTTTGCCTATAGGTTTTAGTTCCTTTACGTTCTTTTACTTTACTTCCTTTTTAGTACTTTCCATTATCATGGGATGATGAACACGTCAAATGTCAGGGGAGAGGATGGAACCGAGTAACATTTGCTTAGTAAAATCAGGCCAAGGAGGGGGTTCGGGTTTGAGGTGCTTATTCATGAACTCACCCCCATTCCTGGGCTGCAGCACTTCACACCCCAGGGCCTGCTTGACACTCTGCTGACAGCATAACCACATGCCATCCACCCAGAAACGGGGGTGATATTTCTGTGCCAGGTCCTTGTTGAACCGTACCACTAGAACCAGAAGCAAGCACGTAGACATTTGCATCTGCCAGGAGCAGAGGTGTGCACATTTTGTAACCATTTTGCATATATGCTAAAATTTGCATGGGGACCCTCTAGTTGGAGGAGGTGCACTGAGGAACACTCCAGACTGTTTTATTCTGCAGTCTGTCCGCTTATCGGCGCTGACACGCTTTTGGTCGGCGATTAAAATCCCGCATAGCTGAACATGCAAAGTCACCAACCACGCTTCAACTGGTCTATCCACCGTCTTCGAATGTCCTCGCTCTTAGCGAAAATGTAGAGTGGGCCCTCATCGTAGATGATCTGTCGTGCGGAGACAAGACATGAGAGGCGTTTTTAGTCGCATCCCCCGGGCATCTCGAGTGAGGCCTCACTGGTTATCGCTTCCTAGTTTCTGACAAGTTTCCCGTGACAAACTTAAAAAAGGAAACACAGCTGCCCAGGAAGGAAGAGCAGCCTTCTTTAATGCAGATACTGCTACTGCTGGCCATTGTTACAGAACCAATTATAATGACATATGAGTGAATATGAGAGCCAAAACGTAAACATAACGCATTTATCTGCTTACACTGAAATAAAGACATTTCCAAGGTAGTCTAATACATTAGAAAAGTTTTTCTTTCTAATTATTTTCTGAGAAATGTTAAGAAGAGCAAGTTAAGGCTTGACCCTTACTAAAGGTGACACATTTATTTTCCTCAATGAAAAGAAAAAAACGCATAGGAGGCGAACTGGACATAAAGAAATTTCAGTCGGGTCTTTGGTAGGTTTTAAATTCTTCTAGTCCAAATTCCCCAGGAAAGCAAAACAGGATTATGGCTGCTCACAGAGCGACAGAAATATTACACCTTTTCTCAGTCTTTTGCAGATACCTCTACAATAGTGATTAAGTAGAAATAATTCAGATGACAGAATTAAAATAAAATATTCAGTTTTTCTTCCAAGAATTAAAGATGCAGCTTTAATATAGGATTAGGCACCATAGCTAAGTATTATTGTCGAGAATGTGAGCCGCTACATAGCCTGTAACATTCCGCTGCTCGCGTCTCAGCATCGTCACTCAATGTGGCTTTTTTTACGATTAAGACCAATTTCACTTCTCCCATTTGTTCACTTTACTTTCACTTTTTCTTAACTATAGTGTGCAAATTCTATGCATGTCTTCATTTAACGACCCTTCCTATATCTGTCTGTCATTACGGTTATTAAAATGAGTTTGGCGTTGCTTAAGTAGGCCCTGTTTCATTTCGGTTTGTGCTCCGTCTGCCTGGTCTCTGTCTGAATGCAAAAGGGTAACGGTCCAGATAAAACATGGGCTGTCAGTGACAAGTAGATAAAAGAGTGTAGGGAATGGTGTCAGCATTCTCAGAACAGGCCGCTTTGGGCCATTTGGATAAACAGGTGTGGTTTACCGGGAGGCTGGGAGACAACTTTCCTGCTTTTACTTCCTCACTTCCGGGTAACTTCATAATAACAAGGGCGGCCATTATGGTGCCTTTCTGTGAGACATTTCCTTAATCACTCGGGACGGATCCAGAATGAATGTATTTAAAATGAAAATAGGATGCTTCCATTATGCAGTGCTATCCTAACCAAAAACAGAATTATATAATCTTTTAAATGCAAAGTGATTGTAGATTTAGTATTTTATAGAGATTCATTTTTATGTATTCATGCTCACAATATATGGCATCCATACTTATCCATACTTGAGGCAAGTAAGTGGATTTACAGTGGATTAAGTATAAAGTGATGCAGGGTGGCTGACTCTCACACGTCTAGCATGACTCTCACACTTTCTGACTCTCGCACATCTGTCATGACTCTCACGCTTTCTGACTCTCGCACATCTGTCATGACTCTCACGCTTTCTGACTCTCACACATCTGCCGTGACTCTCACGCTTACAGACTCTCACACATCTGTTGTGACTCTCACGCTTACAGACTCTCACACATCTGTTGTGACTCTCACGCTTTCAGACTCTCGCACATCTGTCATGACTCTCACGCTTTCTGACTCTCACACATCTGCCGTGACTCTCACACTTTCAGACTCTCACACATCTGTTGTGACTCTCACGCCTTCTGACTCTCATTCTCACGCAATAAATCTTACGGCAAATCTATATTATTTTATTATAAACCTAAAATTGGCTGCATCAAACCGCTGCGGTAGTTTGCAAACCCTATAGACTACTTACAAGGTAATAAAACTGTTACATAATTGTAAATGAGAGTGCAAATGTATCAAATCGAAAAGCTCACACCAGCCAGCTGATAATGCATGGTATCCTAAACGGAACACCAGTAACTTTAAATACTGCACCAGTAGAATGGAAATATTGCAGATAGTGTAACAGTACCTTCTGTCTTTCCTTAAACATGTTATATCAGCCCATCGCTGACAGGCAGCACATCCCCCTGCTGTTCCTCACCTGAAATGGATACAGCCGCTCCAAAGGTGCGTTTTCCTCTGTTTCCACCATCTCCACACACCTGATCTTCTCTACCTCCACTGAGCCCTTCAGTGCTTTCTTTTTCTAGGAATGCATGAAACCAACATGAATGTATGTACTTGGGAAACGTTCACAGCTAAATGTGTCTAGCAATGCTTTCGGCAATGATTTTTAAATATGTAAAAATGGTGCTTATTTGGGTGAGAAGGTGCCGGCCATTCCCGAGTATGCCTCACGCGGCCCTGCCGCCCGGTCCCCACGTACCGCTTTCTCAACATCGTAGTCATAGTAGGAGATCTTCTCTTCCGTCAGAACAAATAACCGCTCCTTGAAGTTCAAGGGGGAGGTTTTTTTCTTCTGCTGGGAGCGTTTAATGAAGAGTTCTTCCATGATACTTCCTGACATCATCAGGGATTGACTCTATCTGGAGCAAAGGAGGCAAGGAGCATATGACAGTGCTGAGCTACTGCAGAGCCCGGCTGCGGCGCCGCGGAGAATCCCCGCACAACCCCTCACTCCTACATTTGCTGTCTTGTCATGTTTGAAGTTTGTTGAAGTTTTAAATTTTGGCTGGATTTGTTTTCGTGCTTTTCCCCAGATGTATGCTAATGATGGAAGCACTGTCCCTGTCGATGTTTGTTGGTGTTAAGCACGCAGCCATACCTCTGTCTGAATCTACGCACCATCATTCCTCAGCCCCACTCACATCTTACCTGCTCCTCATGTAATTTCAGCAACAGCAATGCAATGAGGGTGATGTTGACTCTGAAACGGAGGCACTATGCTTCAAACTTCATAAATAAACTTGTGCAGTCACTAAATAGTGCTTAATAGTCATTGGTGGCATTCAAATTTTCGCACAAGTTATACCCTGAACAATTAAATAACTGACAACAAACCACAACGTCTATGCTTTACTCTGTAGACATTCATACTACATTTTTGCAAACAACATACCAATTTTCAATATTCATTTGAGTCTTTCATATTCTGTATATTCAGCGCAGTGTTCATCAAACCTGGAAAAAACAAACAAATAGGTAGCTATAACAACAAGAACAACAACAATGATAAAAAACGAATAAAAGTTTGGCCCATGTGCACCAGATGTTACCCAAATATTCTGTAAGCACAGTGTCGATACCCAGGGTTATCTACAGGTAATGCAAAAGCAGAGATTGGACTTTCAACAGAACAGCAAGCTGCTGTAGCGTTGATAGGATGTTACTGGACGCACAGCTTTCAAATTACAAAACCTTGTATATGGCTAACTATAGCAATTAAGTGACTGACCAAACTGGCAATAATTATCATTGATTATAATACTTACCATAAAAAACTAATGTAACAAATTTATGCTCAAATTATATTGTAACCCAGCAACATAGAACATTGTCTGCCTTCTTCAGTCACACATCGTCATCATGCATTGGTCCTGAGGGTTTGCTATTCAAAGACTTTGTAATCTATTGCAACATCGAAGAAGAAGGAAGTTCCCGGCACTCAGCAGTGAGCGACAAAGCACTTTCTTTGTGTTTTCCTCACTAAACTCTGTCTTCCCTCCTTTCCTACAGTCAGGAAAATGCTTCAGTCTTCCAGGTCATCACTTACAAGTGCACTTAGTTAGCAAATTATATACATCAGTAAGTTCAGATGTCTCCTATCTAAAGAGATTAGCTGCCTGAAAACAACGTTACATTCTCGTTTACAACTGTTTCAAATGTTACTTCCTTTGTGTGTCCCTGCTGATATTCTGACCCGTCACAGATCACTGATGTGTCTTTTTACACCAGGTGTACACAGAAGCATTTACGATGTGGTCCATTAAATACATGTTACTTCTGTATTTCTGAAGCAGGGACAACAGAGCTAGTTCAATTTCAAATAATTATAAAACAAACTCAAAAACAATTAAAAATAGAACTACAATTTTTAAAAATGATTATTTGCTTGTCTATCTGGTGTATCTCCCTCTATTTTTTGTGTAAAACCACAGGATATTGCATCACTGCTGCTATCAGTATTGCAGTTAAGTAAAGGTTACTTCTACAGCTTGACTCGAATAGGCTTTAGAGCAGAAATGCTGTACTGGACAGTGAAGTTTTCACTCTGACTAATGAGGTGTGCAGTTTTGCTTTTTATTCTATAACAGTGCATTCATGGGTTCCAATATAGGGACACGTTCTCTGCAAGACAGGCATACATAACTGATGTATTCTGTCTTAACTACTTGTCTTTATTAGCTACCTTAGATGCTAATCTGCTTGTATAATTTATAAGAATAAAAATTTGCATTGCCTTTGTTAATAGGTTCAATGCCTCAATGATTTAAATCAATCGAACATACCAATATTCAATATCCGTCAGTCTATGCAAAATGATATATAGGCATTACTGTTGGCAAACTGGCACCTATAAATTCAACATAGTGTATGATTGTGTATGTGGCCTGAAATGGACTGGCATCCAACCAGATGTGTTCTGTAACCGCTGGGGACTGTCATGCTGAGAATAAGCTCCCATGTCACCCTAATAAAACGTTTGGAAGATGGACTGATCTATGTCAATACTTGTTGAGACTTAAAAAGTATTAATTATCAATGTATGTTCATGACAATGCATATAATGTACTATACACTGGAATTTTAAAGAGGACTTTGGGTTACTAGGATTTAGTTATTAATCATAATAATTATTAATGGACATTGATTAATATAAATAGATATGAGATATCCATCCATCGATTGTCTATACCTATTCACTTCATCATACTCAGGGTCTCAAAGGTCCAGAGCCTACCCTAGAAGCTCCAAAGCATAATATCAGATTAATTAATAGACAACTTTCAGTGTTGTGGTATAACTCGTCACCTGAAATGTTAGCATGTTGCTGCCTTAAGTAGGACTGTCATGAAAATGTGTATACATTTTATAACATTTCTCATTATAATGTAATAAACACGTTTATTATTTTTGACATTATTATCTGCAATTGCATCTCCACTTCATAGAATTCGGTTATGGTTTCTCTTGAGTTGGCAGCTTATGCCACAAACCAGCATTTCCCTCCGTCTTTTTGCTAGTGAAATCGGCACGTTATCTGATTGTCGGATGAGCCCTTCCCTTTCAGTGCGCTGCATTTTGCCTGAAGAATTTAGCAACATGCAGAAAGTCACTTGATTCTTTGTGCATTAGCAGGATGAAACCACAGGCCTTCACTATAATTGTATGACAGAATACACTGTGGTAGTGCATCTGTTATTGCTATACTACTATAGCTACCCATCAAGAACCAACAGATCATTTATAATATAATAATACTGTAGTCCTGTTCATTCCAGAAAAAAATCCATGTTTCTTTGTTATATATATAACTATATATGTATATATATAGTTATATTTAACTGAAATATAACTAAAATAACTTGATAACTTAACTAAAATATATATATAGTTATATATAAATATATGTGTATATAGTTATATTTAGTTATATCTAGTATAGATATAGCTTTCACACACATATGCGTGGGTGTATATGTGTGTGTGAAAAACTGGTTACAGCATTAGTAGCCTTGGTTGTGATTAACAGCATAGTGACCGCGTAACTGTGTGTGTGTGTGGGGGACAAACTATTAAGGCAAGACAACGTGTTGAATAATTTGGGTTATCAGAAATGCAGAGCCAGTAAAATTGACAATAACAATCTCACACAGTTAAAATGGTTCTCCGATGTCCTGTGAACAGTGTTACAGTGTTACGAGTGATGTAACTAAATGGAGACCACCATGTGCCTCTACCAAACACATACACAAAACAGTGCTCCCTGATGTCCAGTGAACAATGTTACAGTGTTACGAGTGATGTAACTAAATGGAGACCACCATGTGCCTCTACCAAACACATACACAAAACAGTGCTCCCTGATGTCCAGTGAACAATGTTACAGTGTTAAGAGTGATGTAATTAAATGGAGACCACCATGTGCCTCTACCAAACACATACACAAAACAGTGCTCAGCAGCTGGATTTCCGCTGTTTCCTCACCTGAACACACACTGTGCCCTGTCATGCCACACATAGGTCACCAGCCATCATGATCAGCTGCACTTACCTTCAGTCACTCAGCGTGTTTTTGGGAGCAGGGAGTGTCATGCTGGTCCCTCAGTAGAAGGGCAGACTGAACACTGTCACTCCACTGATCATTCTGAGAGAAGGTCTCCAAAGCCCCACCCTCTCAGAAACGACTCAGTTCCCTTTCTGCTTCCTGCTTTTTCTGAGGACAGTCCGCAGGCCACTGCTGAAAATTCAACTGCAAGCTTAATTTTAGAAGAAAGAATTAAAGCAAGGAGAGCGAAAGAAGGAAGGAACTTCTAAAGTGATGAAATTGCACTGCATACTGAATAAAATACCTCTAAACAAAATATTTTCCTTCTTAGAAAAAAAGACATTAAGGAAAATTTTATTTAAAAATAAAATCAATATCAAAAGGTAATATAGACTGTATATTAGGGCAATATTTGAGATGTTAACAGCACACGACCCCCCCCCCCCAGTGATAACATTTTTGGTAACGTCTTGGCCCTGTCATCCACACCGCAAGGTGGCAGTAGTGGTCCGGCAGCTGAGGCACGCGGCGAGGCTCGCGCTAGCCGGAAGCGGATATTGGGAGTGCTTCCGGGGCAGCCCTTCCTCTCAGCCGCGACGACGGGACGGCAGCCATGGTGAGCTGCGCTCGCAGTGCGATTCGCTTTTTAATCGGCACCAATCTGCAAAATCCCTCTTCCTCCTCACCCTCCCTCTGCCCGGTGCTTGTTACTTAATGCTCCGATATTACATGTACGCTATTATTTCTACATTCAGTCCTGGTTTAGGCCTTTTTTGCTTATAAAATGTTTAGTGGTTGTCGCCGGCTGTGGCAGTACTAACCCTGTCCTTTTTATAACAATGTAGTGAGCGCGTGCCTGTACGTGTTTTCGCAAAGGTTATTCTATATTTACCTTTCAGTCGGGGAATGTTGTGCGATTAACAACGAATAGTGAGCGAAGTATTCGTGACGTTTGTGGTTTATGCAGCTAATGAAGTTGTAGTGAATGGTAGTGAATATTCGAGTATGAAGCCGCACCATTTAGAAGGTTTAACTGTACACGCACTTTGTTGCCTAAATGTTAGTAAACAGTACAGCCTGAAGTTTAGGCCGCTTTAGGCCGGGGGGGACTAACTCCAGGCCGGGGGGGCCGGAGACTAAAGCACACGGGGCCCCGGCCCTCCCGGGCTGGAGACTAAAGCACACGGGGCGCCTGGCCCTCCCGGGCTGGAGACTAAAGCACACGGGGCCCCGGCCCTCCCGGGCTGGAGACTAAAGCACACGGGGCCCCGGGCTGGAGTCTGACACCTGTGCTTTGGGCCGTTGGCTGCTGGTGATTTGCTGTGCGATTGTTATTGTGATGTGCGGCTTAGTGACGATATTGCGTGTTTCTTTGCCTTTGTGGTGTGGCCGTGCAGGTGAACGTGCCGAAGACTCGCAGGACCTTCTGCAAGAAGTGCAAGAAGCACCAGCCGCACAAAGTCACCCAGTACAAGAAGGGCAAGGACTCCCTTTACGCGCAGGGTGAGTGCTGTGCCTGGGGCAGTGTCTCTCCGTCCTGCTCCCGCAGTACCGCCTGGCAGAGAGCTTTCAGTCATACCCGCTCTGCTTACAATCTGCCAACTTCATTATTAGGCTGTTAAGAATGAAAATGGTGGACTTCCTGGCAGGTGGTACTCCAGGCGCGAGAAACGCTGGCCTACGGGCGGCCTTCCATATTTGCAAATGTATGATTATCATACGCCATAGATTGTCACTTAAAATAAGATAAGTCACCCTTTGCATTCTGTTTTAAAATGGTTCAGGATGCAAAGCATTGTTTCATTTGCTTCCAGGTAAAAGGAGATACGACCGCAAGCAAAGCGGCTACGGTGGCCAGACGAAGCCTATTTTCCGAAAGAAGGTATCCGTCCCTTTAATAAATCTGAAGACAGAGCAGCGTGAGCTGGATGATGTTAGCGCCACAGTCACTCTGCTGAATGTTTCAATATGTGATGTCTGTGGCACGCAACATCTTATAATTCATCAATTGTCTGACACATACCTTAGCTTCCCTTTATCTGTGACTTACCTGTACTCGTGATTCCCGTTTTGTAGGCAAAGACCACAAAGAAGATTGTGTTGAGGCTGGAATGTGTCGAGCCGAACTGCAGGTCCAAAAGGATGCTGGCCATTAAGAGGTGCAAGCACTTTGAGCTGGGCGGTGACAAGAAGAGAAAGGTGAGCCTGCTGCTGGGTTACCGGCTTCCTCATTCCCGAGCTTGGAAGCTTTGTGCTTTCCTCCAGGTCATTAGTAAAATTTGCCCCTGAATTTCAAGTTTTTGGCTATATTTGCCAAGCAAATTTTTGCAAGGTCTGGCTTATTATGGTCTGCTTTATGTGGTCTGAATAGGTTGCCACTTAAAGAAAATCTGTTCTTTTTCTTACCTTAATAGTAATATGGCATGTTTTTTTTCCCACCAAAATGTTCATTGTGTGTTTTGGGAATATATTGTAAGGCATGGTTTGAGTCTCATTTATTTAATTGTTGCCTGAAATTCATGCATTCTTTTTCTCCCCCCCCCCCCCACCCAGGGCCAAGTTATCCAGTTCTGAAGAGCTTCTTGTTTATTTGTGGATGAAGTCTTTGTCAATAAAAGTTGATAAGTGCTTGGGACTTTGTTTCATCATTGCAGGAATCAATATTTTTCCTGGCTTATGCATGAGCTGCTTTATATATTTGGATATTCGATATTTCATGCTAGTCATGTTTTTAACTCGTACTGTTCCAGTTAACTACAATTCTACTTTTGGTAGGGGAATACAATTTAAACTCAATTTATCTGAGAATGTTGCTCAAAGAACGTTTTAAGTCATTACTATTTAAATCACTTTTATGTGCTTAATTTAACTTGTTTGGTTCTTAAAACAAGGTTAATCTAGTCAGTGCTGATGTAATCCGTTCTTTCATTTTAATGTAATTTTTTTTTTAAGACTTGCCCTTTCCTATTTTCATGTGGGAACTGTGCAGCTGAAAAGCAGTGCTGGATTTTTTTCTGTAAGAATCAATGATGTTCTGACCCCGAATAGACATTACTTTAATAATAGTAATAATTATAGTTAAATGACTTTTCTAGTGGAAAGCTTCAAGGCTGTAGTGAATCAGTTTTAGTATATTTAAAGAAATCAATATCAATACAGCAATCATTAGTGGACCTCATGAAGTCCTCCAAAATGGATTATAAACAATGTGCTGACCTTCAGTCACACTTACACTGGCAATAATTTCCATGGTGCCCTTTTTATCCTAGGCTGTGAGGTCCTAATGATTGGTGATTTAGCTTTAATTAGATTGTCTAGTGTTATTAACGCTTTATAGTAATTTTTATGCTATGGCTCTGGGCTCCTTGAGGCTTGTTGATGGAAAAATCCATGAGGAATACCAGTAGCATCGATTTCCCCCCCCCCCGTATAAATTTGGATGCCTCCAGTTGTAAATGACAAATTAACATTTGCGACTATTCCGTTCACAATCTAAAATGTTAATACCTTTAAGATCCCCACAATTCCTAAGTGCTTTTATTCTTTCCTCTAATGTACCAGGTCACCTGAAGTATGTGTCTGACTAAATGTCATGAGGAGCTTCTTTTTCTCCCATCAGCCAAGTGTGCCATTTCAGCCATGCATATTCCCATTTGCAGTACTGGTGAACTGTTTCCAGGTAACCAGGTGCTAACCTGCTTTACCTTGGGCTTTTCTGGTCCTCCCTCTTATCGCTGTAAGTCTTCCTACTTTTTACCTACAGCTTTTCCGAGCGTTACAGGCTTCTCGAATTCCCTGGCTTCAGTACAATTAAGTCCAGAAAAAGTATATTAGTTCCTGATCTGATTTAGCTTCTGCATTCATAAAGCGTCAGAGGAAATGCCACTCTCTGATCCATTTTGATGTCAGTGACTTTGACACCATTTTTTAGGCCCTTCGTGGCAGCACTGCAGGGGCTGGTGTGACGTGTTCCTGACTGTTTCATCTTGTGTTGATTATTGTCCGAAGGAGATGATTTCAACATCTTTTTCTTGAAGGCACAAAATATTTTCATTGATACATTTTCTAGAAAGTAGATTATTTCATTTTGAAAGATAAATGTTCTGCTATTTGTTAAAGGCTTGTTTCATTCTCAGGCCTTGTGAGACGGGAATTATAGTCATCTAGTGAAATCTCTTGGATCTACACTTAATGACATTCTGTCGGACATCTCTGGACCCGTGTGGTCATGGCAGAGGGTGCTGGGGCTGTTTTCAATAGAATAGAAATATATTATAACAATGAAGCCTCCATATGCCCAAGACCATTCATATATGATATGAACACATGATAAATTATGATGTCAAGAGGTCTGTCTCAGCAGAACTCAAGTGATTGTTAGATGTTGGTGTGATTGAGCAGATGCCTGCATCTCCATGGGTCTCACCTAGAGGAGTAACCCAGAAGAAGATAGATAAGGCTATTGTGATTGACTCACCTAGAGGATCTATTCCCTAATCTGTGTGGTGCTACTGTTTTCTCGATCATAGGTTGGATTAATGTGTTTCGCCAAATGCTTTTGTTGCAGGAAAGCTATTATTGCATGTGTAACACTTGATGGATTATTGTGATACCAAAGGGTGCTATATTGTATTGGGTTTGCATGTGCTGCACGTCACAAATGAGGATGATAGTATTAAAAGACATACCACATGTACAGAATTTTTAGACAACACAACCATACATAGAAAAGATGCCTGAGAACATGGACCAACAGTTGCATGATATCTTCTCTGCACTAGAGAGAAAAGATGCCTGAGAACATGGACCAACAGCTGCATCACTGACAAGTGCAAATTCAATGAGTGAATTCTGCATTTCCTAGGTCATATAGTGCAGCTGATGACCTGCTGCCCGATGATGAGCACCTGAGGACACCTGCGGATCATTCTATCCCTCATTTTTTTCTTGGGCTTATATCTTGATATTCAGAGTTTGTGGAACGGTATCCATCAGTTGTCGAGGCTATGCATTGCCTGCCTTAGAATAGAAGGGACTGTCCAAAGGACAGAAGCCGCACCAGCAAATTTTGAGAAGGTGAAAATGTATTGTGGAAATCCCTGAACTCGCTATATTTGATCCAGGCTTACCAATATTGGTTTTGACAGATGCCTCTGATTTTGGCTTGGGTGCTGTGCTCACACAGATGCACCCAGACAACACAGAACTTAATGTTACCTGACACCAGCTAAGTGCAAGTATTCTGTTGTTGAAAAAGAGGCCTTTGCATGTGTGTTGGCTGTGGAGAAATTGAGACCATATCTTATAAGGAAGACAATTTACACTGAAAACAGATCACCAAGCTCCCAACACTCTGTTAGCTACAAGAGGACATTAAAACTGCCCTGTGTGCCCTTAATTGCCCCTCGGGGACAAATAAAGTTTTTTGAATTGAATTGAATTGAAATGTAGGAATGTGAATTACTAGATGGTCAGATTGTTTAATTATAACTATGATATAGAGTATAGACCAGGAATACAAAGCAATAAAATAGACTGCCTTCCGTGGTTATCACTGCCATCTTCTGAAAATGTGGAATTTGTGACAGGACTTGGTTGCCCTTCTTGAACGTACCAAAACAATTTCCCTGAAGGATTCTGCTGCCGCCTGTGCTACATGTCAGGAGCTGAGTGCGCTGTGGGCAGAACATTGCCTACTACCGATAATACCACTTGCACTCAGACAGCCTCTACTTGAGTTGGAACATGAAAGTCACAAGGGGATTGTTCACACCAAAGGGAGACTCTGAGAGCAGTATTGGTTGCGTGACATGAATGGAGTTCTTGATAGTGCCAGTTTGTATTACATGCTGAATTAGCAAGCCTACAAACACTCATGCTGCTCTTTTGAGGCCCGTTCCATTCCCAGAAGGACCATGGGAAGTTGGGTATTAACATAGTTGGACCATTTGAGAATGCTCTTTGGGAAAGTCATGATGTCACCACAGTGGCAGATTACTACAGCCAATGGCCAGCGGTTGCCTTCACTTCCACCCTCATATCTCGAGCCATCATCCCTTCCTAACGGTACTTTTCAGTCATCATGTTAATCCATATGAAGTGGTCAGTGATATTACTTCAGCTGAAGTTCCTGAATTACTGAGTTTCTGAAGGCATAAAACACTGAAGATGATCCATATATGACCCACAATCAGACAGTTTAAAAGGGTTCTCAAGGATCCTACTGTTGCTCAGCTCCAGAAGCTATAAAGAAAGCTTTTGTTCAGAACTTCCCGATGCAGTACAGAATGACACCTCATTTAGCCAATGAAGTGTCTCTGCATGAGTTAAACATCATCCCTTCCCGCCAATGGAGAGGATGCACAAAATAATTGCTACACAAATACCTAAAATAGAAGCTTACACTGATGCCGAAACGGGACCAAAGAACCCTGTGTATAGAAATGATTTGGTACGGATCCAGAATATATCGCGTGTGAAGGTCGGATATTCATGGTTCATAGGACCAACTAGGGTTTTCAAGAAATTCTGCCAAGCTTTGCAGGAAACGGAATGCCGTCCATCTCATACTTTCCTGACCTTGCTGCCTCACAAGTTGATTCACCAGCACCTCCTCAAGGGAATTCTGTGCTAGAGCCTTATGAAGAGAACCTTTTACTCAGAGGTACTCATGACTAGTCAGATAAAGACAGAGGCCTAGTTGGCTTAAGGGCTATGAACCCTGATGTGTTAGCATGAAAATACATATAATCTAACACTTCTTGGGCTGTTGGAATTCGCTTTACTGCAGTGTAAACCTGTTAAATTTACTATTCAAGATGCTAAATTAGTAAGTTTATGGATGTTACTGTTTATGGTAATACTAAGTATTGCAGTAGTAGTTACAATGGATGACTTGCACTACACGCTCAGCATTTTCTTTGTAATGTCATGGATTAGTTAGATTGGTAGGGGGGATATGTTGTTCCTACTACTTGCCTTTGGGTGGCGCTGAGGATTTACGATGAGTGATTGAGAAGGGTATGGAAAAAAATGAAAATAAAGAGAAGTTTGAATCGTACTCATGTTACGTTGTGCGTTTAATCCATCAAGTTAAAAATACAGCACAGCACAAATACAGTTGGCTAGCTAAACTGACACCGAGATCTTTTGTTCACTTTCATCAATCTCACTGCGATCACATCGTTATATTGGGGACACATATGAAAATCAAATTTTGTTGCAGGAGATTTTATCCCAGTGAATGTTGACCTCAGTTGTTCTATTCAAGTTTTTCACATTTATCTTCTCAGGTGGTGGCCAGAACAACTGAAGCAGAAAGAAAACTGATACTTACAGACTCCTGGAGTCTCAGTGGTAGTAGCTATGACATCGTGCTTACTCTATCAGCATGGGAATGACACTGTCCGGTCTGTGAATAAGCTATATGGACAGTTATTAACCACAAATTTGCATGGGATTGTCATACTTATTGATTTTAGGTGACATGCCTCGCAGCTTATGGGCTGCAGTGATGTTCCAAGAAGAGGCGGCCTGCACATGTGTTTTCATTCAAAGTAATCGCACCTAATAAGGAAGAACGTTTTGCAAAACCAGTTCACAGGTACTGGAACCAGAACATATTGAAAATTGAATGATTTACTTATATCATGATATGATTCTATACACTATTCAGGTTTTACAATTCAGTACAATATGGTGTAATAGTTAAAGGTTTAATGATATGTTTATTTCTGAGCCACAAATCATAGCTGCTGGCTCAGTCTAATACAGGGGTGGGCAATTTTATCCGCAAAGGGCTGGTGTGTATGCTGGTTTTTGGGATAACCCTGTTCAAGGTCAGCTGTTCAGACCCAGGTGTGAGAATTCTTCAGCCAGTCAGTCCTCTAATTAGTGATCTAATTAGGGAGTTGCAGCGAAAACCTGCATACACACCGGCCCTTTGCAGATAAGAACCTACTTTGCCTGTTATTTGTGCCTTTTATCAGTGCTTGTAGGCCACAGTAGCACGTCCATGCTGATCAATGCTACTGTCTCTCCATGGAGTCTGCTGCTTAGCCGTTGCTATTGCTATTAGCTATTACCGTTATTATTAAAAGAATGGATGTAACATGTTCATGCTGTTCTGCTTGCTGCTTCTCTTTATAAGTCTATTTTCATGACTTTGACATGCAGCAAATGCACATTCTGCAGGCTGTGTTGTACATTTTACATTAGTTTGTATTGAAGGGCACATTGAATCACTTACACTTTATTAGTATTCTTTAATTGATTATTTTAAAATCATTTATATAAAGAATTGTGCTTTGAATACATTTAAAAATGTTCTGCGTGAAAGCCATTTTAGATGAAGCTGCATCAGACCCTTATTTGCTTTTTAAATGGTCTTTTCATTCCTAATTATCATCTGATCTTGCTTAAAGAATGAATAAAAAAATATATATATGGAAAACATTCTTAGAGAAATTCAGCAATCTTATGAAAAATAATTATGCTAATAATAAACAGGTAAAATAATTAAGCAAATTACTAGGTTTTAAGAGCTTAAAGCTTTATAGCAAATTCTAGTTTAATATACAATTAGATAATAATTGTCAAGGATGATTTAAAAGCAACAGGGTTCAATGTTGCACAAAGTGATTGTGGTGCTAAATGTTACATTTGTTTCATTATGGAATGTCATTGAATTGCAAAAGAAGCAGGCTGATTGGCTAATAAGGTGAGCTGCTGTTATGCGGTCTTCTGCTTCAAAGCCCCTCCCACCAATTTCTTAACTTCCTTGTTAGACTTTAGCAGACACTGAATATGATTAGTGATGCTTTAAATAAAGGATGCCAATCGGAGGCGGTGGGACTAAATTCATTGTCATTAGCATGAAGCAGCGCATTCCATTTAAAGCCCATTAGCTGATAAAACACCTTCTGATTTCCTATTAAAAGCCCATTTGTCCTCCCCTCAAATGCTTTCATTTCACTGTGTGTATCTACAATCCCTCAGCTGACCTGAGGGACAAGGGAGTAAATTAGGATTTTTTGTGGGATTTCTTATGGGGATTAGCACCGATAACGCAGCAGACTAGTGTGCTGGTGTGGGAGTGTCTTTGGCAACTGTGAATGTACTGGATTTTTACATTATGAATCCCACGCCATCCTTCCCAGAGTGGCAGGCGTCCCCCTGCTGTGCATCACTTTGGAAACAAGCATCTGCTAGATGAATCAAGGTGATGCCTGCAGGGTCTCCCAGCCTGAGGCGCAGGGGCTCCCATGTCTCCTGCCATAGGCACCAGGTTCCCTTGGGCTCTGCTGTTTTGTCTCATTATAGAAAAAAATTGTAAAAGGTAGCAACAGGAAAAGTACAGAACTGCTCGTTGTTGTGCAGTTACTTTCACAGTGGGAAAGATTCCACTCCAAATTGAGCGAGAGGGAGGTCGAGAGAGGTCGTGTGCGCGAAAGCACATGACATTCATGCAAATTAAAATCAAATTAAATTACGCAGAGCAATTCCTCACAATACATGTATGTACGCTATGAATCGCAGAATGCTGAATCAAGCACTAAGACAGAGTATGACGATCCCACTTGTAAAATAGACCAAATGCAGTGTTATCCCCAAAGCATCGCTGTGAAAATGTATTCTTTAATATAAATGATTTATGGCTGGATTCACCGTGGATATGTTGTATTTCTTTATTTAGGAATAATATGAAAATAATTAGTGCAATTACACAGAAGCTCTGTCCAGTTTCTGCCTCCAGATTTTCTCACACATTGTCATGTTAACAAAATTATTCAAATGAAACAATCAATTTGCACATCAAAATATCATTTTTTTGAGTGGAACATAAATACACCACTGGAGTTTTAACGTTATTTTGTTTAATCATCATACAAAGAAGTGAATATGGTAAATACAGAAATAATCATTGCTGAATATTTGATTTGGCAGATATAAACAAACTGGGGAAAAATGTGTGTTTTCCTCTAATGATTGGACAGCTGTGCTATTTACATATTTATACTCTATAAATATTAAGAAATTTGTATCCCAGAGTTGGCCTTCCAATGAGTAATTAACAAACATTTAACAGTATATTAAATCATTCAGTGAAATACATAGTTTGTATTAATATTAAGTCGATATGTTCCATCCAAGTTTCCACCATTTCTCTGCAATTGGCCAAGCATTTTAAATATGGTTTAAAGTACAATCACAGATATCATGTGTTTCACACACCAAACAGAAAAGGTACCGACAAAAGTTAAGAGTACGCACAAACAAACAGCTGATAATTCCGACGCCACGCAGTAAATGTGATGGAAACACGAGAGGAAAAAGAAGATAGAAACTATAAATTAGTAATGACCACGTATTTTGTTTGACAGCAGATAACATTTTAAAAACAGTGTCTTGGATGTCCTGATGTATTGCCGTAGTGTGACGCTCCTTACAAAGAGGCATGGATGTCTTCATTTCGAAGCACTTTGTAGGTCATCCAGTAGAAGACATTAAAAATGAGAAAGCTAACTGGAAAGACAGCCCTGGATATGGTATCGATCCGCTTGGCACGATCCACAAACCTCTTGCGGACGGCATCGCTGTCATACACTGGGGGAATCGGTGGTGGTGTTGTGAGGGCGGAGGAACCTTCCAGAGTTCTGCTCTCGGCTCCCTGAAGCCAGTGACCCAGTCCGTAACCATGGAAGTAAAACCCACGGCTGTGTTCTATCTCTTCCTCCTGGAAGAAGGGAATAAATGTTTTATGTTATATGACTAGTTCTTCCACGTTATAGAAATAACTCCTCCTCTCCTACCTATGAAAAAATATATATATTAAATGTGTGATTTTGCATGTTAGGACTTTGCCGGTGATCAGAAGGTTTTTGCCAGATTGAAGTCACCACTGAGTCCTTTGTGTGCCTCAGTGCAGATCGAGATCCATCAGACCAGTTTTCAGCTGTCCAGTTTTGGTGAGCCTATGCCCACTGCAGCCTCAGCTTTCTGTTTTAGCCCATCTTCTCCTGGTGGAACCCATCTTCTCCTGGTGTAGCCCATCTTCTCCTGTTGTAGCCCATCTTCTCCTGGTGTAGCCCATCTTCTCCTGTTGTAGCCCATCTTCTTCTGGTGTAGCCCATCATCTCCTGGTGTAGCCCATCCAAGTCACTCACACTCAAAGCAGCCCATCCAGCACCAACAATCATGCCCCAGCCACATCATGTATACTAATGAATGCGGGACCTAAAATTATTTCTAGATGTTCTCTGGATACTGTTCATCTTTGCTAAAGATATAATTAGTGATGGAACAGAAGACAATCACAGGTCATACTTGTTGCATGGATGAGTCAACCAAAGGCATGATAGAAAAAATTATTGTGCATATGGACCTGGGGAGGGAGTATTTCTTCAATTTATGCAATTAATTAAATTTTTTACCCTTTCATATATAGGCATTTCTGGCACAATTTTAAAAAAGGTACACAGTCACTAATTACATTTTATGGCCAAAAATCTCGTGGGCATCCAGTCATTTAGAAGAATTGCCTACGTACAGTAAGCCACACCCATCACTGACACAGGTGTGTAATTAAGCACACAGTTTCCTGCAACAAACATTAATGGTAGAATAGGTTGTTGTACAGAAGAGGTTAGTAATTTTATACTTGGTACCATCATAGGAAACTATCTTTCCAACAAGTCAGATCACCACATTTCTGACCTGCTAGAGCTGCCCTGGTTAGCTGCAAGTGAAGTGGCCATGAAGGTAAAAAGATCTGGGAGCAGGTTCAGCTGTGAAGTGGCTATGAAGGTAAAACATCTGGGAGCAGGTTCAGCTGTGAAGTGGCTATGAAGGTAAAA
>JAODKM010000037.1:5594244-5606563 GCA_026780845.1 Petrocephalus sullivani | reverse complement strand
GGCATCCTGCCCATGGGGTACCCCAGCATTGTGCCCTGGGGTTGGCATCCTGCCCATGGGGTACCCCAGCATTGTGCCCTGGGGTTGGCATCCTGCCCATGGGGTACCCCAGCATTGTGCTTATGCTGTACCTGTGGACCTGACAAGGATAGTGGGCTGGGTGGATATTGCACGCACTTCACACTGGCAAGCTGTTATACTTACCGACTTCCTCTCTTCTTAGAATTTTATGTTATATTACAGCTTTGCATCTGTAGAGCTGGTGTTCTAATGTCATAAAATGTTTGAATCTGACCTTTAGTCAACATTAACTGAGCCCCAAAGCTCGCTGCAGGCCCTGGGAGAAATTACATCATGACAAGCACTGTAAAATGTATCTTTCTTAGAAGTGACAAGGTCCGTTATAAATTAGATTTTATTCTGTGATTATAGGGCACCCAGAAAATATAATGTTTTATACTATGAATGACATCTTCGAAAGACACGCATTTCAAAATATCTCAGGAAAATCAATGAGTGACCAGTCACTTGACAATTGCAATTCAACAAAAATCATTTCAAGTATATTGAATTTTTAAATTACATATCAAGCCACCAAACAAAAATTAGAGAATGGAAGTGAGTTTTACTTATAGCTCTGAATTGGATAAACAGCTGTAAGATTATGGACTCAAACAATCACAATGTGCTTTGTGAATGCACATAAGAAAATACATACACATTTGGAAATGGCTTATCTGTCCCTTATCTATAGTGATTGTTAGATTTATGTACTACTACAGTTCTTAATTGCATAAGCATTATCCTCAAACGACAGTTAGTTTTCTTAGAACATTGTGTTGAATCCTCCACATTGCATTTATCCTTAGCATTTTCGGCATATTTCATTGTGTTCACAGGAAATTCAGCTATTTAAGCAACGATTATAATGTTTGTTATCAAACATAAAATTTCTGTTATTAATGCATGCTACAGCTGATATAGTACGTTAGGATGTTGAGGTAGCCGGGTGTTACCACAAAGTGTTACCACATGTTTCTTGACTTTCCAATGTAATGCAGACATTTTTGTCATTTTTGTTTTGCTCTTCTGTAAAGGTTTCTAACATAGAGGGAAAAGTGAATTAACATGTTTGCTCTGATTCACGTTCGTGTGCCATGAGTTCACACTGGTGATCTGGTCGGTCTGATTTCAGGGTTCTAGGTTTTATTGTTTTTAATCTGAATTGTGTTTCTTGGCTCCTCGATAGTCCCCATCTTCTGGCTGAGTTCTGTCCCATTTTGGCTGTGGTCCTCTTTCATATCTTATTCCTGGGCCTTCTGAGCCCTCAGCAGCCCAGAGTCACTCCTGTTGCCTGTATCCTGCAGCAGACCCGGAGTGGCCAATCGGAAGGCTCCTGACAATTCCTGCTGGGACACTTTTGCAACTTTAAAATTCAAGAAGTACAGCAATACTTCAGAATGTTAACCAGCAAGCTCTCGCTCTCTCTCTCTCTCTCTCTCTCTCTCTCACACACACACACACACACAATAGACCATGATTGCTCTCCAGAGAGAAACGTGAATATGCAGCACAAGCATTAGTGTGATCACTTGTCTTTTAGAACTCAGTGAGCGCAGTGCACAGTTGCAGAGGTGCCACAAGTAATCACTTATTATTGCTAACCACTGGAAGTTTTTCAAACGATGGATGTTAAAAAGTCAGACACTTTGAACAGTTCAATATGCCATTTGTTATTTATTATTTATTTTCGTACTGAAATGTCAGTAATAATTTTATTGGGATAAAAGTTCCCCCAGAACAAAGACAAAATTGGCTGGTTTTGGACATAAAACTCCCAGGCTGAAAATTAGTCCTACTCCATACCTGTCATGCAGTATCTATTTCCTAACTAGGATTACCCAGTAAAAATCAGTTTTATCATTGATCTGCCTTCTTCAGTGTAGCTAAAACAGCTACTTAAACAAGAACTCTTTGCCCACTGCAGGTTTTCTTTTCCTGTATCCAGTCTAATATTTATATGATACAAAGGTTCAAGGTTCAAGGTTACTTTATTATCATCAGCAGATTCATACATGTAGAAAGAATGATAAAAAAAAAATAGTGCAGAGATGTAAACTACGTTGGTGTTCTCCACCCTCTCAACCACAGCGCCGTCGATGGCGAGAGGTGGGTTGAACAGTGCTGGATCTTCTGAAATCGATGATCCTTTCTGTGGTTTTGTTTACATTTAGGGAGAGGTTGTTGCTCTTACACCACTGAGCCACTCTCACCACCTCCTCCATGCGTGCAGAAATGTCATCGTTATGACGCCACAGTCCCACCACAGTCATGTCATCCACAAACTTGATGATCAGGTTTGAGATGGTCTGTGCTGCACAGTCGTGGGTCAGGAGTGTGAAGAGCAGTGGACTGAGGACACAGCCCTGTGGTACACCTGTGCTCAGGGTGATGGTGTTGGAGGTGTTGGTGCCGATTCTGACTGACTGTGGCCTGTCATTCAGGAAATCTAGTATCCTGTTCACCAGGGGGGTGCTGAGGCCCAGCCTGCTCAGTTTGAGAGACAGTCTCTGAGGAATGATGGAGTTAAAAGCTGGGCTGAAGTCGATGAGCAGCATCCTCATGTGAGAATCTCTCTTTTCTAGGTGCGTTAACGACAGGTGACGCGCAGAGGAGATTGCATCATCAGTTGACCGATTAGGGCGGTAGGCTAACTGGAGGGGGTCCAGAGTGCTGGGTAGGGCGGCTTTGATATGATTCATGACCCGTCTTTCAAAGCACTTCATGATGACCAGAGTGAGGGCCACAGGATGGTAGTCATTGAGGGAGGTCCGCTGATACCGCAGCTATAACTTTGTCCATCCACCATACCTGATCTACATGGGGTCATGCTGTTTTTAAATTGTGGTATTAATTTCAATTGTTTGACATTTTACTTCTTTAGATATAATTTATTTCTGCAGAAAAATGGCAACCTGTTTTTACTTTTTAGAATTTTGTTTTGAGTTTGTTCCATAGTGTTATTTTATATTTTAGCTGGAAAATTGCTTCTGACACTAACATCATACAAGCCTAAAGAAATAGCTTTCAGGTAAAGTGGTGACTCTGAATGTCCCTCACTCTGCACGTAAAT
Source organism: Petrocephalus sullivani (assembly GCA_026780845.1). NCBI lineage: Eukaryota > Metazoa > Chordata > Actinopteri > Osteoglossiformes > Mormyridae > Petrocephalus > Petrocephalus sullivani. The sequence goes on along the minus strand of JAODKM010000037.1, from coordinate 5,603,430 downwards.
AAATGCCCTCTGGGGTACTGGCATAACACCAATGCAGTACTTTTGACTTATGTGTTTTTAACCCACTATAAATCGATTTTGAGAAATACTTAAAGAAAAGAAATTGATGGAAAACTCTCGCCATCATGAAAGTCTATTTCGGGGAGTCATTGTATAATGATTTATTTTGCAAATTTCACTTCATAGTGAGGGATAAAATGTTAACTTGACCCTCCTAGTATCACATGCAGTTACAGTGCAAAGTCACCGAGACTTAAACTAGGACAGGAGTCATGCTGAGTTCTGAGGAACAGAAATGACACCGTGGAGAATAGGAGAGCCAGCCTTCATTTTAACAGGATGGCTTCCGGAGTGCAGTCTCTGCCCAGATTTGTGGTTACGAGTCTGCGGCCGGGGCGCCTATGCACACAGGTCAGGTAGCTCGCCACACGCTGGACTGCGGCGCAGGAAATGCGACTGCAGCCTCTGTGGGAATCTGTTCCTGCTCCACCACGGTGCCTCATTTTCGCTATCGTTAGTGTCCCTTAGGCACTTTTTACTGTCACAACACATTCTGAGTGCCGGGCTATAAACAGGCAGCACGGGCATGACGACATTAAAGTCTCAGAGGAACTTTGGTTTTGGTATGTAAAAAGAGTGCTTACATAATGAGGAGATTACAGTCACATATATGACAAAGTAACAAGGCACTGCATGTTAATCATCATGTGTCAGGGTGAGTTTTATATCACGTGCTGAGAAAGCACTAGCTATCACTAGTTTTGTTAACCGCTAGACACTTCGGTGCACCAGTAAGGCCCTGCATACACATTCTGTGCCATACTATGCACCCTGACACACTGCCTGGCCAAAAAGCAGGTTGCACACTTTAATATTTCGTTGGAGCACCTCATGCACGTGCTTCTGCAACAACTCAATATTTTTTTATCCAGATTCTCATTCATTTCTTGTTGAGATCTTGTATTGATGAGAGGTGAGTTGAACCCTTCCGTAAAGTCTTCATCAGCACATCACTGGGGTGACGAGCCTTGCTTCCCAATATCACATTTCCCTTCCAAGACACCCAAATCCAGATATTATGTTTGATATTTCTATCTTTATCATGTCAGTTTTGTTACCTAGATTGGGATGTTAGTTACAGGTGCCATAACACCATTATTGCATTATTGACTCACTTATTGACTCACTTATTGCAGTAAACATACCACTGGGAAGTCAGAAGACCCAGGCAGGTGAAGGAATCTTTTTGAGTAATGGCGTCTTAACAAAGACTTTATGGTACCTAATACAGATACTTTAAATCTATATTATATTATTAATTTGGATGATTCAATGAAGTGAAGGAAAGGGTGATTATAGCTGATTAGCCTGATGGTTCGTGCTCAAAACGTGCTCAAAATATCGTGTTAGGTAAATCGTTACATAATAGACTTAGGTACACTGTAACACTGCTTGCCTTTATGGTGGAGTGTAGAGATCAGTTTAGCTAAATAGCTGGAGAAATGAAAGACCAGAGGGTGGCACTATAACACAGCACAGGGGACTCCAGCACAGACACGCATGCACTCACTTGAGAAAGAAAATTACCCTCTTTCCCTCATGGAGTACCTGGAATAATGCAAAAATATGTTTTCAATGCAGAATTCCCCAGCGGTGGATATGTAGGTGGTGCCTTTGCTCTGCACTACTCACCTACCATTGCCCTTCGCTGTTATGTTTTTAGCCTGAGAGCTAGCTGCTACAGGCAGGAGACAGCACCAAAAACAGTGACTCCCCGAGACAGCATTAGGACTGCGGAAACTGCATCAGGGTGAAAAGCAGATAATACAGGGGAGAGAAAACTATCAATTACCGTCATACAATTCACACAAAATAACTGACAAGGGAAAAGTCTGCAGAGAACATCTGACGCAGACCATATTAGCCCATGGAATAATGGAGGCTACCTTGATTTTTATCTCTGTTGCCTCTTAAACAAATATTTTTTGTTTCCTTGGTGGGTTTCAAATCAAGTCAAATAAAATAGTCTTTTATTGTCAATTCACTATATGTGCAGAACAGACAGGAGAGTCGAAATGCTGTTTCTCTCTTCTCTTAGTACTAGTGCCTATCCGGTCTAAAAAAATAGAAACAGAAACTCACACACGCACATATATCTAACATACAATAAATAAATAAATAAATAGCACCTATTCCGGAACCTTTTATTGATTTTTTATGCCGATCCCAGACAATTGAATTTTTACACTTGAGGGTTCAACAGTACGGTCCTGCCCAGAGGTTTCAACATTTCAAGGACCTTAAATTTGGATTTTTTTTTTGCTGAATTCTGCGACAGACGAAAACAGTGAGGGTCTGTCTGGGAATGTCGTCCTTCTCTATCTGCAGTCATATTGGCCTTTGAATGCCCTCTCATGCCATTGTTTGAGCTTCATTCAGTCCGAGCCGGGCTCCTCACCTTTAAATGAATGAAGCCATTCTGTACTGTTCCCCATTGCTGCCTCCATCACTTGCCTAAGAGCTCGACTATCAATTACACCTGCATCAAGCATATGAATTGCACCCTTTTCACATATACACTGCCATTTCACAACTCCAGCTCTTTAAATTAGTATTTTTTGTGGCCTACTTAATTGTGCCCATGGGTTTTGAATGTTCTTCTTTCCACGGCAAACTTTGCTTCTCTAATGAATAATCAGGCAATAACGCGGCCACATGCGGGTCATTTAATTCTCCTGCAGTAGTCTCATCCAAGGTATGCATGTATTATTGTTATTTACAATGCATTATTGTGTGCATACTGGTTGGAATAAACATCACTTTGGATTGTGCTTGCACATCCTGCATTGTTAGGTGAGATTAGTCTCCTCGTGGAGTGTTAATGTTGATGGCAGCACTCAATCCTGCAAATCATATAATGCTAGAAACGTTCATACACTGAAAACACCCCCCCCCAGGATATGCTAAATAATTGTGGAGCTGATGTGGAAATTCAAATTTTCTGAGCAATATCACATCAATATTGCATTATTACACCAGTGTTTTCAGGGGTCGGAGCCCAAGCAGAGGGTGGTCACCTCGAAAGCCCACAATGAGCTTTCTCTGTTTTTATGATTGCAATTTTCTTGGTTCTGGATTTCAAAGCAGTTCACATGGATGAGCTGGAATCATTTTATAGCCTCAAAAAAAAAAAAAAGCTGACTATATTAGTTCAAGTAAAGTGGTTTAGAACAATTGTTGACTGTGCAGGGTTGACCTGCCAAAGCGGGTATTAAACTGCAATTATGAAATGAAAGCAGTAGGAAAAGGCACTTTGATGTTTCTCCTTGTTACATTTTTCAGGACTAAAATGAGTTACCCAGTAATATATGAACTAGGTACCTCATTTTACAGTTTTTTACAGTCATTTTAACGGGTCTCAATACTATCTCTACTTTCTGAAAACACTTAACACATGCACCATACCATTGGACTATGTGAGGTAAACTATGCATACTTTTGCATTGCTTTGACACAATACGCATCCAATCACCACTTCCCCCAAATATCACGAATACTTCTCCCAGTCAGTGTTCGCCACACGCAAAACTTTGTACAACTACAGAAGATTTTTCAGACATTTAGATAATCTGTTCAAAACAGTTAACTTTCAGGTCAAAACCGAATGAAATTTAGAGCACTGTAAATTGAAATATGCTGCATTTTGACAGACAAAGGACACTATGCACTTTCGCTAACACAAATAATTATGCTTTTAGTAGAAATCTCGTAATTTTGTTTTTGTTTGCTGCTTTGTTACCATCCATGCCATCTATTCAAAGGAGGCCGTGGAGTGTCCCTTTCCTTTGTGCAACACGACACAATGTATTCTGGGCAAAAACAGTGGGTGTGGCAACACATATATTACAGTAAAATGTTTATTCATTTAGCAGACACTTTCATCCAAAGTGAATTACAGTAACAGTCCCTCTGGAGCACAATGGTGGCACCCCCTGGGACGGAACTCACAATCTTCTAGTGTTCCTAATGGGAGCCCAGATCCCTAACCACTGGACCACCACCATCCCCCTAGACCACCACTGAGCATTTTACAATGTTTGAAGCTGTCTGTAATTTCAGCTAAGCACATATCTAGGAATCGGTTAGGAATTGGTTTGGTTAGTCTGCTTACTCTTCTTGATGAACTGCAGGGAAAACTTACTGCCCCAAGAGATCAAGAAAGGCAAAACTTAGCAACATATGCAATAGTATGGGACAATGAGGCCTTTCACCACTCTCGGCCGGTCACTGCGTGGTGTACAGACCCCCCCAGGATGATGCCATCATTCCTGCCACCCTACTCACCTTCCCTCAACCCAACTGAGGATTTTTTTCTGCATGGAGATGGAAAGTGTATGACCACAGCCCACATGACCATGTGTCATTACTAGATGCAATGGTGGCTGGGTGTATGGGCATAACTGCAGAGGATATCCAGGGCTGGACATATGATGTGATAAAAATCTATGGCCAAATGCTGAGGACAGAATGGATTAGCCCAGTCCAACAGTTGTACGTTCTGAGCCATTGATAGGCGGGAATTGCTATTTTTGTTGGTGTACTTGGTGCAGTCCTTCTGCAGATATTGCTGCACACATAGTGATATTAGCGCCCCTCTGGCCTGGAGCATCAATGGTGGCTCTTCTTCCTATCATATTTCTTCCACGGCGGTGGTGTTTTGCCAAATTGAAGCTTAGCTGAAAGTACAGGCAGGTGTGTGTTTTCATTCAGCTTTCCAGCTTCAAGCATTGTGAAATGCTTGGTGAAGTTCTAGTGGTTAGGGATCTGGGCTCCTATTAGGAACAGTGGAAGATTGCGAGTTCTATCTCAGGTGGAGGCATCATTGTGCCCCTGAGCAAGGCACTTGACCCCAACTTGCTCCAGGGGGATTGTCCCTGTAGTTACAGTACTTCACTGTAAGTCATTTTGCATTTTACATTATATGTGTTGCCAAACCTACTGTTTTTGCCCAGAATACATTGTGTTGTGTTGCACAAAGGAAAGGGACACTCCACGGCCTCCTTTGTATAGATGGTAACAAAGCAGCAAACAAAAACAAAACTACGAAATTTCTGCCAAAAGCATAATTATTTGTGTTAGCGAAAGTGCATAGTATCTTTTGTCTGTCAAAATGCAGCATATTTCAATTTACAGTGCTCTAAATTTCATTAGGGTTTTTTACCTGATAGTTAACTGTTTTGAACAGATTATCTAAATGTCTGAAAAATGTGATGCTCCTTGGTTCCTATTACAGTAAAACACTCAGTACAGTGTTACAGCAGATTTACCACACTCAGCTGTAACAAACTTTCTCCGTCTGCTAGGCATGAAATATTTACATACTGCAAAAAAGAAACGGCAACAGCTACATGATTTCTAATGAAATATATTACAGCTGTCACGCCCTGCCCGTTCCATCCTCCTGTGTGCCACGCCCCCTCGTTACCCTCGTGTGAATCCTAGTGTTTTACCGGCTGTGTCTCATTGTGTATTAGTGATCTGGTGTATTTAGTCCGCGTTCAAGTCCGTTTCCCGCGTCCGGTCATTAACGTCTTTTGTCGTGGTGTGCTGTTCCCTGCCTGTGGTTAGAATAAATCCCTGTGTTCGCTTGCAAACCTCCGTGTCCTGCTCCTGATTCCCCGCTCCGCACCCGGCACGCCCTGCTCAACGTGACAACAGCATTTTAGAATTGGTTGGTATTGCAATTTTTACCAGCAAAAGATGTAGCTCTTTTGTTTGTTTTATTTTTACAATGCAGCATGACAGTAATTTGTAATTTGTTAGTGTTTTTTATCCCATGGGACACTGAGGGCCCCAGTAGTATTGTTACATTTTGCACCAAAGCTTAAGTGATGTTGCCAGGTGGCTATTGGTAAAGCCCACTGTGTGAAGAGCTTTGAAATAGTAGCCATGGTTTTGAGACGAGTGGGAACGCGACTGTAAAAAACGGTAAAACTGAAACAGAAGAATATGACAAATACATGACAGTTCTAATATTGCAATGGAACTAATTAATTTGGAAGACTTTTTAAATTCAAGAATGGTATTAAACAGGACAAGGAAGACCATCATCAACTACAATACTGGATTTGTGTAATGATGGCTGCAGAGTAACTGAAATGAACAGGAAATACGTAGGAATGCATATAAACTATATGCATGTCTTTGTGTGCATATTCTGTCATGGAGAGATCGGATCAGCTGCGTTGTGGCTTATTTCTAATAAGCTACATCTGGAAACGGCTGCTCTTCCTCCTCCAGCACCCAAATAGCGGCTTACAATGTCTGTGAGGAATGCCAAAGTGATTCCTCCGTCTCCTGGCCCAGTACACACACTTCCCGATGTTCTGCAGCCCGAGGAAGGGATTTAGGAAAAGGTCCAAGTCTGCATGGTGGGCTGATTTATGGTGATAATAAATATAATTATCACTCCTTTTAGGGGTTGGGGATTGGGGGAGTAGGGTGGCAAAATATTGATATGTGCAAAGGGACAGCTAATCCGAGTGGAGCAGGACCCCCCCCGCATGCCAACACCGCCTCTCACCCGTATTGTTGATGTCAGACAGACACAGCCATACCGCCCCTGCCTTCAGCTCAGGCATAAATTACAAGCCTTGCAGTTTTTGAAACGCCGCGCTCTTCTGGGGATGAAGAAAAGGAGCTCCAGCCACCTATTTTCAAACACGCACAGGCTGGACAGATGCAGATCCTACAGATGATCAAAGAGGCCATTTTGCCTGCGGGGCTGTTGAGCTGATGCAAGAAATGTGTAAGTATACCCTTTATGCTGGCGTAATATGCATGCAAAGTCCAAGCCTTAAAAAAGACAATCTGATGTAGGATATATATATATATATATATATGGGCAGAGACACACACATTGTATTCATATCTTTGTGGGGACCATTCATCCCACTTCCAATCATAGGGAAAAACCCTAATCCCAATAATGACGACCGTCGTCCCTACGAAGCCCTAACATTAACCATAAGTAATAAAAAAATACATATATTTTTATTATTAAAATATTTTTACTTTTTTAATTGCAGCTACAGACTTTCATAAAATCCAGGTTTCCCTTGTGGGGACTGACCATAAAAATAACAGGTTTTTATCACATCGCAGGGACATTTGGGCCCCACAGTGTAATATGTACAAAGGCCCCACATGCACTCACACACACACTCGCGCACACACACACTGTATATACGTGGGCCTAATCCTTTTAGGATTACCTGCCTGTCAGGCTACCTGCCTGATGTGATGGCAAGTGTGATGCCAGAATTATGTCAGGCTACCTGCCTGTCAAGGCTACCTGCCTGTCAGGCTACCTGCCTGTCAAGGCTACCTGCCTGTCAAGGCTACCTGCCTGTCAGGCTACCTGCCTGATGTGATGGCAAGTGTGATGCCAGAATTATTACAGGGTACCTGCCTGTCGGGCTACCTGCCTGTCGGGCTACCTGCCTGTCAAGGCTACCTGCCTGATGTGATGGCAAGTTGAAATGTACAGTATGCATTTATCTGCAAATGCATTTTTTTGGGGTTGATATCATCACTTGACCTGGGTGGTATGGTGTGGGCGCTTTTATGTCATGTAATTTTACGTTTAGGTTTATTTTTATTTGATAATATATATTTGATAATATTTAGAAAACACACACACACATACTCCACGGAAGCAACAGTTTGCACGACACTCACACTCGCGGCTACATGCTGATGAAACCACACAAACACAAACTCCACGGAAGCAACAGTTTGCACGACACTCACACTCGCGGCTACATGCTCATAAAAACACAAACACACACACACACACATACACACACACTCCACCGGAGCAACAGTTTGCACGACACTCACACTCGCGGCTACATGCTCATAAAAACACAAACACACACACACACAAACACATACTCCACCGGAGCAACAGTTTGCACAACACTCGCGGTCACATGCTAGTGAAAACACACAGACACAAACACACACACACACACACACACACATACTCCACCGGAGCAACAGTTTGCACAACACTCACACTCGCGGTCACATGCTAGTGAAAACACACACACACACACACACACACACACTCCATGGCACACATTACATAGTTACAACATTACATAAACACGTATTAATTACAATCTCGCAAGGAATGCTGGTAACGGTGTAATTAGTCCTGCTGACCGTCCCACAGCATTATAGTACAAATATTTTAAGGCATTCAGATGTGTTTATGTATGAAACTTCCACAGAGATTCACAATGTGTACTTGGTACCATGCATTCCTGTACATTCCTTTGCTTTTAACAGTTTATGATTGTTCAGAAAACTCTAAAGGACATAAAAAGGTTTGAGTGACTATGAAGCTTTACTCTCACCATTTCTCACTTTATGTCAAGTACTGAATTAGCAACCTACAGAATGTCACCTTAATCTTCACTGACATGCAGAATTTCCTGCTGCACTGTTCAGTTGAACTGTATCTGTGCTTCACTGGTAAAACTGAGGATATAATCCTCTCAAGTTAGCTGATATTTGGTTGTATCAGTTTTCAGCTATAATATGTGAGACAATCAGCTTGTGCTGTACTATGCCTCGCAGTTGTCTTTCCTTGCAATGTGGCCAAACTTAACACTTTGCTGTAGCTCTAGTAATCATTTATGGAGGTTAAAAAACAAACAGTGTAAGAATCTGCTTAGAGAGGGTACAAAAGAGGTGTTTTTTCCTGTCTCATGCCCTGTGAGGGACTGGCATCCCATCTAATGTGTCCCCTGCCTCATGCCCTGTGATGGACTGGCATCCTATGCAATGTGTCCCCTGCCTCATGGCCTGTGATGGACTGGCATCCTGTCCTGGGCATCCCCTGCCTCATGCCCTGTGATGAACTGGCATCCCATGTAATGTGTCCCCTGCCTCATGCCCTGTGATGGACTGGCATCCCATCCAACATGTCCCCACCCTGTGCCCTGTGATAGACTGGCATCCCATCCAACATGTCCCCACCCTGTGCCCTGTGATGGACTGGCATCCCATCCAACATGTCCCCACCCTGTGCCCTGTGATGGACTGGCATCCCATCCAACATGTCCCCACCCTGTGCCCTGTGATGGACTGGCATCCCATCCAACATGTCCCCACCCT
>JAODKM010000037.1:5569543-5587701 GCA_026780845.1 Petrocephalus sullivani | reverse complement strand
TTAACAACTCTGAGCTATTAGTTAAGTTCTCCCCAAGCGAGCTTGATGGGCCGAATGGCCTCCTTTCGTTTGTATAGTTCTTATGTTCTTATGTTCTTATTTATGTAAATTAGGAACAATGGTGATCCTAAAATTGAACCCTGTGGTACCGCACTATGAATGCAGGCCCACTGAGACATTGTGCCTCTAATAACTACCCATTGCTTCCTGTCTATTAACCAGTTTTCAATCCAAGTTGCTACAGTTCCTAAAATCCCTGCGGCTTTGATCTTAAACAGGAGCCATTTATGGGGGACAACATCAAAGGCCTTCTGGAAATCTAAATAGATCACATGGTAGGCCTTTTTGTGATCAATTTCTTTTGTAGCGTTCTCAAAGAACTCCAGTAGATTAGTTAAATATGATCTACCCCTCCTAAATCCATGTTGACTATCCCTCAGAACGTTATTAGAATCCAAGTAATCATTTTTGCTTGGATTATGGCTTCATTTACTCAGAGCCTTGTGATTTATTTATTTTGAGTTTAGCTAGACTTTATAACACATCAACTTCAGTTATACATATATTAGTCATAGACGATGCCAGATTAGCAGTAAGAATTGGTAAGTTACTTGAGTCCTCAACACTGAATACCCGTGCAAAACTATCATTGAACTCATTTACTATATCAGTGTCATTATCAATTATAAGACCCTTACCATCCTGCAGATTAGTGATTTCAGCTTTTAGAGCTCTTTTGGAGTTAAAATATTGGAAGATACTTTTAACATCATCCTTAGCCCCCAATGCAATCTTCCTTTCGACATTCCTTTTAGCTTGTCTAATATTTTTTAACTCAGCCTGTGGACTTAGATACTCCTGCTTTATTCTGTCATCATCAGTTATTTTCCATTTATGGAACAAAGCCGTTTTCCTCCTGACTTTATTCTTAATTTCCATAGTAAACCACCTTGATTGACGTTTCCTAGATTTATTTTTGCTGGAAACGGGTATGATGTCCTCTTGCATTTGCAATAATGTGCTTTTAAGAAATTCCCATGCCTCTTCAACAGTTTTGTTGTTTAACTCCATCCAGTTCACAGTTTCTAGTTTTAGTCTCATACCATTAAAGTTAGCCTTCCTAACATTATATTTTATTATATATATTATATTTTTATTTTGGACTTTGCTCTTTGGACACTATAATTAACTTCAAATGTAACCATGTAATGATCACTACTGTCAAGTTGTTCTAAAACATCAAATTTTCCAATCCTGTCCTGGTTATTAGAGAAAACAAGATTGAGAATGGCATCTCCCCTGGTAGGGGTATTAACAAAAAAAAAAGCAATCCTGTACTAATTTTACCATCTCAAGTTAATTTTCAGAACCTAAGGCCTAAGACCAGCCTCGAACCCATGCTGCAAGGAATACCGGAGCCACATGCTCAGCCCCCTGAGCTACGCAGCAGCCAGAGGAACACATCAGATGGGGTAGGACGGGCACCGACCCTGACAGCATTATGTTTTTAAGGACATACTGATAACATATTATGCGTAATTAATCCAAGAAAATCCCATTTTATAAATAATCCATATTTAACATTTGAGATTACATGTTTATACTTCTTACATCCCATCCTTTCACAACGTGACTGTTACACATTTGCCAGTTGGATGTGGCGATGTACATTAATCGCACCCCCCCAGATAGACATATCTCAAACTGGGTAGGTAGGTAGGTAGGTTAGCTTTACTTGTCTCTGGGGGTATTATTCTGCAGCTGGGCTGGCCATGTGCAGCTTTAACACAAATACAGGCATGCACACAACATAAATTAAGTACATAAACAGTGCGAGGCAGCTCACTAAATGGAATACAAGAGAAATGCATAATAGTGCAGAATTTACATAAATAAAGAAGATACAACTTAAACAAATATGGAAGCAATCTGGCGTCCGATCCAAGGGGACTTATAGGCTGATGGTATAGGGGCAGTGAGGATGGCAGGGCGCTGGTTAGAGGCCCTCCGCGGATAGAGAACTTCATTGGGAGGACCCTTTCCCCCTCGCCATGTCTTCTCTCAGCAGCTCCAATGTGGCCAGGCAAAACTGTGTGGAAATGCTGAATACGATGCTGTAAATGAAGCGCTGTACCCGCGCTTTTTGCCAGGAGCACCTGACATTAACGATTCCGCATCTAAGACTTTATCTGCCTGATCATTTAAAACGATATGCTGCTGGCCTTTGGATGGTGTGCGGAGAGATAGCGATAAGATCTATAGGTGTCCACGTGACTTGCAAATTGTTGTTCGGGACATTTATGTTTCATTTTCCGAAAATAGCATGCTAAAAATAGGCTACACTATGTAATGACACCTGGACACAATATAGACGCGGGCAATGTTTACATTCCCTTGGCCTGATTTCGTCGCTATGCCAATGCCATATATCTCAGCAGCTATTTATAGTCCTGTCCCCATGTGCCCCTTTGCCCGTGGGCCGCTAAAAGCAGAGGTTGTAACTTTTAAGTAAGTACAGAGGATTAAAACGGGATTAACAAAAGATGGAACCAAATCTGAAACCTGGTTGCTTTCTGGTAACAGATCAATGACGAAATCTGTTTAAAAAGCAAATATCGGCCCATGTAATGTATTCTACTATCGAAGGGCTGACTTTTACACACAGTTATGAACTGATGTTCATGGGAAAAAAATACCTGCAAATAATTTAATGGAAACCGGTTACAGTTTATTTAGTAAATACTTTTGTTTTTGTGCTCCGCGGTCCATGCCTTTATGGCATCAAATACCGAAGATGTTTCAAAAGAGGAAGTAATACCATTATAGAAGGATAGAAACTGTACTTGCCTTCCAGAGGAATTGCAGGGCCTTTGTGTGTGCTGGTTAGGCGGAGGCTAACGCCACGCCTTTCAGACGCATTTCCTCGTCTTAACGGGTCACATTTTTCCCCGCGGTTTTTCCCACGTAAGCCTACAATCTGCAGCTTGATATTGATACTGCCTTTTGTCATTTTGTGTTTTAAGAAGGTGATATATTATAAATACATATAAAAATAAATAAATAAATAAAATAAAAACAAATAAATACAATATAAAAATAGTTCTTATGCCCACATGAATCATTCAAAGAACAAATTTGCCCGTAGATGCACATGCATGAGTGACCGGTGTGTGAGGGTGCCCTGCGGTGGGCCAGCGTCCGTCAGAGAGCACACACCCTGTTCCTCCAGGATAGGCTCCAGGTCTGATAGCACCCCTTTTTATTCAAGTCTTCCTAATCTCGCTGTCACCTGGAAGGTCCCTCCCATCTCTGTTTTTTTTGTAAATTCCTGAAAAAAAAATGTGTCAAAGTGTAATGTTGAGCAATTTGGGTTTGGCCTACTTTTTGCCCTGGAGTGTATATGTTGTTGTTTAAAGATATTTAAAAAAAAATTTAAGTTTAAAAATAAGCTGGATATGTAGCCTACAGTGAATAGTGTCGACTTTGCCAGGGTGTCAGCACCGCTAATTTACTGCCCAGAGACATTACTGCTCCGTCTGGGGGACTGAGCTCCTCATCCCCGCAAGCAGCCGCCATCTCTTCGGACTCCGTCTCGCACCCATCACCTTCCTGTAATAGAAGTGACATAAAGGCAATAACCGTGCATTTATTACGCTAGCAGCTGGTTGTGTGGAGGGGGGTAGCTTGAGATGCCTGCTAGCCGTCACCCCTTAGCTGAGTCTTCTCTGTAAGCCGCCTGCTCGGATCCGGCCGGATCCCTGCCCTCCCTGGCGCCGTCAGGATACCTTAGAAAGCTCAGTACGCGCCTGGAGGCCGTGGAGCCAGGGTCTGTGCAGTCATCCTCCCCATCCGTCTGGAGAGCGACTGTCTGCGGGAACATCGGCGAGACGCTGTGATCCCAGCCAGCCGCAGACACCCTTAAGCGTCGCCGCCTAGTGGCCGAAGGATGACACACGCCAAAGGCACGCCACCGGGCCTGGCGTTCAGCCACATCCGTCGCACCTTCCTGTTCATGTTTCAGATACACTGGTTTCACACCCATGTTTACCCACAAACTTCCCATCGCCAGTTGAGTTTCCCAGAGGAGCCACTAGAGATTTTGGGCCCCATGAAAGCAGATCATTTTGGCCCCCAATTCAGACCAATCTAGTTATGTTCCTGAAGATGCATTGGAAAGGAGCCAGTCCAGGGGCGGCTCACTGTCTGGGCCTTGCTACCACAGTCAATAGAGCATGAGACTCTTAATCTCAGGGTTGTGGGTTTGAGCCTGATGGATAGGAGCCTGTCACCCATGGATATGACAAGTCGCTCAGCCAGAAAAAAAAAGAGATCATGACTCGACCTGTGTTTTCGTGAGAGGGTGTCCAGTACCCCTCGTCATCATGGAACGCGCCGTCTTCCCCCATGCAAGTGGATGACCTCTCCGTACCCCGCAGATGAGATCGAGTGGTCTGTGTTGCAGGGGGTGACGCAGTGGAAGTGCCCTGATGCTCACTTTGGTGACCCAGGTGCCAAAAACAGAAGCGCGAGAAGAAAGTTGAGGGCACACGTACACGTACGCTGCGAGGACCTCGAGGCTGGCTCTCGTGCGAATCCCCGAGGTCAGACCTCAGCCGAAACGGTGAGGGGGAGGGAAAAAATAAAAAGCAGAGCCCAAGCAGACACCAGGGATCGAACCCGGGCCGTGGCAGTGCCAAATACTGACCACTAGACCACCAGGGACCCCAAGTCAGGAGGGCTTCAGGCATCTTCACATTTTGGCCAAGAGCAAGTGGCTGCTTTAGAAGAAGCTATAAAGAGTATCAGAGTAGGTTATGTTTCCATCTCATCTCTGTCATTGTGTGGGGGTATAGCTCAGTGGTAGAGCATTTGACTGCAGATCAAGAGGTCCTAGGTTCAAATCCTAGTGCCCCCTGAACACCTCCTTAGTCTTTGCTTCTTGGTGATTTCTGGCACCTTGAGGCCAGTCTGGCTTGGCTTACTAGTGTCCTTTGCTGAAACCAGCCAGTCATTAGCTTGGACCACCCAACATTTCAACAGCTAATTCCCAGGATTAGTAGATGTGTAGGGAATGCATGGACTGTGTGTCTGTGTGTGTTTAGTGATGTTTAAATCAAAGTTAAACATTCCCCTTTCACTACCCGTTGCCACACATGGAAAATAGGCAACTGTTACAGCAGTGGAGTGAGTTTAGCTCTTTGTCCATTACATTTCCTTGTTCTATCTTCAGCTATGGTTTACATACAACTGCGAAGGAAAAACAGGCGTTAGACCCTGGCGGAGAGCTTAGCCTAACCTGTTCTCCCTACGTGCTGTTACATATCAGCTTTGCTTCAAGCTAGACTGGACATAAATCGCTCTGCTGAAACGTTTGCATGCAAAACTATGTTTATGTTGCCCTAGTTTTATGCTAATATAGCATACCGCAATGAACATTGGAAATAAACCAAGAGATAACACACAAAAGAAGCGTATACAGAGAAATGCAACAGCTTCTATGCAGAATTAACCAGCGGTCCATTTTCCATACCCGCTTGTTTTTAAAAAAAGAACCTTTTTCATGCTACCTGGTGCTTTTAGTAGGCTTACTATTAATTTTAAGTAGGCCTGCCATTAATTTTATGTAGGCCTATTTCTATGTCATAAACTTCACATGAATTTTTATATATTTTATATCATAATTACTACTTATTATGACTGAAAATGTTCTGCAGTATGTAATTGTGCAGTATCTGTCTAAAATGCAGCGATGTTCTGGGTACTTTCTGTCGACCTTAGCAGTGAAGAGCGTTTCGACATTAATCATTAACTGCGTAAAGATCACGGTGAGCCTGTGGATGGGAAAACCACAGGAAAGACAGGAAAGACAGAGGCGAAAGAAGAAAAAGAAGCAACCTACCCAGCAGGCTCATCTGGTGGATTTATTTATTATTATTAGTTATATACACATAAATGTACATAATTATACAAATCAATGTTTTTATTTGTAAAATTCGATTTGTTACAGTTTATATCCCTATATATTTTATAAGATATATATGTATATATTAAGAAGGGAGCGATATCATTTTAAGACTGGTGTTTATTGCCGAATGTAAAGGCATCTGAGCCGACCCGTGTTGTTCTGTTAGGGTGAATCTATGCCGGTATGACATCAGTAGCAGGATAAAGTGCCCTAAGAAGTGTCATTACGTGCCGTTCCCCATGCTGCCCCGTGAATGGAGAGGGGTGGATTACGCGCGAGGGGCTTACGCGGTAACGCCGCCAGGGCTTGCTGGATGCTAGTTTTGCTGGTATCCTCTCCCACACCTCCGTCCATTCAGTGTATCAGGCTGGTATAACCTGATTTCACATAATTAAAAAGGATTTTTCCTGTGTCAGATTACAATAGCGTTGGAAATATACCTAATATATATATATATATATATATATAAATCTGACAATTAAGTTCGCTTCAACTGTATCACTCTTTGTTATTATTTAGGCCTGGTTTATTAGTTAAATGGAATCAATTATATATATATATATGTTGATTGACATGATTCTGAATATAGTGATGTCTTTAGTTTGAACTAATTCCAGTTTTTTGTGTTTTAATTGTTTCAAACAACTACATGGGAGAATTGTTATAAAATTACAATATACAATTAATGGTTATACCTGTTTGAAGTTAATTTTCTAGTTATATTCAGGTGTGTGAGAATGATACAGCAGGTAAACTGGTTCTAACGGTTTTGCAGGCCTAGTTTCATTCACGAGATCCTGCACCTACAAATATAGGCCCGTGGGCAAGCCTATATTCTTATAGGTTCCCCAGCCCTCGCTGTGTGTTATAGCATTTAAACTGGTTCTAATGGGGGAAGTATTTCAGATAAAGTGTGGTGCTGCATGCTGTCTATTGACAAAGGCATTTTATTCCGACCATGGTGACAGGCTTTGTAGGCAAGATTACTGCCGTCGGTGCAGATGGCCCAGTCTGACAGAAATGCCACTGTGTGAAACAGTGTGGCTCCCCAGACCCAAAGGCGGTGTCACAGTACCGATTTCCTGTTCGGTAAATCTCATCACTGGCTCTTATGTGGCACTTAAGTAAGCGCCCATGTGTAGATCCACGTCATGCACCCATGTGTTATCGCGCCGATGGGCCAGGGAGAATCCCCGGGACGCGCTTCCCCAGTTGTCTCATTTGAGTCATTTGTGAATTACACTGATGCTGTCAGTCAGTGGTGGTCAAAGCCAATGTGACACATTAGGCAAGCTTCACCGCCGGTGAGCCCTGTCCTAGGAGGGAAGAAATTGGCTTGCTAATTTGGCGTCCCTTTCCGATGGTGTCTGTGTCGCCCACAGGTGAGATTTTAGGATTTGTCCCCTGAAGAAACGCACAACTCCCCCATGATTAAATTTGCTGGGGGTCCCCATGATAATATTTGCAGCGAGAGGGGTACTTATTGTACGGAAATACAGGAGAAGTTGCAAAACAGTTTTAGAATACTTTTCAGGAGGTCTCTGAACAGAGTCTATAAGATAAGACTAGACTAGACAATTGGGAATTTACAGGATACAGCAGCTCACAGATAATAAGCAATAGGAATCAGACCAAAAGATAGTCGCCTATGGTTGCCTAATAGGAAAAAGATGCGTATCCAACAAAAACATTTACTGGTAGGCCTACTTGTTTACTTCACTTAATTGCTTTTGACAAAAATACTTTAGACATTTTAAAGCATCAAAAATGTTGACGTCTGATTCAGCCCGCAGGACGGCGACAGTTCAGGTGTGACACGGCTAATAGGAAGTGATCGAGGAATGTATTCAGCCGACCGGTGTAGCAAGGATTTGGAGGGGTGGGGTGGATTATATCAACTCATCAGCTCGAGGAAATGTGATACGGCTGGTCGCAAAGAATGGTACAGTGTGGGGAAAGTCCGGGAACGAGTATTTAATAAGGTTCAGGACGCACCAGCAGCACAGGCACTTATCGGTCCCAGTCTCACCAGCAGCAGCCATGCGCTCCTCCCAGATCTACAGCGCGGCCCTGCTGATGCTCGTCACCCTGCACCTGCTCCTCTCCCGGACTGAGTCAGGTGTGCGTCCCGCTGCGCATTTGCGGTTTACGCTCGCATATTTCGAACGAGTCGGAGTCCATCAGCGAGCCGCGCCCTAGTTCAGCGTTTGCGCTGAGGGAGCGGCGCTCTGAAGCGGAGCTTTGGGCATGCTTTTACCTGCCTCTCTGCTGCCCGTTTGACTGTCTTTCTTTCCTGCTTTTTTCTGCAGCGAGCTGCTGTGTCGGGTACTCCAGCTGACGCCTTCCCTGCCACAAGCTGAAGCGCTACACCGTCCAGCACATAACGGGCACCTGCGACATCAGCGCCGTCATGTAAGTGTGCCAGCAGATGGCGTGGTCATAGAGCTGCGGCAGATATTCCTTTCCTGCAGATACCAGTAGAATATGCACAAGTCTGATAGGGACTTGAGACTAGTATTACTTTAAACCTGCTTGCTGGGGCAGGTTAATGTTAGCTGCCTTTCAACACAACTCATGGTGAGCTCGTTGCCAGCGATACTCACAATGTTGTGTCCACGTACCCCTCCTTTCCAGTTTCCACATGAAAAGCGGCAGGTTCATCTGCGCAAACCCCTCCCAGCACTGGACCAAGAGCAGAATCAGGTGCCTCAAGTGAGTCCATCCCATGTTCCCTTTGCTGCTCCTACAAACAATCAAAAGTTACCCTGTAAACTGCTGACTAGATGGAATTTTAACCTCGTTTACCCTTTCCGCCTTTTGCAGTGAAAGAGCACTGGCCAGGAAAATGCGCATCCCCAGTCAAAGCTAATGGTTTGTGTTTTGTGATGGCGAAGCTTCAAGATTGATCGCCCTGTCAGTAAAACAGGGCATTTAGACGACCAAGCAGCAGCCTGCAGGGGAAGACAAAACAGCTCTGCTCTCCCTGGAGCTTTGAGGAGGACTCCCACGCGATTAGGGAAATACCTGAGCGCTCACCGGCTGGAACCGAGCGCTGCCTACAGGACACTGCCAAAAGACTGACGGACGGAGGGGTGGCCCCGCAGGATGCTGGACTCTGCCCCGCTAACGCCACCTTGCCTGAGCAGCTTCCTGCTCAGCTTCCACATCAAAGGAAACACGGACTGCGTGTCCTGCGTCCATAACTTTTTTTTTATATGTAGGTATACGTGGCCTCCTGCTCACGCTGAGATATCGTTGGTTTTGTTTGAAGCTTGTATCATTCTCCCCAAAACCTCAGACACTGACTTTAGCTTCTTTGGTTTTGTAAAACGTCACCCCTGTGCCCTTATGTAGCGGCGTGCACAAAAGAATGCTGTATCAGGTTATAGAAATCGCCTGGTGTGTGCTGCACCGCTGTTTTTAAATCTGATTTACTTGTCTTGTGTTCAAAATAAATGGTGAAAGTTACATGTCTGTTTTTTAGTGTGGGGAATGGGGCACGCAATCAATGTATCCTGTGCAGTGGCCAGGACATTTAGGTAGGCACATGCCTAATCAATATTTTGTAAAAACATAGAAATGATTCAGTAAACCAATACCGTGCCTACACTGACATTTCGCTAACAAGGAAATCAGATGGATTATAAAGAATCTTCATTGTCCTTTTTTCATATTCCACAAACCAAAAGTATGTGTGTGACATAAACACAGAAGTCGGGCTGCATAGTGCTTCGAATAAATTCAAACTCGAAGGAGTAACTGTAGGACCCCAAAGTTTCTAGTGAATTTGTACAGAACAAACAATTCATATCAATGTCCTTGTCAAATAGCGTCTTGTTGGGTAGATTCGGTGTATTAGTTTTTATATTACCTCTCTAACCTTATTAGTTATTAAGTATTTAAGTGGTAAAGGTCATACTTTTTCCCAGTTTATATTATCAGCCAGTTTGTCCCAGTAAAATATTACACTGACACAGATACTATTTGCTTCCGAAACAGAGCTCTAGTGTTTCTGTTCTTCGTGTGAGACGAGAAGTGTCGTTCTTTTTAGGAAAACTTTCAAACAGGTCAAGCAACTGAAAATAAGAAATGATATAGGGGTAGTGATTGTTTTTCGTTTACACTTGTTTTTCATTTAGGCTTAGATGAACATTATAGACGTTCCGGAAGGAACTGAATCGGGTACTATGGCACATTCTTTGGGAGGTATTTGGGATTCTGTAGCTAGCCAAGGACTCTGAATATCTATGGAGTTGTGGAACAAGATAAATATCATCAAACTAATTCGTAAAGAATAAAGATTTGCTTTTTATTTATAAGAAGTATTTATATATAAGAGGTCTGGCCGACAATTCCATGGGGATCCCCAGGGTAGAATAATTGCATAGAAGGAGAAATCCTAGACCAGCAAATTAAGAAAAAAAAAACCCACGGCAAGAGGAATTTGCGTTGCACCTTTTAGAAAGAGAGTAGAGTCATCAACCAGTTGGCTACTCATTATTTGATTGTTGGCAAGAGATACCCGCTATTGCAACACTGAGAAGAGAGAGCTGGGAAATCAATACAAAGAGATAAGGTGAGATAGGACAAGCCTGACGTACACCATGGCTCAGATTAGATCTCGGAGAGGTGCCGTATTTCAGTGACTGAACTGTTGCAATAAAGCAGTGTTTTCAAATTTTGGAGTGATTTCCAAATAAAGTTGTGCTGTACAGAATTGAATGTTCTATAAAAGTCCAGAAAAAGATAAAACTGTCATGCTTTACAACAGGGGTGTCTGCAGCCCTGCACATTTTTGGGTTTACCCTCATTTAACACACCTGATTCAACTCACAGCTCATCGTACTAATTACCACACAGCTCTTCAGCTCAATCGTTTATGGTGGAACACCCCTGGACACCCCTGTTCTAAAACCTTATTAACCACTTATTAAAAGTATTAGGTCAGGGGTGTCAAACTCCAGTCCTGGAAGGCCGGTGCCCTGTGTAGTTTAGCTCTTTCCCCGTTCCACCATAAACGATTGAGCTGAAGAGCTGTGTGGTAATTAGCACAATGAGCTGTGAGTTGAATCAGGTGTGTTAAATGAGGGTAAACCCAAAAATGTGCAGGGCTGCGGCCCTCCATGATTGGAGTTGGACACCTCTACAAGGTCACTACAGCCAATTCATACGTCACATTTCCGCATGCATAAATTTCATCGTCAGTGGTTGGCTGCGGATAACTGCGGTCGGTGCACGTGTGGCTTGGATTTTTACGTGTAGCGGAAACCATGCCCATGCACCGCGATAATCCACCAGGTACATCCAGTATGCGGCAGCACCGACCGCACAGATCAGCAGATTAGCATGCATGCGAAGTCGTCAGTCCGGCATAACCTTAATTAACATCAGGTGTTTCTTAATGGCCTGATAATGAAGGTGGCAGGTTGTAAGTAGTGCGGGTCTGACCGGAAATGTTCTGGTAGGTGGTACTGCAGGAGCAGGATTGAGAGACACTAGCTTAAAAGATGTGTGCAGCAACTGATTGTTGTGACAGCGCAAAGGTGTACTTCTTTTATGTGAATTTACACTATGACAATAAATCATTGTGCATTTCTATTTCATTTGCAGTTTAAAGATAAAAACGCATGACCATTTCTTGCCATACCAGTGCTAGTACACATGAAATACACTATAATGCCAAACGTACTGGGACACCCCAGCAAATCATTGAACTCAGGTGTATAAAATCAAGCACCTAGGCATGCAGACTGCTTCTATTAACATTTGTGAAAGAATGGGTTGCTCTCAGGGGCTCAGTTAATTCCATTCGTGTAATGTCCTCACTACTAAATATTCCACAGTCACCTTTTAGTGGTATTGTAGCAAAGTGGAGAGGGGACAGCGCATGCTGAGGCGCACAGTGAGCAGAAGTGACCAACTTTCTGCAGAGTCAATAGCTACAGGCCTCCAAATTCATGTGGCCTTCAGATTAGCACAAGCACAGTGCGTAGAGAGCTTCATGGGATGGGCTTCCATGGCCGAGCAGCTGCATCCAAGCCTTACATCACATTTACATTTATTGTCTATACTGTTTGTGAGTTAAATCCGACATTTATTAAGTAATTTTGCTAAAATATTGTTTTATTGTTTTCATAATATCATAACTGTCCACATCCACAGTGTGTAGTAAGTCGCCATCATTTAAAAGACATCTTGATTGATAATGTTATTAAGTAGCTGTCTAAAACATAACATGTGAAGTAATTAGTTAGCTATGCGAGTGGAATTTAGCTATGGGCTGTTCTCTACCTGAGGTGCCCCTTGGGGCTCGTGGCTACGTTCCACTGCCAAGGCGGTCACGCATGTGTAAGTATTTCCAAATGGATGGAAAAAGGGGCATGGAGAGAAACTGGATGAACAACTTTGATGCTTACATGTCTGTATGATTTTACAAGACGCTACTAGTGTGAGGTCATTGTCCTCCTTTAGTCATTTGGAGAACTTCAAATGATCAGTGTCTGATATGGGGTTTCTGGACCAACATTTACTAGTTAGTCATAAGCACGTCATCCGGGCTCGGAGGTGTGCCGGGTTTGAGGCGGGACCCGAGCAAGTTCCCCATACTTTCGGCTATGGCTCTGGCCACACTGACAAGCTAATCGAACAATGGGTGAATGTTCTGGCTCTTTTATGGACTGTCTGTAAATGTACATAGATTAACCAGCATCCACCATACCTCCTTTACTACAGATGTCTACTTTAAGGAACTGGCACGCCAGAAACCGTAATATGTTAGTGGTGGTTTCTTCAAAAAAATGTGAACTGAAAAAGGTGGTGCACGTGCCGCCCGGAGTGTCCCCAGCTTTTTTCCCTATGCTGCTAGGCCCCAGCCTGACGCCCCCCTCCCACGAATCTGCCCAGGATAAGCGGCTGGAAGAGGGGTGGGCGGATATCTGCAGGGGCCAAGCTCCAGGCCGGAAAATACCCGCGCGCATGTAAACGCAAACAAATAAGAACCCTGATCCTCAGTCCTGATTGAAGTTTGTGCCGCTGCAATGCTGTCGCCGCAGTTTGGGAAAGTGGACCAGGACCAGGAAAAAAAACAAAGCTGGAAGGAGAAAACCACCAGGGAGTGTTCTGAAGCCCAGGGCAAGCAGCAATATGAAAGCACCAGGCAGAATTCTGAAGCCCAGGGCAAGCAGCAATATAAAAGCACCAGGCAGCCTATATGTACTGACCAGCAATAACATTAGAACCATGCCTAATATTGCGTAGGTCCCCCTTCTGCCAGCATTGACCCGTGGGACTCCAAAACACATCTGAAGGTGTCCTGTGGTATCTGGGACTAGGACATTAGCAGAGATCCTTTAAGTGCTATAAGCTGTGAGGTGAAGTCACCATGGACCAGACGTGTTTGTCCACCACGTCCCATGGATCTTCAATCAGACTGAGATCTTTGGAGGCCTCTTTGGAGGCCAACTCAACACCTTGAACTCTTTTTTTATGCAATCTAAACAATCTGTGCAGTGTGGTAGGGCACATTATCCTGCTGAAAGAGACCACTGCCATAATAATGCCATTGCCATGAAGGTGAACTGGATTCGCAACAATGCAGGTAAGTGATATGTGTCAAAGTAACATCCACATTAGTGCCAGGACCCAAGGTTTCCCAGCAGAACATTTCCCAGAGCATCACACTGCCTCTGTCAGCTTGCCTCCTTAAAATAGTGCCTCCTGGTGCCATCTCTTACCCAGGTAAACAACACACCCACCCAGCCTTCCACATGATGAAACATGCCCCCTCAGATCAGGCCACATTCTTCCATTGCTCCACGGTCCAGTTCTGACACTCACTTGCCCATTGTAAGTGCTTTGAGGGTGGACAGGGATCAGCATTGGCAATTCGACCGGTCTGTGGCTATACGGCCCCAAAGCACCAATGACCACATCGCTGCTTCACTGGTTGGCCTTCCGTGGACCACTTTTAGTACTTTCTGTCCTCTGCGTGCACTGGAAATACCCACAGGATCTGTCATTTTGGAGATGCTCTGGCCCAGTCATCGAATCATCACAGTCTGGCCCTTGTCAAAGTCGCTCAGATCCTTACATTTGCCCATTTTTCCTGCTTCCAATACATCAGCTGCAAGAACCGACTGTTCATTTGCCTGATATATATAACGGAGCCACTGGAAAGTGCCGATGTAACATGATAATCAGTGTTATTCACGTCACCTCTGTGGTTTTAATGTTATGGCTGCTCGGTGTATATCCTCATACAAATTGTGGCGTTAGACACCCGTATGCAGTTGCTGTATTTTCCCGCTATTTTGCATCTTTATTTTCAGCTGCAGCTGTAAACAAAAAGAGGAACAATGGAAAATGCAGCAATATGAACACCGACATGTCAGCCAGTGGAATGGGACGCACATCCACTGAAATTCTGCCTTATTAGCTATTCATTTCTGAAATTTTATGAACAATACTGCTATATTACTAAAGTAATATTACTTTAGAAAATGTGGCAAGACTTTACTTGAGGGCGCACAAATATCATGCTATTATGCCCTTATGTATTAATTAATCACAAACTAAGTCTTAGTTGTATAGTGACCTCACACTCGGTCATCATTAATGAATCGTGACACACCTTTTATCTTAAGCAGTTACTATATTTGTTAATATATATGATAATTCTGTAACCTTTCTGACCTACTAAAGGAACAAATAGTGAATAACATAAGTGAAATTCTGATCTTATGTTTGTTTATCATTAATGAATCGTAACAACTTTTATCTGATATACCTACTGTATTTGCTCATGATTTGTTTTTCAGTGGTAACTGAGTTACTACTAAGTATCTTTGCCCCCTCAAGTAAAGTGTCACGTTTTGTTTGCGCTTCTTGTTGACACGTAATTTGAAATTTATTGTTACCATTTTCATGTAACCTTTCAGGCTTTGCAGACATTTTTTTACGAGGAAAAATTTCCCCCCGTGTGAGGTGACTGAGGAGGAAGTGATCGAGGAATGTTTCCAGCTGGATTACATCAGCATAACAACACAAGGAAATGGAATTCGGCCGATTGCAAAAAAAAAAAAGTACTGTGTGGGAAAGTCCAGGGCGAGAGTATTTAAAGAATGGAGCAGGAGAGCCAGGAGCATTGGCCTTCTCTTGCACCGTCACATTCTCCAGATCACCAGAAGCAACCATGCCCTCCTCCCGGATCTACAGTGCGGTCCTGCTGGTGCTCATCACCCTCCACCTGCTCTTCTCCCGGACTGAGTCAGGTGTGCGTCCTGCCACTCGCTTGCGCTCTACTATCTCTTTGATTCTGAAAAGTCTGCAAAATCTCTTCAGCTTAAGAGACTGTAGGTCTCCGTCTGAGAGTGACACCCTAGTTCAGTCTTTTTATTTTCGACTGAAGTGGTGCCTGGAGCACGTTTTTACTTGTCTCTCTGTGCCTCTTTCCTCGTGTGACAATGAAGCTAAAAACCTGACCTGGTTTAAGTGTCTTTCTTTCCTGTTTTTTTTCTGCAGCGAGCTGTTGTGTCGGATACTCCAGCAGACACCTTCCCTGCCACAAGCTGAAGCGCTACACCATCCAGCACATAAAGGGCACCTGCGACATCAACGCCGTCATGTGAGTCTCCTGCCGAGGGCCGCGGCACTCAGTGCCGTGTTGGACAGCAGTTGGCGTGGTCATTGAGGAACAATGTCAGAAAAAGAACTTTTACTGACTAAAGTTTGTCTCTCTATAGTTTCCACACAAAAAGTGGAAGATTCATCTGTGCAAACCCCACACAACTATGGACCATCAACAGAATGCAGTGCCTCAAGTGAGTTCCCAGTCTGTGTCCCTGTTGCTGTCATTTTTACCTTTAATCAGCTCAAGTGGCTGTTTTGGATATGTTTGCTCTTACGATTAAGGCTATCTGCTCTGTGGACTTGCCTAAATCTCCTACTTGAAATGTCTGTCTTTGCTTCTTCCACAGAGAAAGGGCCCTGAAGTCGATGTGAAAGTCCACTTCTTCACCAATCAAGATGAAAACATTTTATAAAGAAGACACTAATATATTGAGATACATTTAACCTTTAAATCTATTTAATTGTTATAAATGCATATCACGTCTTAAACTTTGTTTAAAGTTAGTATCTGTTACTTTCTTCTTCTACTGTGTAACTCGTTTTACCAGTGGACATGCCAAATGTTATCAGATAATATTTTAATTGTTGCTATGCTGACGTTTACTACACTTTGTTATTCGTTAATTTCATAAGTTTTCGTTCACGGGTCACATTTGCACTGTGTAGCAGTGTACGAAAGGATGTTTTATAACTCACAATTCTTATAGAATCCACCAAGTTAAAGTTGTACTACTTAACATTCTGAATATTTAATAAAATTGACAGACTTGACCGCCTTGTTGCTGACATTATTAATAAGAATAAAACATAAAAGCTCTGCACAACCCTGAGCAGGACATTGTTTACATGATGGATGGATACATGATTGCATGAGAATGGAATTCATTCACTTGTTAATGAATTACACAGGTCTGCAAAAAAAAAAAAAAATCAGTTGCATGGGATATTTTTGGTAAATTTTATGTTTTTAGGGTGCTGAATCTAAAAATGATCTCCATTTCCCTCCATCATGTACAAAACATGAACATGAGGAGTTTACATTAAAAAAACAGAATTGCGATGAAAAAAAAACATTATTTTATTGTAATTATGCATATTTTTTCTTATAATTGAAAAAAGAAACAAAAAAAAAATATTCCTTCATAATATATTTAACACTACATCTGAGCTCCTCACACTGCCAACCCCACCGTACCCCCCTCAACTGACCCCTCTCAATTCCTCGCATTTTCTATTTGTATTTCTCTTGAGTCTCGCTCTTAGAAATATTAAATTTATGTAAGAAATCTTTATTGGATATAGTCTTTTGACTCAAGAATAGGATACCAGATTTCAGTTTAAAAAGGGAAATTGTACACTTAACTACACTAAAAACATGAGTTTTGCAAGAAAACCTGACGGGATGGAATTTTTACATGGGTATAAGTTATGGGGGATGGGGGGTTGTAACCAACTAATGAAGACCAGGCAACGGTCTACATCTACACTAACGGTTCTACAGTGGAGAGGGTGAGCACTTTCAAGTACCTTGGCATCCATTTACAGGACAACCTCACCTGGTCCACACACACACACATGCTCTGGTCACCAAGGCAAGGCAGCAGCTCTACCATCTGATGCAGCTGAGGAGGGTTAAGGTCTCTCCTGCTGTCCTTAAGGCCTTCTACTCTGCTGCCATAGAGAGCACTCTGACCATGAGCATCACATCGTGGTTCTGGAACTGCTCTGCCCAGGACCGGAAAGCCCTGCAGAGGGTGGTTAGAGCAGCTGAGCACTGCACCAGACTTGCCTTGCCATCCCTACAAGACATTCACTGCTACACTGAATCACCCCATACACGTGCCCATAATCCCACAAGCACTGGTTATTCATCTTTATGCTTGTTAAACTATATAATTTCTCAGGCCTTTTACACATTGCACTTGTATTGCACAGCATAATGACTTTATGCCACTTCCTGCACAGATTATGTATAGCTGTATATATCGCTGTATACATATTTATATCACAGTTTCCTTTATTCTCCTTCTCTATGCTACTGTTCTGTTCCCCTTAGTTTGCACAGCTGTGTTACATTTGACTACATTGTACTTGTTATAGCTATGTATGTGACAAATAAACCTCTTGAATCTTGAATCAATACAACCCTTTGAAACCCTATAAATGGATGGAGACCCCCCCGCCCCAATGCTCAACCCAAAGTTTAATTTCTGTCAACCCAAGGATTAATTTCTGTTATGGGTCACATATTTTTGGTGCCGAATTGATAAAAAATAATAAAAAACAATGTGATGTTAAGGATTCGCTAATAAGCACCCGAGATGCTGGCAGTGGGACTTACACATGTATAAGTTTAAGTGTAAGTTAAGTTTAACTGTTTAGTTTCGTGGCAGGGCATAATAGGAGGAAGGGTCTACAGAGCGACTTGTTCCAACAAAAAGAGATTTTATTGAAAAGACTGACGCATGGAAAATGAATGGTCCACATCCAACTTAACTAATAGCTCAGAGTTGTTAAAATCTTATCTAGCTCTGATTTAAAGGAACCTAAGGATTCAGCTTGCACT
>JAODKM010000037.1:5558022-5568022 GCA_026780845.1 Petrocephalus sullivani | reverse complement strand
GTCTAACAGGGGGAGAGACACGCAGAAATACCAGCTTCTTATAAAGTGCCTTATTCCATGCAGTGCACAACTGGACCCAGAGTTATTCACAAACAGCCACAAACATTAAGGCTAAGCTTAGGCTAGAAATGACAGCGCTTTGCTTACATTTAAATCCAACCTCAACCCTTCTACATGTGACCTAAAAATGCCATTTAATTTAATACACAGAGTAACAATACCTTGGTTTCGATTACCCATTACTGTCTGCAAGGAAATAAAAACATTCTAAATTATCCTCACTCAGAGGAACGGACAGTTACAGAATTAATAATGAAGAACCTTAGCTATGCGAGATCCAGTGCCTTAAAATCATAACACCTTGGTTGTAAGTATATAATTACCCTAATGCCTATATCTACAGCTATATTTATTATCAAAATGATGTATTTTGCTATTTGGACCGTGGAGCACAGAGCAGCTGTCAGAGGGATACTCACTATGGGGCTGAATATCCAATTCACTTAAGACAAAAAACGTTAGGTGCCTGATGGGAGAATTGACCACTATGAGAGAATTCACTTTAAAAGGACACTTGAAGAATGTTTTAGCTTACTTATCCTTTTTCAGCGTTGATGTCTTTTATATACTAAACTCTTAATCATAATAGATATATACAGAGAAGTGCTGAAGAACCAAAAAGCGTCAAAATTACAGAAAAATATCGTTTTAGTTGCAATGATGTAATGTTTTATAATATCTTTCCATCAAACAGGAATGTCTGAGAAACATCCCTTTCAGAAACCTTAGAATCCTCAAGCTCTGTCCCTGCCATTTGGCTCTTGTGTAGATAAACAACTGTTAGATCACAATGCAGTCACTTCGAAGGCCGCCTGTAACGGTGAGGAGAAAATAACAGACCGTTTAAATGTCTGCTGATGCTTTGCTGCAGCCTGAAGCTGGAACATGATGGCTGGGAATTTGGGGGCATTTTGGAAAGTTTTCCAACCGCCCCCTGGACTCTGAGTGATAGCTGGAGATTCATCACGCAGCACAAACTGCCACAGGGCATCCGCTTCATGGGGGAAGTGTGCTGGGTATCTGCTTGTTTCTTATTATGTACACGAGCATAGCATATGGCTTTTATATGGGTGGCCTTTTTAAAATGCTTAAAATCTCCAAGGAACTGCTTAATAGATGTAGTATGCATCTGCATATACTTGACACCATGTTGGGGTCTTTAAATTGGTCACTGGTCTCATCTCCATTGCTGTTTGTGATTATCTGGATGCGGTGGTAAAACACAGCGGTGGTTGAAAGGGTGTTCAATCAGGTACCACAAGTGACATTTGCAGATAATGTTGTTTTGGCTTCATCCAACTCGAACCGCCAACACAACTTTGGATGGAATATGGAGCAGTAGGGATGAGAATCAGTACTTTCTAGGAAAGGAGCAGATTTCTGCTTTTATGCGAAGGGCAGCCCTTGGCGATGGGGTTTAAATATGCCGGGATCTTGCTCATGCAGGATATGTGACGTTAATCAGATGGCTGCAGCCTTTTGGACACTGAGCAGGTTTGTGGTGTGGAGGTAATGGGAGGTAAACTGTCAGATGAGACAGGCAAATGTGCCTGTTATCACCCAGCTCATACGCTGTGCGCGAGGACCAAAAGAGCAACATCGTGAGTGTGAGCAGCAGTGATATTTTGTGTGGAAGTATCGGACTTGCTCTTAGTAGAGTTGGCGCTCTTTTGGATGGCAAGGAGAGAGAAGACTGGTTAGAATTCCACCTGGCTGTCCCCTAGGGGAGCTGTTCCTGACAGGTCCCACTGGGCAGAAGCCTCAGGGCAGACAGGATCTCTTTCAAGGTGGGAGTATCACAGCTGGCTTGGGAATACCTCGGGATAACCCAATACTAGCTAGAATCTGTGGGCATGCCAAGTATGCTTTAGTCTGACCTGCTTGGCAGGTTGCCATGGCGACCCTCGCCAGGAGAACTGTTTTCAGGACTTGACGTCTTATTTGTTTGCACAGATATTTTTTATCGCAAGATATTGTGATAAATAAGACAATAATCCGCAGGAAGCTGCGAAATTCCATCCACTCCATTATTTTACTGTGAGCTTTTTACGTAAACATACAACAAAAGGCCTGGCTTTATCTTATATATCATTTATATCTAAGCTCTCCTGAGCTCACGTCACAAGGGCCCCTGGTCCTGCTGAAGTCCACTACAGGATATTTCATCATCAAGGACGTTATCTTCCTCTGAATGATTAGAAATTGAAACCCTGTTTTTGACCTCGTCCCTTGTGTGGTGGAGCGAGCTTTCACTGAGCTTATAGACTGCAGAATACTTTGTATTTTGAAGGACTCTGCATTCAAGCTCAAACTTTCTGTTTGTAAAATGTTTTACGTGCTTTGTATGTCTCCTAATGCACTCTTTTTTGGACTTACCTACAAAATCTTTTAAGAAAATTATTTACCAAATAATGAATAAATTTTATATACAATGTCACTACATGTCACAAGCAATTTATCCAGCCTTGGGTTTAAGGATTAAATGTTTTGACATAAAGTGATTAATTGTTAGTTTCTGCATGAATCTTTATTGTCTACACAGTCTCATCCAAAATGACTGACATGTCCTAATTCTTATTTCACTGTGTCGTGCTGTTTGCTTGCCATAAATCTGAATATTGAATGTAGCTGGAATTACCCACTATATCTCAACACATAAAGCTCTCATAAAGCTTAGCACTTTAATCTTCCTGAAGCTTTCTACTCATGTCTTTGAAGTAGGCACTTATCATTTGTACACTCCTGGTATTTTTACAAAGGTATATTTCGCCGGGACAGGATTTACATTACCGCGATCACTTTCTGCTCATTTGCTTCAGTGCTTATGTCCTGTCACTCACTGTGGTTCTCAGTGTTTGTGTTCAGAACAGTGTGACAAGGTCCAATTTATTGTGCGACAGAAAACAAGGAGGACGGTTCGGCAGACTGAAAGGTGCCAGTGAAATGTTTTATTCAAAACATTATTGCAGTAATATAATAAAGATGTGGCTACTTTTGGTGAAACACATTCATGTATCCCACAAAGATACAACATTATTTGACTCTTGTGTGGTTAAAAAGAGGGAGCTAAGGACACAAATTAACACTGCAGTCTACTGAAAGGAGAATAACAACTCTGTTTCTTTATCCCACTGGGTGTGCCGGGCAGAGCAGATGTGCCGTTTATTGACTGTCGCGGGAGTAAGAACTGAGGAAATCTCACACACATCTGTTTTCATCGTTAGATAAAGTATGAGGCATTGCTGAAGATGCTCTGAGGCATTTCCGGAGCATGGCGACAACTTTGAAATAGATGGTAATGCAAACAATCCCTTTTACAATGAATAGCCAAACCCTATAAATAGGAAAGGTTGCATAACTGGTTTGTTACCTGGGAATTATATTATTCATAGCAAATTTTTGAGTATTTCTATTTCAGAACTATTCGTTCTTTAACTGTTATTTACAGTAAACATTTTAATGGAATGACATGAAACGTAAGCGACTCCCACAGATGTTTGTTGTTTCGAGAAGTGAATATATGTTACTTGTCATATATATCTCACATATAACAGGCACAAGGCAAGGAATCACTTAGAATGGGGAGCCACGTCAGTTAAATTCAAAATATACCAGAGAAAGGTCCCACAATGTCAAAAATAAGGTTTTCATCATATTTCACTTATAGAATTATGTTTGTCATTAGTCAATGTGAACTACAGAAATATATTGCTTAATTCCCAGGATATGCTAATATGTGATAGCCTAAAGTGCCAGCCCTGGGTCCACACCTTGTAGGCAGCATGAAAAACTACAAATATAGTGGGGGGTAGGGCAAGACCGGTTCAGAGCTCAACTGGGTCAGCATCTGCATAACTATTCCAGTTCTCTTTGAATGCTTTAATTTAATTTAGTGGTTAGCAGTGCAGCCTGACACCTTGCAGAGTATCAGCCCTGACCCTGTGCATGTGGGGTTTATATGTTCACACCGAGTTTAGGAGAAAGGATGCATCTCAGAGTGTCGGTGTCCATCTGTGTTTGTGTGTGACAGAGAGAGAGAGAGAGAGAGGGAGAGTGTGTGTCTTGCAATTCGCTTGCGTCCTGTTGATCCACCAAAACTGAACCAGTGCCAGTGGAAGACGGGTAGATTACATGTAAACAAGCCGGTTGGCTTGAGAGTGTACCTCGTTGTAGTTGGTGCTTGACTTGGGGAAAAACTGAGAGATTGTCCAAGCAAGTTAGCCATTCAAACTGGCTGGCCTTCTGAACCAAACAGAATATAGCAGATAAAGCGGCCGGGCAGTACATGGCAGCACTAAGCTGTTAGCGAGTGATGTAAGCAGTAAATAGTTAATAACAAATGGCATGCAATTCAAAATAAAATCAGAGTACAAGATAGGAAAGTAGGGTTGTAGCATACATCTGCATGTGTGTACTTTTAATTACTGTTTAATACTCTTGCTATTAGCTAGCTTAGCCTTTAGAAAATAAAGAAGACTGTACTGAATCCTGCCCTGTAGTCATGGCAGTTTCGGTTATAAGCAGAGCTGCGAGTTGTGATAAATGACTCAGTCTTGTAGGGCCGAAACCATATGTACGTATATGACAGCTTGTGAAAGCTCGTCTCGCGCATGCCGTTCCCCGTGCAGCCGCATCACGGCACAGACAATTAAATGGAGAGACATTGTGACAGAAAGGTAGCTTTGCACAGCTTTGGATATACTCTTCAGCTGGTGCAGCCCGTTAACATGCACACGGAGGCACTTCTCATCCCGATGAATGTGAATAGATTGAATAATAAATGTGACGCAGGTCTGCTCGTGTTTGTCTTGATCACTGCCCTGCAGGCGTTGGTGTTTCTTGCTGAAGCTGTGCGTTGTGCTCTTCTCACAATGATCCCGCTCATTCATTCAATGCAAATTAACTCACCAGATTAACAGCGCAGTGATTAGGAGATTCCGTGTGGAGATTAATTACACTGACAGTACATTACAAACCTGCCATTTAAAAACATTTTTTCATTCCCAAATAAGGAAAGTGATGCTTTCCAGGCGAGACAGTAAAGGTAGCGTTAGCAATCGACGTTTTTAGATTTAAGCTGAACTTATGGAAGCCAGTTAAAGCAGGAACGTCACCTGTGTTAACAAAGCCTTCAAACTGAAATGACTACAGGGTGTAAAATTCTACACATTCAAAGAAGCAGTTCAAAGCAACGCTGCCACTTTTGTAATGACGATATGCGGGCGATAATAGGAGAATTAACAAGTGGAAAATGTACTGAGCGGCGCTCTATTAGCTATTAACCATATTCAGCAAGGTGGAGAGAAATAGCATAGAGATTTGTAAAGCATTACAACCCAGCTGTAAGGGCACTAGGGGGCAGCATGGAGCTATATACTGTGCCAGGTATCATGAGCATTTTTCAGAGTCTCTCTCTCTGAGACGCTGCTTGAACTTTCTGTGGCAAACTAATGTGTCCCTATGATGTGTGATCCTATACTTGGCCTAAATAGAACTAAACCTTTCATTAATGAGATCTCTAACTGAGTTCATAAATTAGTACTGTCTTCTGAAATGAAGCAATGCCCTCCTTCCATTTCTAATTTTAAACAGCCCTGTGTGACTTTCCTGTGTATGTGCACATACTAAAAAAGAGGCCTTATTGTGTATTGCTTTAACACATTATTCCCTGTGCATGTTTGCACCTTATGAGAGCAAAATGCTAATGGGGAAAGTGGAGAGCCAGAAAGCCGGCTGTTATGTTTGTGTGAGTCGAAATCCATGTATTTCCCACAAATTGCACTGGATATTGATCCCACCCTGATCACCTCTTCATCCTCTTAAGTCCAAGCCCTTGACTTCAGTCATATTTTGTTCCTCATAGGTACTTATTAAGAAATATTTAGTCTATTACTCTCAGATGCATCACACAGGGGATGGAATGTTCATTGGAATGTGGTGCAGGATGTGACATTGATCAGTAACTAAAGATACTGTCATCACCACAAACTGCTAAAATACAGAAATGCTGAGCAGGAACACTACCCTAGATTTGTGGCATTTATTTAACTCTACAGCATAAAATGTAGGTTTTGACATCGGTGTCTCTAAAGTATGATATTGAATAATTTCTCTTTTCCTTTTGAATGTAGCTGTCCTTAATGATAATATTACAATTATTAATGGTTTATGTACATGGGATATGGGAAGTGAAAGTTATAAAAAATGAATGGCATGCTTTGAATAATGCATGCTGAGGAAATGATTAGGGCTTGTGTTTTTCTGAAGCAGCCCGCCTCACTCTGGCAATGACCAATCAGGCAGGCAGCACAATGTCACCGGGAAGCTTGTTTACATACAGCGACAGGATATAAGGAGCCTGCAAGCTGTGCTTAATGTCTGTTCTTTATTCCAGAGAAAAGGCATGTTTCTTTGTGATAAGTGGGATTTGCCAAGAGCGAACATTCTTTCCCTATGACACGGTAAGGTGTTCCTCCACTGCAGAATCCAAATCTCCCCCTGCTCGTCTTTTGATTGCAAATGCCAGCACAAAAACTCACATTATAGTTCATCGTTATGGGAAATAAACTGAAGTCAAAACAAGATATTGCGCGCGTATATATATACACACATATTTATAAAATTGTGTATTATTTTGATGTGATTTGTCTGAATAGGAATAAAAGTACTCATTTATTCTGCACATTCAGGATTGCAATCAGTTACTCTTGTAGGAACATATGTACACTTTTAAATTGGTGTAGGGTCAATAACTAAATAAAAAGATCTAATAGTTTTGGGCCCTGTAGTTTAGAAGTAATCTGACTGGATTTAGGGATCGGATTGGATCAAATCTTGAAAATGGGTTCTTCAAAAGAAACCAAAAAGGATTCTGAAATCCAAGAAATCAGGATTATCCTGCTCCCATCTGGATTCAGGGAGGATTTTAGGAACAAAATGTAACACAACTTTAAAATTGGTCAAATAAAACAGCATTTATACCTTATAGCATATATACCTATATTTATATTCTGAGCTTGATTTGATGTGATAAAGTAGGTAAAATAAACATTCTGCTTCCTATTATGCTTTTCGGTACAGTAAAGTAAAAAAAGAGACTAAATAACATATTTAACTTCAACTGTCAAGTATCATTGTATAATAATTACAATGACACAATCATCAGAGATGAACCAGTCAAAAGTAGTTTCAATTTCAGTAGCAATTTCTGTTCTCTCCAGAAATGAAGAACTCTTAAAGAGCTTTATTTTTAACTATTGGACATTTAGTCTTTTTTATGATTTAAAGCATATATTTAAAATTTATATGTACAGCAGCTCCTCATATCTGCGGATGGCTGAAACAGAGAATGACAGTGAACCATATGTGGACCCAATATATAAATAATGTGATTTTCATGAACTTACATTAAGACACAACCAATATTAAATACAGTGAGAATAAAGTACTTGGTACATGTACTGTAAAGCACTGTACGCACTCTCGAATGAAAGGGCTTCTGACATGTTAGCCGAATTCTCAATGAAATGATAGAACATTGAAAAAATATCTTGTATCAATGAAGCATTGGAGCGATGAAAATCATGCTTTTTATACCTCAAAGAATGAAGCAGCAGTGGAAAAACATACTGTTAATGAAAAGTATTGTATCATGTACCTGTACTGGGAAAAGTTTGTTACATTTTTTTTAGCGTATTGTGGGTACTCATTGACTGTACTTTGCATGACTGAGCTAGCAGATTGCATTATGTTACAGCCTGTACTCACTTGGCACACAGTTTGAAAGTTATTAACCATTTATTTGGATATGGGTGATCCAATACATTGTTGCACTGGAAAAAGTAGCACACCAGAACAAAGAATTACCTGATACCATCACATGGGATTTTCAAATCAGGATCATTCTGATCCAGATCAAACGTTTTGAACAACTGGGCCCTGGGTGCTAGATGTAGGCAAGATCTCATACTCAGACTCACAGACTAACTTTCCCTTTAAAAGAGCCTAATTTTCTTCATGAGGTCACTCTGCTTTAGTTTCTTCTGAAGGAGACTGACAAGACTCATTGTCCTCCAGCACTTTCCGGAACATTGTGCACACCTCCATTCTCTCCACTTACAGCATCGGGAGGGTGATCACCAGAGATCTCCATCAGGCAGGACAGGTGACATAGCTTAAGCAGCCTCCTCAGCAGGACACACATTCCTCATCCCCTGGAATCTTTGCGATACACCTATAATAAAAATAACAAATATACTTCACTTTTATCTAGGCACCTAAAATACATTAGGAAGGATGGGCAATTACCAAAACTAAATATATTTTTCACTGCAAAAAATAAGAGTACAAAGTAAGAGAGCATAATCCTGACCAGCACCGCCCCAGCAGTATCTCCATCCCTTCCCATTCATCAATCTCAGCTGAAGGTAACATGACCACGTTCTGCTTCCGTTGCACCAATGTTCCTTTCAAAGGATCCCTTTTCTCTATGACCCATTTGATCATTTCGATTTTCATCTAGTGGGAACTTCTTGGACAAGTAACTCTGGCTGATGTATTTTTGAGGAGCTTGCTGAAGCTCTGCCATATTCGAGGGACTCTGTTTGAAATATGCGACTCATTTATGGCAATTTGTCAAAACATTGTCAAACCTGCAGTCACAGAAAGACGATGAGATTGCTCTCTATGTAATGTGTGTTACACAGGGCTTATAATTGAAGGGTAGCTTTCTGGCCACTCAATCATATTGCGAACGTTATCTATACCCACAGGAGTGATTTTATAGTGCCAATCTTTTGAAACTTTAAGGAACTGCTCAGTACAAACTTCAGCAAAGTGCCTTTCCTCTGTTTTCTTTACAGGCAATGCAATGAAATGCAGATTCCAGTTGCTTATTCGTATTAAATGCTCTCTAATAAATGCTGCAGGTGCTATTGTGCTAACTGTTCTGTGTTACTTTTCATGTTGTCATGAGGCAGTTCCACTGATGGGTTGGCAGTGGCCTCTTAAATAACATCTTTGAGTCTGCTGCCTTCATTGGTATTGAATGGCAGTCTACAGAAGATCTTTTAGCTATAGCATCTCTTATCTTACCAATAGTCACTTTGCTAATGGTTCCTTTTTGGCTACAGACCTCCAGGATGGCTTCTTCAGCTTGGCCTCCCTTTAGGCTAGCGTCACTAACAATGGTGTTCCTCACACTCCAGTGATAGCTCAACATTTTGGTCTGGTGGTAATGAGACAGTTCATCATTGCAGTATCTGCCAAAGATCCATTGGAATTTTTCTACCCACAAACTAAGAATAACAAAGGTTACCTATGCTCATTGTTGATCAGACATGACTGCTGTTGAGTTACATAATTTATGAATGCTATATATTACAGTTAATATTAACATGAATTTTGATAGCCCTCTGACATGCAGAAACATGCACACACACACACACACACACACACACACGTTTTTCTTTGTGGAGACCATCCATTCATTTCTATGAGAAAACCGTAATCCAAACAATGTCAACCGTAACCCTTACCTAACCCTAACCTTAACCATAAGTAATCAAACAAAATACAAGACTTTTGGCATCTTGATCGATTATTAAAGAGCATGCAGTCGGATAAAATGCAGTTTGACATCACACAGAGGAGCTAAACATAATAAGATAAATATAACGTGGCACAATGAAAGCTTGAATCAAAAATAGAACCCAAAGAAAATGACGGATGTGGCTCAATTGGGTTTCTGTAAATTAGATGCTAAACGGGATGATAAACGAAACTGATCGAGGAGGAGGAGGAAGAGTGTGATGGACCGTCTCTGCTATGCGAGGCAGCAGACACAGCAAGGTGGGCTTTAGCTAATGCGAGGCAGCAGACACAGCAAGGTGGGCTTTAGCTAATGCGAGGCAGCAGACACAGCAAGGTGGGCTTTAGCTAA
>JAODKM010000037.1:5537156-5554658 GCA_026780845.1 Petrocephalus sullivani | reverse complement strand
GATATATACCAATAGAACCATAGTATAAGCACAGCACCCAGACCAATGGTGGGATATATACCAATAGAACCATAGTATAAGCACAGCACCCAGACCAATGCTGGGATATATCCCAACAGAACCATAGTATAAGCACAGCACCCAGACCAATGCTGAGATATATACCAATAGAACCATAGTATAAGCACAGCACCCAGACCAATGGTGGGATATATACCAACAGAACTGAGCAGGCAGCACACAACGCTGGAGACGTAAGCTTGTATGTTTTAATTGTTGTTCACCAGATGGTGCATGTTATTATACAGCAGCTATAATATTCAGAGTCTTCCTACGGCTCCATTATGTGAAATTATAAAACGATGAGTATATGCTTAAAAAGTTCTGCGCAGAAAATGAATGCTTGGCCGATGTAAATGAGGACTAGAGACATCAAAACCTGAAGTTTCAGACATGTGAAATGATCATAAGGTAAGAATATGTTTGCCTGGTGAAATCTTTCCAAATTGTTTTTAGTAAAATTTCTAAATTACCAGTTGAGGATAATTTATTGAGTTTTTCATCTCTTCCTTAGCTCTTGGATAGATTTTTATCATTTTAGAATATAAGCTGAGATTTTAGTGATTTTAGTGTAGAATTCACATGGAGGATAAAGTTGACCAGCTTTAGTTTTTCTGTAAGAATTTGCCTTTTCCATTCTCAGTCACTTTTTCTTCCTAACAAGCATTCAGGGACATGCTGAAGAAAACAATTATTGTAGCTGACACCATTGTTCTGGAGTGTAGATCATGTTGATTGAGTGATATGTTGTGTTTCTCTAGCAAGGCATGGCAATATTTATATAAAGGTTCCCTTGCAGAAGCCTTCAAAAAATACATTTTTGTTGATTCACTTTGGTTCTTTATTGCAATCTACTTGCGGGCATTAAGTTCACATTTTTAGTAAAAGAAGCCGTACCGTATAACCCACTCTTATGATGTCTTCTAGACGATTTTTGACAAAATGTCTAATAAAGTAAGTCTCTGTTAAATTTGTGCATTGTCTCACTCCTGGCATCCCTTGCCTGTTTCCCTGTTGCCCCAAAACTTGGTTCAGGAGAATGGTCGCATCTGGGCATTGGCTCAGTAGTATTAAGCACCATTTATACTGTATATATTATAAGATATATGATACTAGTGATGGGGATGAGGCTGCTATTATCGAGTGCA
The DNA here is from genome assembly GCA_026780845.1 of Petrocephalus sullivani. Taxonomy (NCBI): domain Eukaryota; kingdom Metazoa; phylum Chordata; class Actinopteri; order Osteoglossiformes; family Mormyridae; genus Petrocephalus; species Petrocephalus sullivani. Next base: position 5,553,450 of record JAODKM010000037.1, on the reverse strand, counting down.
ATTCCAAACCAGAATCATTACATAAGCCACAGTATGAATCCATGCTGCTATTGTACTGTATACTCAGGTCTAAACTGCATATTATCCACAATTATTAAAAAGGCAACATTTTTGTCATCTCACCAAATAGCAGTGTAGAGAGGGATGAAATGAAGCTCAGGTACACAGTGTATACAGAGGGCGAATAAGCAAGTCATTGTGTGCAGACAGTCAGGACAGTGCCATGTACAGGTAGAAGACAATATGCAAGAACAATCCCTAAATTACACAGAAACACATTAACACATTAATATGAAGTTAGTTTCCCAATGCTGCTATAATAACCTCTATATTGCTAGGAAGGCTTTCCATTAGATGTTTGAACATTGCTGGTGTGATTAGCAGCTGTTCAGCTTGGGTATCGATGTTGAATGATCAGGCCCCTATCTGTGAGTTTGTGTGCTATTCCACTTTGCTTGCACTTAAACGTTTCCACTTGACAATCACTTTGCTTCTGGCTGAACAATGCAGCTGTAGCAGAGCAGAAATTTGACAGACTGACTTACTGGAAAGATGTCATCCAGAAATGGTGTTGAACTGTCAGGAAGCACTTCTGTACTGGCATCTACTCTTCTGCCACTGTCTGTTGCTGGAGACTCTATGGTTGTGTGTTTAATTGTACACCTGTATCAACAATGGGTGTGGTTGAATTCGTCCTCTGCTAGTCGCGTACCTATATTTTTGCTCTTATAGATCTATGGCACAGGTAACTGGGACCATGTTCACATACTCGGAAACTTTTGTATAAATAAGTTCAGTATGTATTTTTGCTCTTATAGATCTATGGCACAGGTAACTGGGACCATGTTCACATACTCGGAAACTTTTGTATAAATAAGTTCAGTATGTATTTTTGCTCTTATAGATCTATGGCACAGGTAACTGGGACCGTGTTCACATACTCGGAAACTTTTGTATAAATAAGTTCAGTATGTATTTTTGCTCTTGCTGTCTCAGTTGGAGTTTTGCTTGTAATTGACATTTCACTAATTACTGTTATATACTGCATAGAGGCCACTGGGCAGAAAATATTATAAGATACGTTTGTAAAAGTAAATTAAAGTCTGTCAAAGTCAAGGGTTCAAAACAAGCAATGATGACATTGTCATATTTATTTTGATTAACTTTAATCAGTCTCCTTATTTATTTTTATATAGTTAATGCAGTACTCAAGAAATCAAGAAAAATAGAGCAGGAGTGATTTCTTAATTTTAGACTCCAATATATGCGGAAAACATGTCGAATTATTTATGTGTAACGCAGGGGAATCACACAGCAATGACTCACATAACATGTAGAATTATTTATGTGTAACGCAGGGGAATCACACAGCAATGACTCACATAACATGTAGAATTATTTATGTGTAACGCAGGGGAATCACACAGCAATGACTCACATAACATGTAGAATTATTTATGTGTAACACAGGGGAATCACACAGCAATGACTCACATAACATGTAGAATTATTTATGTGTAACGCAGGGGAATCACACAGCAATGACTCACATAACATGTAGAATTATTTATGTGTAACGCAGGGGAATCACACAGCAATGACTCACATATCTTCTTAAAATAATCTGTATACTCATGACTCCTTATCCAGTGCAGGTTTGTGGTAACCTTAAGACATTTTTTCCCCCTTGAGTGCCATGCTGGCCCCAGCCCCCCAGTAACCCTGACCAGTATACGAAGGTGGAAATAGATGCATGAATAATTTTTTGGTCAAATACACATCAGCTAATTAATAAAGCATCAATACTAAATCAGCAGGTGCAACCTTTGTTGCAGGCATCTCATTCTATGTTTAGCATGAACAGTAGTACTGTAAATAAGCTGATTAACACAATTATACATTGTAATAACGCTACTTTTTTCCAGTTCTGATACCTGACTCCTGCTTTTTTTTTTTTAGGTATACAATGTTTTTCTTTTTTATTTCTACCTGCAACACAGTGCTTCAGCTCAAAAATATCAGATATTGCTTGCAGAAAGGCCTAAATAACAACAACAATAATAAAATAAAAAGAGAGAATGTATCTTGCCAGGGTCATTGAGAAGTTGCTTGTTATCTCTACTCCAAGTATCACAGAATATCTTGAAATTAGATTAGTGTTAGATGGGTGTTTCTTATCTTGAGCTCCTATATCATTCTTTTTTTCATCTAGTATCTGCTGTCCGAGTTTTGTAGTGTTTATTGCTCTAATTGCAATTCCAGGGACATGTCTTAGACAGAAACATACCGTATTCCCACTTTCCTAAAAGTAAGAAAAAAGTGCACAACTCGGCTGCTGATATTATGTTTGTGCTGTAAGTTGCCTTCCATTATGAGTTTTCGTGTTTCAGCTGACCCTCTGAAACCTATTGTCTGTTTGACATCTAACTAGGATACGGATCTGACCAGTCTGTTTATACAGTCCCAATGCACTCATTGGATCCTACCCATAAGAACACAGTGCCCTAGCTCTACGTGTCTGGGGTTTGCATGTTCTCCCCGTGTCATTGTGGAGTTTCCTCCGGGTGCTTTGATTTCCCCCCACAGTCAAAAAACACAGAACACAGTAGAATTGGAGTTGCCAAATTGCCCGTAGGTGTGAATGGTGTGTGTGTGTGTGTGTGTGTGTGTGTGTGTCCTGCAATGGGTTGACAACCCGTCCTGGGTTATTGCCTTCCTTGCTTCTGGGATAGGCTCTGCATACCTGCAACCCTGCATAGGACAAGCAGGTAGAGAAAATGGGTGGGTGGGTGGATGTATGGATGGATGGATGGGTGAGTGGATGGATGGATGGATAGATGGAGAGGTAGAAAAGATGTCATATCTAAAAACAAACATAAAATTTATTAGAAATTCAGTAAATAATAAACGTCCAAAGTAAAGGAAATATAAATGTGGGATCTTGAGAGCAGGTTCTCCCACACAGGTCCTACAGTATGTTGTTGTGTATAATAAATTTTCGCTGTCGTCAATAGAAGACCTGTCAGTGACTGGGAAAACGGAGCTATTATTAGTGCATACTTGGTAGAGCTTCAGTGTCGAACCCTGAATAAGTTACCTTTATATGGCAAAGCAAGGAATGAGCAGGTAGTTTCATCCAGATCTTCAAAGTGAGGGATATTGTGGATGGGCAATGTTACTTGAATCTATTATTATACCTAAAACTTTATATTTGCAAATAGGAAACATGTAAACAACAGATCATTTACTCTGTATCTTCAGCCAGCTTCCAACATGCATGAGTATATTTGTGGCAGAATTTGAAAGATTCTGGCTCTTATTATTATTTTTCACGATAGGGGGTTGTGGAAGCTCGGTTTTTCAGGTATTTTTCTGTCCATTTATCATTCTATAAGGTAACAAAAAAACTAAACTATTCTCAGCCACTTCTGTGATGATGACTGAATAATTAGATGCATATTTCCATGCCTACTTATCCTACGAAAGGTCACGGGGGTCCTGAGGTGCAAGGCAGGGAATGACCCAGTTCACCCCAGCAGACACTTTGGTAACTCCAATTAACCTTAGCATGTATTTGGACTGTGAGGTGGGGGGGACGCCTTATTGACAAAGGGAAAGCTCCTTGCATATAGAGCCAGGGCAGAGCCTCGAGCACAGGTTGCAAAGGTGGGAAGAAACAGTACTGCACTGCACCACTGTGATGCCACAGCGAGTTGGTGTGCCCTTACTGCATCCGACCCCGATGGACTGTCTTTATGCTTTAAATTTGTTACACACTCTCATTTACCATTTTAACGGGGTGAATGTAGCTGGCGTGGGTAGTATGCGGATGGGCACACATATGTTGCACAATCCATGCCAAACATTCCACTTTATTTATTTATCTACTTTTATTTAACCATGGAGACCTTTTGACCTCAAGATTTCTTTCGCAGTCTAAGTGCCTGTTCTAGTGGATTGTGGTGACCCAAAATATTTAGATATTTCAAAATTATTGTCTGGTTAATGTCGCTCATTTATAGGAGATTCTCCTGGATGCAAGAGATAACCATTTTATATAATAACAGAAAGATATGTTTGTATAAACATATTTACTAGTGTCACTATTTATGATTTTTTAATAAAGCTGCATGGCTAGTTTTTAATTGTGATTCAGGCTCTTTCAGCCAAGTCAGATTTACATATGAATTTTTATGATTGATTGGTGTCAATGTATCCAGAGCCAAAACTTATTTATAATGAGACAATTTAGTGCACCATCTGCTAGGTTACAACCGTAATCATGGGCATGGCTTCAGTACTTTCAGTCTGTTCCTCAGCAATAGATAAACATACAGTCATAAGTTTATGCTGATGCGCCCCTTCAAATATACTCTGGCAATGACTTCAGATTCCAAGCCTATGTATGTAAGCAGGAAAATGCTGGTAATTTGCATAACTTAAGAAAACAATTGCAATTGAATTTGCTAAGGAAATATACATGTCACGTTTTTAAAAGATGCAATACCAGTTCCAGGGAAACAACGACACAAAACTCTTGTGTGATTATGGAAAGACTGAAAATAACAGCAGTGGGGTCTGTTTGTGAATTCTGAAAAGTACATAAGAAAACGGAATTTTAAAATGTGTAGTGTTACTGGATGTATTTGAACGGTTACATAGGACGTCTTATATGGGATTTCAAAAACGAATTTGATACTGATCCAAAATCAGATTTTTATTCGTATCTGCATGGCAACAAGAAAAGTACAAGTTGGGGTAATCGGGCAATAGCCATGTCCAGCAGATTATGGCACAGTAACACCACATGAATCATACAGCTGGTTCTGCCTTATTGATAACGGTTTGATGGTTCTGTCCCTCTGGGCAGTGGCAAGCCAAAGAGAGATTTGTGACACGTGGGGATAGGCCTGGCAGCTGCTGCTGCAGCAAGAGAGCCGCCAAGGAAGCTTCCAATGATATGTCGGAATACAGGAAAAATTCCCTGCTATGAATTCATTTTTTGCATCATGTCACTAAGTATTAAGCTCATAATAAGTTCCATTAGGGATTTACAATACATAAGCATATTTCTCAGTTTATTCATTCGCCTCAAATAAATATTCTTCCATTTGCCATAACTGCCTATAGCTAAATGAATACAGCGGAAAGTGGAGTGCACCCAGGATGCAGTCTCAGTCAGATGCTGGGTGCACACACACACACAATAATGCACTCAGGGCATTAACAAAATAAAGAAATGAATTTAAAAAATAATAATAATCTACCAGAACGATGTATACTGGATGATGTGAGGAAATCTGAGTACCTGAACATGAAGAAAACACATAAACATTACACACAGGAATTAAGGTATAATTCTAGTTCAGTAGTGGGCGGGGCCATGCAAAGACTTTGGTGTTCCTCTGAGGTGGGGTGGGGGGGAGTTTGGGGATGATCAGTGATCAAAAAGGGACATTCAAGATCTCAAAAGGGAGGCCCTTTCAATACAAATGTGCTCAGGCAAATGGTTTACTGATGTAATGTACTTGTACCCAGGTCATACTTTACAGGCCAGTGTAATGTACTTGTACCCAGGTCATACTTTACAGGCCAGTGTAATGTACTTGTAGCCCGGTCATACTTTACAGGCCTGAATAACCTGCCTAAGCTGGATGGCACTTGCCTGTTGCCTGTATGTTTGTAACTAATGTTTGTACCTTAGCAACAGGCTATTTCAGACTAATGACTGGCTTATGGTTATGGCACCAGACAGTTTTTAGATTAATGACTATGGCTTGGGTTGTGTATAAGCAAATTGTTTAATCGTCATGAGTGTGTTTTTGGCTTGAAAACGTGAAAATAATTTCTTTAGCTATATAGATGACTGTGGCTGGATAACGCGCTCCAAGCTGAGAATGTTTTTAAATGCGGGTCTACGGAAATGTGGAGCCAGCCGACATGCAGCTTCGCGCATTAGCCTTTACTTGTCATATCGTATTATCATACCTGTTAGCGAACGCACACCAGTGCATGCATGCCAAAATAACATCAGCCCTGTTAACTGTAAGCTGGCAGAGCGCTTTCACACCTCAATTTGTATCTTTTTCATACACTTAAAAGTTTGAGGGGAAGAACAGCTCCAGGAAACCTGTAAGCTGATATAGTGGATTCTGTTACAGACCGAGTAGATGTTGTATTCATGTCAAAAACAAAAACATATTTTCACATATAGTGCAGTTCATTGCATATAGATCACTAGGTGTATTCAGAAAAGAATACACATTATTAACCGGGGCACTACCTGCTAGAAATGGTGTCAACCCAAAATTAAAAATAATATTTCTGCTCCTATTGCTGGTCACTAGAACTATTATAAATGAACTATTACGCCCTGTTCAATCACAGTGTTTCAATTTACAATGGTGGTATATTTGTGTAGTTTGTGAAGGCTGCATGACATTTTTTACTATCTGAGGAGTCACTTTGCCATTGCAAAATATTACATTTGTGTGGTTTAGCTACTCTTAATTTACATGTACTTGGAAGATGACGCATGCCCAGCTCCCATGCAGACCCCAGCGTTGACGTGATTCTTGGCAGATCATGTTGGCTTGTAGAGAACAATCAATTAATTCCCTCTTATGTTTATATCTGTGCTGCTGGCCGTCTGTTATGAGGGTTGTTGTTATTTGTTTCAACAAGAAAACAGATGCAATTTGCAGAAAGGCCATGCTATTTAATTAATATAATGCTTATATTGGTTCTGATCCAAGGCAAATGCGCTCGTTGTCCATACAGTGGTGATGCCTGAAGATATTTAGTTCCAAAACTATTTATCTGTGCAGATCTAAAAGTTTGGCTGTTTTGTTTGTGTGCACTATAATATGATTTCAGGCAATAGTACTGGGGCCTATCATAGAAGCCCCCCCACAGCGTCTGCTGAAGTATAAACGCCTCACTGTAACTGTTTGTGTCTCATATTGGTGAAGATTATATTAATCTTTATATCATATCTTACTGTCCAATACAGCACATGCACTGTCATTTCATTGTAAAGTGTATTTCAGATATTTTACAGACCTATACAAAAAGTAATTTATGATTTTACTGGATATACCTTTTAAACACTTTGTTCTATCAACATATTTAAGACTGACTGGAAATCATTCTCACCTTGTTACAGTACAGTGAGCTGTTAATTAAAAGGGTCACTTCTTTGAAAGGTCGTTCCTCTGCAATAATATGAAATAGAATAAGTCATTATCTCCTCATTTCAGACTCTCACAATTATACTGAAACCCTAAATTTGCATAAAGGGCAAATGAGGAACTTTATGTGCATTATATTCTTTTGCACTTCATCAGAAAGGCCTTGGAGAAATAATTTTTGTGTACTATGAAGCTCCATCTCTCTACACCTTCCTACATTTTGGATCCCAAAGGAAAGAACAAGAGAATGATAAGTCACCATAAACTCATTAGCATCTGTAAATATTTGTTTGCTTTCTATAATACTACAATATCCTATTTTCGGGATATTCTACTTGTGTATTGTGCACTTTTTAAATATGTTTGCACCATGTATACTGTCACGTTTGCGGCGGGAGGAACGACCCATACTCGCAGGCTGCAGGGTTAAGCCCTTCACAAGGGCGTTTATTAACATACACAGGCGACTAAACAGGGCAAACGTGACCGCAAGCACAAGGAGGCATTGACAAAGACCGACAGGGGAGACTCGACTTGGGCAGACTGAAATAGGGCAGGACATCAAGGGGCAAACAAGAGGCAACCAATCAAAGAGAAACAAGCGGAGAAGTAACACGAGGCAAGCACAATCAGGGTCAGGTGTGACAACTTAAGCCCCGCCTGAGGGCAAAACAGGGAATAAAACACGAAGGGCGGGGCTGAACATCACATATACTCATCTGCACTTTGTGTATTGTCTTTGCACTTTGTCTGTTTCCCACTATATGCATGTGTGTCTGTGCACTGTGTCCTTGCTGGTATATGCAACAGAATTATCCCCGGGATCAAGTCAGTCTTAATCTTAATCATAATTAATGAGCACAAAATTAATATAAAATCATATGGTCCCTAATTTCTTTGTTTTTTGAAATGCATGAATTTCATTTCTAAAATATCATTGTCCACCTCAACAGCTGTTTTTAAAGCCTCATTCACCTTTAGCATATATAGTGCTTAGAGATAAGATTTGACAAACTATCTATATTACATTGTGGGGCTTTGCAGGGAAAGTATTTCTGCACAGCTGGTTGCCATGAGACATACGTGCTTCTCTGTATTTGTTTCTGAATAAACTGCAACTCTGCAATTAATCCAGAAGCTTAAATGAGCGTCTGTCCTTTTGTAACATGTAGCATTTTTTTTTTACAGCTCGCCACTTGGAAACAACAGATTACACTTTAGACAGTGAAAATTAGAATATGTAAACAAACATAAAATAAACATAATGCGAAGTGTGAATATAAAATAATGTAATACAAAGTAACGCCATACTTATATCTTATTCTATACCATATATCTAATATAATCTGTACTGAAAAGAGGAGCTGATCTCAGAGATCCCGAGCAGCACATGGCACAAGGCACCCTCTGGATGTCAGGTCATCCAGCCAAGAAGCACATGAGCACAGTACAGGCAGGTAAAAGACATCTGCACCAACATGTGAGCCCCAGAGCTCCAAGTATGAGGCAACGTTGCAGCCACCTAAGCAACTGTCATTGTGTTATGCTGATATATTGAAAAATGCCATCTGCCAGGTCTATCTGCATTATTAGTGTTGTAATAATCGGCATTACCGATATCCCACTCACCTTAGGTTGCAGTAACCATCAGCTTTCTAACAATACTCCCTGTTTTGTGTTGGAAGATGAATAAACACCTTATATATCATAATTCAAAAAGTGACAAATTAAAGTCACGCCTTTTATAATGTCAAAAATCTAACGGGAAAAAAATCACCCTTTATTCCTAAGGGGTTCCGGAGTTACCAAGCTGCATATAACTCAGAATGCACACTACTGAGAATGAGGATAAATTTGATCATTAAACCAAGCACTGATCGGCGGTGCCAATTCCACGTAAGACAAACAAGAGGTTTACCAATGGCCCATGATTTACTAGTTAATTGTATTCTGACATCTTGCTTATATTAAAGTAATTTAATCATTTTAATGCCAGTTAACCCTAGGCCAAAAGCCTAGTGTGAACATGGACTGATGATAGCTGCCTCTGGCCATAATTATAAACTGAAAAGAATGATTAACTTGTATGGCTTACTGAGTAATTACGCACCATTGTTTCATGTTGCAGCCTTTGCGTCTGCGTATCGATTTCCACTATTAGCCATGCACTATTAGGCAGGTCCCCTCGCACTCAGTGGGCACAAGTGCATAGGGATGTAGGTGTGTGGTCATTGCAGCAAGAGGTCATCGGTATCTGCCGAAAATGCATCATTCACATGCCATGTGTAGGAACAGATGAAGGCAAACCTTGGGGAAGATGGCGATACAATGGATTTAGCCAGGAAAACAAATGTACAGAGATAACTGAAGTAATGTGAGATGGATGGGTAGTATTTCTCAGTCTTACCAAAATATGTTCTGGGCATCAAAAATTCTGACTGGGGCAGTTGGATTTTTGGGATGCAGGGCATCTGTAAACAGAACGTATGGATTTGTCGCTGTGGCCTGGTGAAGGCCTATGTCATAGGTAGGGGGCTGAGGCAGTGGGTGCGGGGGGTAGGGGAAGGCGAAAAAGAACACTTAGGCTCAAGTCTGAGGGTCTCCTGTGGGTAATGAGGAAAGGGATTAAACTGGACAGGTTGGAAACTGGAAGGACTTCTGGAGTTAGTAACTTTCATCCCACCTCATATATCCCTGCCTGAAAGCTATAGGAGGAAAGATGTGTTCTCAGAAAAAAGTATACCTTATACCTATTTCATTCCTTGATATGTAGGTTAACGTAATTCTTTATGACAGCCAAATACCTTGAAGGAGTAAAAATAAAATGTACCTAATCAAAAGTTATGGGTTATGGTATGTTTTATCTAGTCAATCAATCAATCAATCAATCAGTCAATCAATGAACAATTGAACTGGTGTTTATAAAAGCACATAACAGTTCTATAGTAGGCACGTAACATTGTATATCTCAGATTTTGGGTTAAAAAATGGTTAAAAATGGCAATAATGCTCATAAATTTACACAATATAGTAACTTCACATCATTGCTGCCGCCTTTATTTAAAAAAATGCACCACACAAATTCCCTAGGTCATGTTTGTAACACATTGTAACACATTCCCCTGTGCACACTATCAGCTCTCTGCATGGCAGATAAATCCCTCTGGATCAGCTGCAGCTGTAAGGTGTACACTCTATGCCCCTGTTTTCATAGTCACCTGACAATACCTATCAGTGGATGCGATTCATTTGCTTAAGATTAAAACACCTTTTTCACAGGGTCTGTGTTTTGCCATCTTTGTGCACATATGGCAGTGCAGCAAGCCTGTTGTGGGCAGAGGAGATGAGAGAGGACAAACGTATTGATTTTACTTAGGGCATAGAGTGTAAATGGGCAGGGTTGGGATTAATATAGTAATGCTGTTGCATGCAAACAAAGGGAAACTGAAAAATACTGTTTTGGAGAGACAAAGAAAGCAGACACTGGCTGGGAGTAGGAGTCGGAATCAGTGTAATAAGGGTGAGAGAAAAACATCGTACATTTAAATGATTTGCGTAATAAGGAAGAGAGGGCTTGAGTCATCACCAGATTCCTCTCCCAAACAACCATACCCCTCCCCACGTTATAAACGCATACAAGCCCCTTCAGTATGGAAGGCAGTACCTAGGATGTTCGCATTGCATCATCCTGTATTTATTCTGATTCCAACATTGAGTATGTCAATCATTTAATCTTAATGATGCACTCCGTTAGTCTGCTGTTTCCCCAAGTATATCAAGTAATAAATTATTTACAGCCTCTCTTACAGGCTTTTGCTGAATTGATTTCTGCAACTTTGTTTACCTGCAACAATATACCCTCTTTGGGACGATAATCTAATTACATTTTTCCAGTTACACTTTTGTGCTTTGAGAATGTCAGGTTTGGAGTCAGATGACACGCCTGTTTGATCCCTCTCCCTGACAGGAAGGTACCATAAACATGTGCACAAGAGCACATGAAAGAATGCAGCAGCTGTGTAGCTCAGCCCTGAATTCTGAAAATTCATCAACAGTTTCCATATACCTGCAGTAAAAATAATTTATTCAGATTCTCTCATCCATTATACCAATCTGACTTTCATCTGCCATCTGCTTCTTAATCCCTTTAATTTATTACTTCTTTGAATGAAAAATATGAAACATGATAAAAAACTAAGTGATGATGTTTTACCATTAACATCTATAGCGGTGATAGCAGCCTGACAGTTTCGTTTGCAGTTACTATGCTAAAAAACCAATAACTGTACTGATTATTGGGAAAGTGTACGCGTTTTACTTACCCAGACCTAGTTGGAGGTCCTTTTTGGTTGAAGGTAGAGGAGAGATCACGAGTAATCTATACTATTTATATCACATAAAATGTCTGTTATATAAAATGCTTTATTACAAGAATAATTATGACATTTTGTCTTATTATGAAATGACAGAATGGGGGGCTGGAGGTGACAGTGTATTTGCAGATGATGCTTTGCTTTCTTTTTCTTTGTGGCTGCCACCCTACGTACCCTACGTACCCTACGTACAGACCTGATTTGTTTGGGGGGTGGTCTGCACTTTGTCTTTGTGGCTGCCACCCCATGTGCAGACCAGCTTTGTTTGGGGGGTGGTCTGCACTTTGTCTTTGTGGCTGCCACCCCATCTACAGACCTGCTTTGTTTGGGGAGTGGTCTGCACTTTGTCTTTGTGGCTGCCTCCCTATTTGCAGACCGGCTTTGTTGGGGGGGGTGTGCACTTTGTCTTTGTCTGACTCATTCCCCCTTAATGACTTTCTTTTGAAGTTCAACCAGACACTGAAGAGGTGGACCGGTACTTTGAATTTGTCTTGCTTTCTGTGATTGCAAACTACACTGTGATTCCTGTGCGTGACCCTTTGTCTGCTCTCTGCTTGATTATGCCTGGCTCTCCTTATTTGGTTTTCAGTTGCTTGGGTCTGTTTTATAAATACCCTATATTTTTTAAATAAATATCCTATCGATTATCAGAAGCTAATAATTACACATTCAACACCATTTGTTTTAATTTAGGGAAGTATTGTGCTTTTACTCTCCCTTTTGTGTGGTTGGGGTTATAGAGCTGGTTTTGTTCGTTATTGTGGCCCCACATCGGGGTCTTTTTCATGACTGACAGGAAGGAGGAATGGTTTGGCGATGGCACTTGTTTTGGACACTGAACTAGTCGATGGTGGTGAAGGAGAAGCCAAGTCATCAGACTCTGTTCACAGTTTACCTGTCAGTCTGTGACCTTATCCTCACCTATGGTCATGGCCTGAGGGTAATGACTGAAAGAGCAAGGTGGCATCTGCAGGTGGCTAAAACATGTTTTTCTAAAGGGTTGCTGGACTCTCTGAGACATGATGAAGAGTTCAGAGATCAAGAGAGAACAACACAGAGTCGAACATCGTGGATGGTTGGTCGTCTCCCAGTCAAGCTGATCCAGGCACATACTATTGGATGGAAGCCCTGGGGTAGACCCAGAACATGCTAGAAGGACTATATTTTCCCTAAAATGAGTCAGATTCCATAGCCTTACAGGAGTTCTCACACGTGACATGCTCTAATATACAGTAATGGCATTACAACCCTCACCAGGCAAACAGCTGTGGTGAAGGTGACGATGAAGAAACTGTGGTAAAGAATGTATGAATTTATACTTCTGGAGAAGAAACACATGGCAAAATACCAATACAGAGAAGAAAATCAAGAGAAGACCCATAGAAGTTAGCAATATACCTCCATCACCATACCTGAAAACCAAGGAGCTTAGAAGGAGGTGGATACTCTGGATATGTGTTTGCATATCCAGACACTGCTCCACCACTCCCAGCTTTATGACAGTAAGCAAAGCTGACAGCTTAGGCATAGCCAAGTCACATGCCATCCCTGTGGACAGACAGAAATAAAAATAATGTGTCCAGTTCTTTGCAACAATGACACTGGGGAGTTTTATGTTCTCATTTAGATGAACTTCTTGTTCCAGGCTTCAGGTGGGTATGAGAGGTATGTTTGTGGGTTGGAGTCTGGAGTCAGCTAATGTCCAAATGCGTACGTGAGGAAAGAGTGGAACAAGTGTTTCCAGAGAGCCATACATGTATTAGTTGACCTGTTTAATAGGGATAATTCACCTGTCATGAAGTCAACCAATCACAAACAAGGGCTCAGGCAGTTCAATCAAATGATAATAGCTCGGCAAAATTTCTATTTGCCGAAACACTCAATAATAACTCTCCAGGTTAAAGTGCAAGCAATTGTACTGCCTGACAGACGTCCTTATCCCCAGGGCCCCGATGAGGGGGAAAGTTTCCTGAGTAATATTGTTGAGTTGCCGGAGCAGGATCAAAGTCTCTGTGCTTTGTTTAATAAGACCAAGGAGGGAACAGTGCTGGGAACAGCGAACTGCCAGCAAGTGAGTTCTTTAGGATTACTGTGCACCCGCCATACACTCAGGTGAAAGAACAAACAACCAAACAAAGAAGCGCATAAGCAAACTCAACATCCATCCATCAATTTTCTCGAACTGCTCGTCCTATTCAGGGTCACAGGAGGGTCCAGAGCCGGTCCCGGAGAAATTCAACATTGTGTCACAAGTTAATTTAAACTGCTATACACATGTGAAATGCTTACATCACCAGAGTGAAGACTTAATCTTGAGTCATTTGAAGAGTGATTCAAAAGTAGTGACCAGTTGCTGAGAATTAAACAATGTAATCTGTGAATAACTACATCTAGTACTGCGTTATAATTACTCAGAAAATGAAATAATCAAAGAATTCATTGCCACAGTAAATGGAAATCACTGTGTAAGACATAAATAAAAGACTAAATGACTTTCCTACTGCAAATACAATAGGGATATATAATAAAACTTACATAAATTATATGTACTAGTATTTCATAGATATGACTCATAGAATGTCCCAGTTTGAACCTCACTAACACTGTAAGAAGCAGTTTAGTTCATGTTACATGTTTACATAGAGTACTCGTGGATGGTCCAGCTAAAATCATGCTGAAGTCACTGCCTATATTTCAGCCTTTTTGCATCAAGCTGGTGCTTCGCCTTTCTAATTTCTTTCCCTGAGATACCTGAGATACTCGCCATCTGCTTGCAACAAATGGTTATCCATCACTGTAGGAAAAAGGAAAAAAAACTATCCCCACCATTGGGCTGCGGATACCAGAATGTTAATAAATAACTGATGAAATATTCATTAGTCCACAGTAAAACAATTTAGCCAAATACCATGCAAGTGTATTATTGCATAATTAAAATGCCTCCATGTTTTCATTAAGTGGGGGTCCTTTTATATGAAAAAAATGGTACGAAGATTGATAGAAGGTGACACAATTGCAATTTAATTAATCATGGGAGTTGCTTTTTGACTTGTCAAATGCAAGTATGGCTGCATATATTTCCAGATAACATCCAGGCTCCCTCCATGTTTATGCAGCATGAAGTCAGCAGCACGCATTACTATTCCGCTGGCATAGGCTTGTGGGAATTGTCCCTGTCTATGCACCCTGTGTCTTTCAGTAGCAGTCACTAAGAAGAAGGCCTGGCGCCATGGAAGCGTCACAGTCCTGTTCTTCTTGATCAAACCGAATATTTGCAAACTGTGTTGTTTTGCTGTCATGGCATGAAAGTATATATAAACAATATATATAAACACAAATACATAAATCAATATATAAAGAATCATATAATATATAATAAAATAAATAAATCCATTCGGCTTCTAGCTCCAGTGGAGGGAAACAGGCAAGCCAAAATCCTTCAGTAGAGATATACGCTTCCTTCAGTGTGGTGCAGCCTTATCCTGATAAGCCTGGTAACATTGCTCCCTAGTGCACAGAACCATGCCTACTATGCCTGGGAGCTCGTTTGTTAGGGCCATTCTTCCTGGATATTCTATGCAGCTCTTCAGGAAACCGCCAGACAGCGGTAGCAGAAAGTCCCCCCCCACCCCCGTGCCGTGGCTACACTGTACAGTTTAAGGATTTTCAGAAAATGTCTAACATTTATTTAGAACCCTATAATTAATTTAAGTGTCATTAAGATGCAAAGTGTATTCCCTGGTTTTGGGGGCAGATTCTGCTCATATGACATAGATTGGGGGTGGGCCGCCAGGGACGTCAGTTATATTTACGGGGGCTGCCACACCGCACCACCTCTCTTCTGTGGTTACTCTTAGAAAAGGGAATAATCCATGTTTTGTGTTCTGTTATTTTGATGTGGGGGGGTCACAGCGGTGGCCACTATTTACATGGGGTGGCAATGATCATCTCTGCCCACACCTTAGAGCCGCTTCTGGGTTTAATCTGTTGTGAACTGAGTTTACAAGGCAATATCTACACAGCTCTGAAAAAAGAAACCCTATATTTTCATTATTTCTAAAAGAATCTGTTTTGTATACATTCTGTCACTTTTGGAGGATTTAGCTTGTCTTATTATACTTGTAATTGACTTTACGATGCAAATTCATTGCATGCATATTCTTAATATCCAAAGATGCAAGTGCTATACTCAGAAGAGCTTTTTTCAGAAACTCCTTCATAGGAAATATTTTTGAAAAAATCTGTGTAATTTTGGAAATTTAATGAAAGTTCTTAGTTTGATTATATGAGGACTGAGTGAGTTTTGCACCATAATACTGTAACATACAATGAAAAAGTCTCACTTTGAGTCATTGGTGATTTTATCTCAAAACCAGCAAAAAATACAGTGAAATTTATTTTTCCATTGATACTCTTCTATTGATTCAGGAAACATTTCTAACATCATGGGTCACTATATTATTATTATTATTTTTTTATTATTATTATTATTTTATTAATAATACAAATAATAATATTGTTGTTGTTGCTAGTTGTTATAGAGATTGTGCTTACTTTTTGCAATTTCATGCCTTCTTCATAGAATAGAATAGAATAGAATAGAAAGATTTATCCCCTAAGGGAAATTGTGTCACAGCAGCAGATGTGTAATCATAAACGTATATAAAATCGTATAAACAATACAATACAATATAAACATCAATTTAAAAATAGAGCAAATAAAATTATTAC
>JAODKM010000037.1:5518529-5531936 GCA_026780845.1 Petrocephalus sullivani | reverse complement strand
GCGAGGTACAAAATTTTTTTCATGCGAATTTTTTTTTAGTTTCTTTACTATCTAAAGTTTTTTTTAAAAATGCTCCCTTATAAGGGGGGATCAACCCCCCCCCCCCCCCCGACCCGTGTAACTATTATGTTCCTGGAGTTCTGCTTTCATTCTGTGAAAATGAAATTGTGCCTGGGAGGGGCTGCAGGCCACCGACGACCCTGATCAGATTGAGCAGCTTGAAGATGGATACGTGGACAGTAATAGAAACATGCACTGCAGGTCTTGTGTGAGTAATGTTACATGGTTGCAAATTGATAATACAGTGCACCTCAAATCATTACTCTTCCCTCAGCTGTTGGTTGCTGTAATATGTTAATATACAGGACTGTGCAACAGTCGTAGGCCGTCAAAAGAAGTCTTTAAAGCCATTTATCTGGGTAGTTAATGTACTTTTGCTGAGAGCAAAAACCACTATATAGCATTAGAGCTTGTGCAAATTAAGAGTAACACAACAAAACCTACTAATAATCTCATCTGTTCTCAAAGAAACATACTGATATCTAGTTGTATCTAGTGGTATGTCTACACATGGGTGTATCGGATAGTTGCTGCAAATACTAGAGTGACTTTTGGAAAGGTTTTGAAATGGTTAAGGGATAGTACCATGGTTTTCCACCAACATGAAGATTATTTTAGCATCATTTTACATCATTTTCTTTAGCTGCCTATAACTTTTGCACTGTACTGTATATTTAAGTATATTTTATTTAATATATATTGATATATTTAGGTAGAATTAAACACAATGTTGTTTTTATCAGACCTTTAAAGAACAAAAGACTGTCCCGTGGGATGCCAAAAAATCCATTCGTTTTTATGTGTTTCATTAGTGTTTTAGTTTTATGTTTTTCAGTTTGCCAGGCCTTTGATTTGAAAACCAGACATATTTAATTAAATTACATCAAAGTCTTTCTATATTCATGAGTTATCCATTCTGTGATGCCAAGTCAATGGCACGAGGAAACTCATGGTGATTGGCTGTTTTAACACAGCCATCTAAGCTGCCCCAACATCACCAGGCCAGCAGCTGGTGTCGAATACTATCCAGCCCTCCCCAAGGGCTACGCATCCCAGCCACGAAAAAGACCATCAGGCTGATCCCAATGTCACAGTACCCAGGGCACCACTCTTCTGCAGCGGCCGGGGGAGCTGGACACCACCGGGGGTCTCTTCACCAATTCTCTCGTCCCTATTCTTGGTGTCTCTGGGATTCAAGGAGCAGTCCTATAAATGTGGTGGCAGCAGGCTCTTTGCCGTGCTACTGGGTCAACTGGTACTGGTGCACCGCTGCTGTGTGCCTTTCCAGCCCAATTCCGGTAACTAGTACACCAGAATGCATGACCCCGCCAAATGCCTCAAAAGTTTTGAGCAGAGGCGTTCCTTCACTGCAGGTTCCCCTCGTGGGGTGCATTGACACATTTTGGCAGCAATTTGCTTCAGGGCAAGGGCCTAACTTTGGTTTGAACACTGTGGGGGTTGAGGTCCCCACCCATTTAGAGGGAAACATGATTATTGGGGGGAGGGGGGTGATTGTATTAGCCAGTGTTGATGTTTTGGGGGGGGGGTTACAACCTCAAGAATAGCCAACAGCAAGGGTTTGTCACAATACAGATCAAAAATGGATATTTCAGCACAATGTAGAATAATGGGGAACGAAACAGCGGCTGATTATCCTTTGAAACTGTGAGCCCTTCAGAATGCACATGCCTTTAAAAGCTGGTATCTGACTGCCATAGCTTTACATTCAAGTGTCTATGAAGCATTTCCACTATGGAATTACCTGTTAATTTAATAAAACATATAAACCTGAACACAGATTTACAAACTGTCAGAATCAGTATCAGTCTCTCTAGTGCATTTTCCTAAAATTGTGACCAACCCTAATCCTGAGAATAACCTTAGCTGGTAAGGAAAGAATTCCCCCGTCTGCTGCAAATTCACGTTAAAAAAAAATTCACGTTAAAAAATCACATTTGCCGCAAAATAATCTCAGTGCTGCTTAACCAGCTAAAAGAGTGACAGCCATCCACATCATCAAACTTGCACACCAGTGTCTAATAAAACAAAAGCAGCCAATCAGCATTGCCGGCACCAACACCCCTATGACCTAATATCTAATACCAATACTAATAAGGACCTTAATGTGAGGTCCTGGTGTCCTAATAGTTTCATTAGCCTGAATCAACCAGAGCTACGTAACCAACCAAATGGGGAACACAAACCAAAGGGATACACATAAAACACATAATAAATCTCAATTTATCAATTTCATTGTACTACAAAACAAATATGGAAATTAGCTACAGCGTTGTGGTTGATGCCCCCAACCAGCTGGTACTCGACGCTTCAGTACATTTCTCATTTGCACTGTAATAAATTCTGATGTTATATCCATTCACCTTCTATAAGCATGAAGCATAAACCTGGGGCTAATGCAAGTAAATGCCATGCCAGCCCAATGCAGCTCACACTCACACTGAAGGCAATTTATAGACATTAAATACTGCATGACTTGCATAGCACTTTGATTGAGTGAGGCAGTCACACACTTGTTTTCTATACCTTGTTGTACATAATGTATTACACATTATTTTTGTATTTTGTAAATTTGCGTTTATGAAAGATTAATTTAAAAATGATTACTTTTTTATATCTTCAAGGGCAATAAAAAAAAAACAGTAAAACCTACAAATAATTTTAGAGACCATGAGAATTTTAGGTTGCAAAATGTCATGCAATTCATTTTAGCCCCAAGGAGTTCTAAAGGCGAGAGCAAAGGTAGTGTAGTAAAAGCATTTACCATTTGGAGATATTCTTTGCTGTCTAACTGCTTCTCCTGTGAATTTAAAATGTGTCCAGATAGCCTGTTTACCGTCATATCATAAAAAAATCAAAAGAAGGAACATTTCTCTGAACGGCTAACATTTGTAACAAATGTACCTGAGCTTTTTGAAAGCTTCTTAAAACTGAGCAGCTGGGAACTGTTGACGTCTCTGTCATAAAAAATATTTTTATTGCTAACATAAATAATTCCAACAGTTCTCTTTTCGCAACAATGGCTAAGCTTTACCAGGGGTCTTTATTATGGCTTGGCTGTCACCTTGGACGCTGGCAGGCTTGCCCAGAAAGGTTATTTGCCTCACATCTGCTGTCTGTCAGCTGTTGAACTTTAGTACATTGTCCTTCCAGAATAGCGATTGGCTCTAGTATTGTCTGAAAAGGTGTCAGGAAGGGCAGATTGCACCTGGCTGGCTTATTCTTTTAATTTACATGTAGAGGACCACACACAGTAATGGCGAGAAAAGCTTGTTGGTTTGTCATAAATTTTAACAAGAGTACACCATTACTATTCCAGCCAGGACCCCTGGGCTTTCCAAGTATATAAATGCAAACATTGTCTGTCTTGTTGAATGACACTTCCTGACAATAAAAAAGGCCATGCTTACATCCAGCCAATGAAAAGAAAGCTGTTGTTTTGTGTTGTTGTCTCCCCCTGCATATTTATTGATCCAATTAAAGCAGTCCTACAGGGTATTAAAATATTTATCAATACTCTGCACAGTTTGCATATCTTACGAAATATTCAGAAATACCATATCTGCTTCTCCCAGATTTATTTAGATTAGGTCCTATTAACATCAGATGTAGATTCTGACATTTTACATATTAAAAATAATATGGATTGAAACTAAATACCAAAAATAGGTAGTTTGTACAGGCAACATTTCTAGGTTCATTATACCAAGCAGAAATAGTAAAAAACGAGGAGAATCCGTGTTGTCTGAAGATTCTCTCTTTTTCAGCTTCTTAAGGAGTTTATGTTATGGCATTATGCCCAGCTCAGCTGTGACATGCCTAGATATTGAGATCATCTGTTGCTATTCATCGTTTCTACATTTGATTGTAAACTAAAGTGCACGTCCCCTGTCTTAGGGTTGTCAAAGTTAACATGGTAATGTGTGTGATTAATTTTAAAAGAATAATGTGTTATTATTTTTTAATCACGTCAATGCACAGCGTACCGTAAAGCCTTGCCTCGGGTCAGGACAATGCGGTAATCGAGTTTTCTGTACTGCATCATGTACCGGATCCTGTCGTGTTTTTGGGGCTTCAGAGGTCACCATAGTTACTATATTTTGGATCAGAAGCCTGACCTGGACAATGCATTTAAGAGACTTGAGGCAGCAGCGGCCTCAGAATGTGTCATTTCAAATTTTAAAAACACAAATAATCAGGTCTATCTATCTATCTATCGATCTATCTATCTGTCCATCCATCCATCTATCTATCTAAATGTTTTTTTACCTTTAAAACTCCACGCTTGTTGGGACGCATAGGCACTGCCGAGGGCTTGGCTGTTCTTCATCCCATTCCTCCAAAAGTAATGCACTTTTCTCAAAGTGCTCCCCTTGGGAGGAGATGGGAGATTCACTACAATCACTCTCATGGACTATTTAATTATTGAAGATGATTCCTCTGAACTATTCAATCACAGCTCTGTACCTCCATTTGCACTGAAGTATTAATAAAGCCAGAAAGGTAAATGGACAATTCTGTCTAAAATAGAAATATTTGACATAGATTGCAAGGTAAATAAACAAAAAGCCTATGTGTGTATATTCCCACAGAGAGTGTGCAATTTGTTCAGACATAACATGGTGCACAATGCAGCTTTAGCGCTCGTAAGAATTGGACGAATTGTGAAGATGATCTCCAGCTCCACTTATTATTCTATATTTATATTATAAATTACTCCAGCTACTGTGAAAAATCGACAACTAGCTAATCCCTATGATTTACAGAGCTATAGCTCTGCACAGTTTAAACTGAATCATGTGTTGGAGCCTCTTATAAATATTGGATAGATAAAGTTCTTTTTCTATGAAAACCCCAGAATAGCATCCACGCAGACCCAGATGCCTGATGTTGCATTCAGTTATAACTATTTCCAAGCCCTGATGCCCAACTTGTTTGCCCTATGCTGGAGCCACAATGACTCTTCTTGTGTTTTTGTTAATCCTCTCTGTGTCATTAAAATCCGTATTACCTATGCACTCAGATAAAGTCCATATTGCACATTTCACAAAGCATAACTGCACTTTGTCTTAAGAATGGTCTTTTTTCTTGTTCACAGAAGTGAAGCTCACCTTAAAAGTGTTATTTGAAAAATTTGCACAATTGCTGCCAGTAATATCCCATCAGTGTCTGCCACTAATAAGTAACATTATGAACATCACTGACTTTTGTTTGGATAGTAGATTACAGCCCAGTAAAATGATATCAAACACCACCGACACTTTCCTTTGATACATAAATATATAATTTACAGATTGCTTTAATTGGCTGTAATTGTCTTGATATGATTTTGTAAGCAGAGCAGATGTGATTAAAACATGTCATTTTAGAATATGAAGAGCAAATGTATTCAAAAATATCAAACAAAGCAATAAACAAACAAACAAAAAAACTATTTGTGAATGAGCTACTCTCATTTGATAAATAAATAACAAGATTTATTTATCTATTGCTTTGTTTATTATAATTATTATGTATTTAATATCCTTCCCTCTCCAGATCCAGATGTTCAGTGATCAGCATAGCATTATATTTTTTCAATACAGAGGCATGTTCAAAATAAAATATATCTCCTCTTTTGTTACAATTTTAATTGAAGTGGTCCAGCTGAGATTGGGGAACCAAAAACCTGGGGAATAATATTACTGCCCAATTCCATAAGCATGTTATCTCCTGTCCCACAATCGTTATCTCACTGTTACTGCTAGAAAGTCCATGTCTCTTTCACTACTTCCTTGCTTCCTGATTATTACCCCATCCTTCAGTGTCTGCATAGAACTCGGAAAATTAAAATTTTATCACAGGTTGGGACTGTGGGTTTACTAGGACAGGGATTGAAATTTCATGGGAAACATTGCATCTGTTTGCAAGCTCGCTGTTCAGCTGAATTTTTTCAGAGGGAGGGACAAAAATAGAAACCATTGATCCTAGAATGGCGGAAGTTTTATAGAAAATATAGCATAACCTAGATGTAATTTGAGATGAACTGCAGTGACACTACACATACCTAGCTGGGTATTTATATTTGCTTGAGATGATCGAGGTGTTAAGCGAAGGGTAATAAAATGCATTTTGATCTTGATATAAATACTGTATCAACATCAGAAGCATACAGCTTAAACAGCCTAAAGGGGCTTTAGGTTTAAGTGTTTCAAAATTAGGAGTTTATGTATGTGCAGTCTCTGAGGCTGGTGGTTTGAGTCCACCAAGGGACACGGCATTCTTTTGTGGCTCAGCGCCTCTAATTGGGAGGTCACTGGTTCAGATCCCAGGGTCAGCAGAATAATTTTACCACTGGGCCCCTGAGCATCGCGCTTAACCCACAATCGCTCCAGGGATGTTCAGAGCCTGCTTTCTCGAAAAAAAAAAAACAAGTTATAAAATTCTATTATGTATATATAAATGAAAGAGAGCTGGGAAGAGCAGGGTATAGTGAGGCAATGCCCTGCTTGTTGTTTTGATGGCATCCTTGTTGACCCGGGTATGCAGTGGTCTATGGCTTCATTTCTGACTGCCAGCCTTGGATGGTTAACAGGGTGAGACAAGCTGTCAACACCAGTGCTGATTTTTGACAGGTGACTGCTGTCCCTGATGTTGTAACTGGTGCAGGGGCACCTGTGAGATGTCGGGGGGCAGCTCCAGCACAGAATCACCATCGCGAGACGTTTTATTTGTCACAAGCTGCTCTAAGGGTTCTCCCAAAGGAGTGTTCTTGACTAATTTCATCAGAGAAATATTGCGCCTGCTCATCTGCTGGTAAAATTTGTTTTCAGGAAAGAGAAGGGAGCAAATTGTTTAGGTTAAAGCTCATCCATCCTGAGAGTCTGCCTTAGAATCTCAGATGCGCTTTCCTGTGGCTGTAATCCTTCGTTGGCTTTAGCTGCTACTGGGGAAGAGGTCAGTTGAAGAATCTGTTATTGTCAGGAGAGCACAGAACAAGATCATATTCCAGTCCCTCAGAAGACAAAATAAAGAGCCTTTTCATATTTTTCTTTCAGATGTAGAGTACTGGCTGAATCGCGAGTAGTGGTGGGTGTGCGTAGGGGGAGACCGTACCGTTTTCACAAGAATTTACTGAAGGATCGAGCAAACTGGAGGAATTACAAATAATTGTTGCAAGTTGGGCTGCTTGTAGGGCTTGTGAGTTACGCAGGGAATTCATGAAAAGCAGAGAATTGTGATCTATGCGTGTCGCCAAAGGCACGCTTGGGTTGATATTAAGTGCAAAATGGTGAAAACTATTACCTCTCATTTGACAACAGAATACGTTAACAGATAATTATTGCATTTCTAATGAATGTAAACTCAGAGTAAGTTCAGTGCCCCAGAAATCAGTCTGGAGTAGGACAGCCCCAGTATTAGTGGCCTATTCCCACACCTTAAAGTATCTGCCAGAATGCAATTCCACATGAACAGGAGCAGAACCTAACATACCTTTCATGTTTTCAAAGTCCAATTGGCAATTAGATGACCAAAGCATTTTACTTTTGTCCATAACGACATCAGTAAGGAGGCTTGTAGCAGCCAGTAATGTAATAATTGCGAATAATGTAATGACTGCCAATAACATAATAAGGTTTCCATTCTTTATGCTAGAAAAGTTGATAATGTAACATCTGGCCATTAATGTAATACATTTTCTGAACAAATGCCGTACATTATTGGCCATTTATTAAATTATCAACGTATTATGTTACTGATATTACATTATTGGTACATTATCATTGCTGCCTTTCTGGCCTGTGGGTGTGTCTTAGATGACTTTCCTGAAAGTCTCCTTTTTCAGTGTCTACCAGTACAGCCCTGTATTAGCCCAGTGGGGCCCAGTATTACCCCCATTCCAGGCAGACACTGTCTATAGCCAATTCTTTTTGCAGCTGTTGTACTGATTGATATCCTGAGCCTCACACATTCAGGCACAGCATCCCTCATCTCAGCCGCGGACGTTGTTATTATGGGCTGCAGTCTGCACTGACGCTTACAGTTACAGTGTTACAATGGTGGCATGATAGTAACATTAAACTGGGGGATAGACCACCACATGCGATACGGAGTGCTGTCCCTTGCTTTTCAAACCCAGCCCTTGGTCTGTGTGTCTGTAGCGTTTGTGACCCGTGTTGTGACCCGTGTTGTGCGAGTTTCTACATGCAGTACAAATACATGCGTTCAGGCGACTTGGCATGTCTCAGTGGTGTATAGTAGCTGTGTGTGTGTCCGTGTCTTTTGTGGGTGGCTTACCCTATACACCCCCATATATGCCGTATATACCCTATGGGTGGGCCCAATCACAAGCCTCAATATAGTTTTTTTTTATATGTAATTGCCCCCCCTAAAATCTTCCTGGCCCACCCTGTTACCAAGAGCTGGAGCCAGGCCTGAGCATAGCGCTGCTATATTAGTATATTAGCAGTCAGTCACTTTGCTTTTTTTATGAAAAATAATTTTGTAAAAAATGACTTTCTATTTGTCATTCCTTGTCACCCATTCTCTGCTTTTTAAGTTTTAAATATTTTATATACTAAATAAAATTTACTTGTGTGGGGTATCTTTTTAAACACTGTCATTATCCGTGTATATGCCCCATACTTTTCTCCTCTCCCCAGTCAGGTTTTCAGTGTGTGTGATGCTGCTGAGCAAATTAAACTGGGACAGGGTTTGGCATCTAATACATTCTTGTCAATCACATTGGTAATACTGTCTGTAAGGTGTTGATATTCCATGCCTTACGCTTCTCTAGATCAGTGTCAAGGATGGTAAATAATAAGACAAATTCAAGGAAATTTAATGTGACACATATGTTGTGGAGACTCGGTGAGAATGCCACAGGCACTGTCTCAGTGTCCCCACCGAGCCACTTATGAGTCATCATGCTTCTCTTTCTGCGCTGCCTTGTTTTATCAATACCATATAATGATAATGCAGTGGTATTTAATTAACATGGAAGGGCCATGTATATAGATTAATATATATATCTATAAAGAGATAAAGCAAGACAAGACATGGCAAGACCAGATAAGATGAGATAATATAAGACAAATTAAGATAAGATAAGATGAGATAAGATAAGATAAGATGAGATAAGATAAGATAAGATAAGATAAGATGGAGCTTCAATCTGATATCTGTGTGGGGAGATTTCCTTTTCAGGGAGCACAGAAAGAAATGGAACAAAGGAAAGGTAGAAATAAATTCGACAAGGGATAATATGTACGGAAAAAGACGACGCATGAAGGAGAATCGGTAGTGAGATGAAGGTGTATATTAAGGAAGGATAAAAAATAGGAATGTGCAAAACAATATACCTCTGTGATAAATACAGTGCAAAGATTGTGCCGTTCCAATGTGCAAATAGCGGCCATGCAAGTGGGACATGCACATTCAGTGTGCATTCGGAATGCAAGTGCATTTATAAGGAACGCTATTTTATATTGCTAGTGAGAGTCTGTAGCCCTTAGTCTCGCATTTGGGGGATGAATTTGAGATGCATCTGGAAGTGCCCCTCATCTCTGTGATATGAGGGGTCTTTAATGTCCATTAGTGAGAGCAGTGTGGACCTCACCCTTCTCTGCACCACTGCCTTTGCTGCATACTGCAGAGTCGGCCTTCATAATCAGTCGTTTCAGCTTTCCGGCCTCCTTCTGTTTCACAGAACACCCCCAGCGGACAGCAGCAAAAAGCAGCCTACTGGCAACAATGGACTTAAAAAATATGCTTAACAATTTGCTACGAACCCCCAAAGGACCTCAGACTCCTCAGGAAGCCTATTTTGCCCTTTCCTGTAGAGCGTATATAGGCAGTGTCTTGCAAAGGTGGTCTTCCTTCCCATCAGTACTGTTACAGTGTTTACACAAACTCTCATATGTAAAAAATGTTATATATGGGTGCTTTGTTTTTGCCTAGTAAGCACACATGAACATTTTATAGACAATTGTAGTCATTATATAACGAAATCTCATTTAACTTGTGTAATTTCTCTGGTATGCCAACAGAGGACAGTGTATGTCCTCTTTTTCTGAGGACTATACTGAACAAAAAATACATGCAACAAGTCAAAGGTTGTATTGAAAATAAAATTAATAAATGGAAATCTGAGAAGTGAAATGGATTCATTAGACACTTGGAAAAATAGGGTGGCTGTGGAAAATAATGTACATCCTCTTAGAGTAGATCAGGGCGTTAATTTTTGCCTTTGGAACGTTGTCCCTCTGCGACTTCTGTGTAGTCGTCTGATAATGGTGCTCTGATCTAGAGCATCACAAAGATACTCAATGGATGGCATGATAGGTGAGTATGCAGGTCACATGGTCTGTGCCTTGGAAGTTGGTTAGATGTACTGCCAAAAGCAGAGGCGGCTTATGGTCCAGAAATAGACATTCATCACCCTGGCAAAGCTCTAGTGAACATCCTGAGCTAAGCATGCCAATAGCAGGGCCCTACAGAACATGAGGGATCTGGGGCCAATGTGTTACTCAACAAAAGTGCACATTTCAGACTTGCCCCCGTAATAAGGAATGCCCGTGCAGGAGATGGACATAACTTGTTGCTATGCCATATGTGTGCAGGAGATCAAAACATTACAGTGTAACAATTTTTGTTTGTTTGCTGCAAAATCCCAGACAAAACATTTCATTTATATTTTTGTTTTGCTTTTTTTATTTCGTATACACACACACACACACACACACACGTTTGCATTCATATCTTTGTGTGGACTGTCCATTCATTCCATGGGCATAACCCTAATCCCACCTATGAAAATGTTAACCCCTACCCAGCCATAACCTTAACCATAGGTAACCAATGGTCCCCACAACATAATGCACACACACACACTGTAATGTGTCAGGAACTCTCAGCACTGAACTGACATGCACCTTTGCTCTGACAGTCGTGACAGCCTGTGTGCTAGTGAGCTATATGAAGTTGCTTCACTGACAAGTGTACAATATGGCAGAGAAACAAGAAAGGGGCACATCTGCATGTGTTCCTTAGTAAAACAAATTCAAATTTTACATGTTTGTTTTTGCATGTTTTTTTTTTCATGAAATGGTCACTGTCAAGCAATTCTCTAGCTGCAAACGTTAACAATTATTAGGCAGTTGTTTAGATTTTAATGTATAAGTATATACGTCCTGGAATTAAATCAAGAAAGAAAAAGACTTACGTGTGCGGCGAGGTGACTTGCTAGTTACTGCTGTGACTGTGCCGCTTGGTGTAGTAAATGGTGCTGATGCAGGGGGCCGACTGCCTGCCTGTCACGGCCGCGTTCTTAGTCACCCTTCTGTATACATTTCACAAAGATACCTGCTTAAACATAGACTCAATGCCAACTCCTCTGCTGTGGTTACTGAGAGCTACATTTCTGCAGAAGATGAGTTTGTATTAATCCTCACCTTCAAAGAAAAACAGTATCTATTTCAAGCATGGCATACTAGCACCATTATAATTAAACAAGCAAATAAGTAGGACCAGTTATTTAATAAATGTGTCTGTAAAAAAAAAAGTATATTTCTTGTAATTTGGCTATTTTTGTAAATGAAGGCATGCCCTTTTGTGACCTTGCCGCACTGAAACTGGGTGGCCATTTGGTATCCATATCGACAGTGTGTATATATATATTTAAACGGTTTGGAGAGATTTATGTCTGGCAGGACCGCCCATTCCAGAAGGGTTAATAACCGGACTGACAATATGGACCGGTTTTAAGAAAAATACTGGCAGAATTTTATACTGTTGACCTAAATTCATCAAAATGCATGATTGCACTGTATTATGCATTTTTATTCATTTTTAATAAAACGTGCACTTCTTGAACTTGTAACAATAAAATGCAGTCCTTCGGGTCTTTGCTTTCTGTAGCCCTCCTACTCGGGATTTTCATACTTATCAATCACTTCAGTCCCTTAGAGCGGTTTCCAAATCCAGTCCTCAGGGAACACCAGACAGTCCATGTTTTTGCTCCTTCCTAAGGACCCTAAGGACCGGGTTGGGAAACATTGCCTTAGAGAAACGCCAGCGATGTGCCTCCCATTGCCTGTGTATTTAGGAATAGGAGAAATTCTCCCTGTTTTTCATTGCACTCACTCTAATGCAAAAATATCCATTTTAAAGTGACCAAATTCGTAGTGAGGTTTTATCTGGGGAGATTATTACTTATTCAGAGGTAGTCACATGCTGGCTTAAGTCTTTGCCATAGAAGCAAGCTCAATGCTGTATTGTCGGTATTTATGTCTGTCTGACTCCAATGAGGTTCCAGTTTTTAATCTGAAGAATTTGCAAGTATTAGGCATAGATTCCTGAATCGTAAACTTATAAATGTATGAGATAAATGATAAAGATGGTGTTTTAAAGTTTTATAAAGATAAGTGGCTGGGAAATACTGATGGAGACAGACAGGGACAACATGTAATTGTACTGCATAGAGCATAAGGTACATAAGGTAAAAAAACCTGATTGTCTGTGTGTGTGTGTGTGTGTGGGTTTGCATAGATCACTATTGCGTACCAAAATATCCCCAAAGTGTGGTAAACTTTTCAGGTCCCCACTTGGATAACCTCAATTTTATAAAAATCTGTGAATGCAATCAAAAAAGTAAGAATGCCAAAGTCTTGTATTTAGGTTGGTTACTTATGGTTAAGATTAGGGCTAGGTAGGGATTAAGGTTGTTGTGACTGGGATTAGGGCTTTTCCCATAGAATTGAATGGAAGGTCCCCATTTAGATAGGTACACCTCGGTGTACCTGTGCGTGTGTGTGTGTGTGTGTATGCGCACATCTCCAGTGTGGCTGAATTATGATTTAAAACAATTTTGTAGAGATGAGTGGGCCAAAATGTCAAAACTGTATCATGCTACAATTGTTTGGAGATCAGAAACATCTAATATACAACAATAACAATACAAACAGAAAAATAAGAAGCAATAAATTAAACATTTTATTTTAATGGGAGTCTTTCATTGTCTATATTAAGATTTAAAATGAATACTGAATTTGATGACATTACCATGATTATTTTGTACATAACAGAAAAACAATCCTGACATTTTTAATGACTTCACATATTCTCCCGACATCGCTGGGGACAGCTTTCTTTTTGGAAATAACTGACTGTCCTTTAATAAATATCTAAAATTTGAATAAAATAGCTTGCAGGAGCCATATATCTTAATTAAACAACAAAAAAACAAGTAAAATACACTTTGTGAAGAAGTTTGGGTCGCATAGCCAGCATTAAAGCAAACTCATTCCCAGCGGGCGTTAGGCTCCGCCAGGGCTGCCCTATGTCACCGAT
>JAODKM010000037.1:5494000-5506813 GCA_026780845.1 Petrocephalus sullivani | reverse complement strand
AAAATACCATTTCTCGTGCCGATGCGTCAAACCGGGGCCTGTCGGTGGGGGGGGGGGGGGGGGGGGGGGGGGGGGGGGCATGCATGTTCTCATAAGGCCACTAACAACCACCCCCCCAGAACCGCCCTTTGTCTGACCGCTCATCTAGGACCAGTTTGCCTTGGGGCAATTGCCCCAGACATAGAAGCACATAATCCCCCCACCATGATAAGATGGTGATTCATGGAGGGGAGAATTATTATTCATTATTTATATTAGCTTTAAATTGATTTATTCATATTTTGTAGTATAAAAATGATGATTTTAACAATAAGGACACAGATCTGAATGTGCCGGCATACACTGTAAGGTCTCCCATCTGTGCTTAGATGAATGTAGCAGGACCCTAATTTACCAGCTGGTGATTAATAAAGCACGCATCACAGCCAATTAAATTAATACACCAACACGCTCAGTATTTATAGTGTCTATTTTAAGACATCTCCAGTTACCTGGTGTCAGTTCATAAACATAGCTGTGAAAGATTCCTGTCTTAAATTTAATGGAGTCAAAGATCAGACCAAGTAGGATAATTAAATTTTTTGGTCGAAAAAATAAGCAGTAGTCAAGCAAAAAGAAATATTATCCCAGCCCTTCAGATATCAGGGAAAACTGTCTTGACTCATCACATAACATTTAATTTAAGGGAAGGCTCATCGCTTTATGTTACTCCACTAAAGGTAAACGGGCAGTAAATGGGAGCACGTAGCATACAAATATATGTATATATACACATATATATATATAAAATGGGGAGAAGGCACATCCCTTTATGTTACTCCACTAAAGGTAAACGGGCAGTAAATGGGAGCATGTAGCATACATATATATATATATATATACACACATATATATATAAAATGGGGAGAAGGCACATCCCTTTATGTTACTCCACTAACAGCAATAATGATAATACTTTGCACTGGAGGACAGGCTGTAACTGGGAACCTGAAACATTCATATAAATGTCTTTCTTTCAAAAGATCTTCACACCTACATACTCACAATTATCTATTAATTACTTTGGAACTGAATTCTTCCAGACTTTAATAAGCTGTTAAGAGCTTGAATCGTGGATATTTACAGCATTCTTTCATCTCAGTGGCAGCATGGGGCACGAAGCTGAGACGCCAGGCCATCGCCATAAAAAGTGCACACATACTTTATGAGCAAATTGGACACACTGACTGCATGTCGCTGTACTGTGCACTTTAAGGAAAGTCACACAACATGTGGAGAAAACTCTACAACAGGGCCGGCAGAACCCCGAGTAACAGGTGAGCTTTGCCTCAACATACAACCCACCCCACCACACTACATAACGCATTACCACACCCCAACCCAACCATAGCTCACACCATTATATTACACCTGAGCATTATATTATACCACCCCATATCACACACCACCACATCATACCCCACACCACCTCATCACAATATACCCCACCACCCTCCTAGAGAGACTGTTTACATCTTTTCAACAAAAAAATGTACAAAATATGTCATTGAGGGGTGCCCAAACTTTCGCATAAGACTGTAGGTGTGAATGGTGTGTGTGCCCTGTGATGGTTTCCTATCTTCTGCTGCTTCCAGGAAAGGTTCCATATTCCTGCATAAGACAAGTGGTTACGGAAAATGAATGGATGCACAGACTATATATATATATATATTCTTTATAGTATTTTAACATGATTAAAAGATTAATCAAAGTTAATCGTCTGATAGCCCAGTTGATTTTTGGTCACATCGTGCAAGTCTGACAGCATCCCTGGCAGCTTTCCTCCCCATAACATCGCACGGCTGTTCCGTGCACTGCACGGGGCTTTGGTATTTCTAGGGCCGCCAACTTAGCCAGCCAGTTTCACTTTGTCAGGCAGTGGGTGCCGCACGCAAGTGAAATGGGCTGAGGGCGTCCCCTCAGAAGCTGGTGGCCTACTTTATGTAGCGTCTCTATACTGGCACTCCAAAGGGTGCAAGTACTTCTAAGGGCATAAGCAAGCCAGTTTCACTCTGTCTTTGTTTTAAATGTGAATTTCCAAGCAGAAGGGCTTTTGCCAGTTGGAGTCACTGAAGATAAGAAAATTATCATTATTCCTTTTAACTGCAAAAAAAATCTGGGGCAGAACAGAAATTAAATTACTTGGAAAAGTTGGTGGAACTGTCAATACCAAGATTTGCCTGATGACAGTTCTCAAGTGACAGCATCGCTTTTAATCAATTTATTTTTCAGTTGATTGTATATTCATTCATTGACTCATCCATCCATTTTCCATACACACTTATTCTATGCAGAGTTGCCTATCCTGGAAGCCTAGGGTATAAGGCAGAGAATGCCCCCAGAGGGGGCACCAGCCCATCGCAGATTGTATAATCAGACATTCTTCAACACAAAACAAATACAATCAATACAAAAAGTATATTTATTTATTAATTTGATTCGTATTAATATGAACATTGTTTTAGTTTAATCTGCATTGAATTTTTTTGTTATAAAGTAGGAACAGCATGGAAAACTGTGATATGTAATCGCATTTAAAATGACAGATTTTTGGTTTTAGAAGGACCATATTATTATATATCTATATTATATATGGATTTTGTTCACAGTCAGTAGAAGGGGCAACTGGGCAGATGGACATACAGAGAGAGATATAGATATTTGTCTAGATCAGGGGTAGCCCATCTTATCCAGAAAGGGCTGCTGTTCATGCAGGTTTTGCTGCAACTCCTCAATTAGATTACTAATTAGAGAACTGATTGGCCGAGGTTGTTGTTACATCCGGGTTTGAACAGCTGACCTAAAGGAGGTTGGGAGGTTGTCCCAAAAACCTGCCTACACACAGGCCCTTTGCAGATAAGATTGGCCACCCCTGGTCTAAATGGTACACCCCACCTAGTCCAAATCTTGGTATTCCCACAGGTAAAATCAGCTTATGTCAGTCTGGTCTCCACTGTGCACTCAACCAGTGTTGCCTACTTTGATATGTCTGTGCACCCTTTGTAAATTCCAAGCAGCTGACCTGCATCCTTTCCAAGTGCAGCTTGCTGGGACAGTAGTCTCACTTTTTAGGCTACAGGTCCCCGAAAATGTGTGATAAGACACCCTGCTGGGGTTGATGTAGTGAGGCACGTCTGACCCGCTGCCTGCCTGCTTCGTCCTAGCATGCATCTGTTAAAGTATAAGAAGCCTGAAGAACTGCTCATTTTTGGCTGCTGGTGATGCAGAGTTTCAAACATTTTAGCACCATGACCGCTAGTCAGACATAAAACACACTGCTTTTGGATGACTTTGTATGTAGCTGATAACATTTATGTATCCAGGTTGCTGGTTGCTGCTCTAGTTTCTCTGTCATGGTCTGTTTAATATTTTAGATATTAATCTTTTGATCCCAAGATTCCTCCTGGTCCCTTAATCTTTTTTTGGTGTACTCTAATGACAAAAGCTAATAAATATTTGTGTGCATTATATCTGTGGTTAATAAAGAGTTTTCTGAGATCTCCCTCTTATAATGAATGCAGTATTCAGATTCATGAGAATCTGCTCATGTAAATCAGTGTCCCGATGGAGGCTCACTTACTTACTGAGTCATTTATCATCCGGAAATCTCTGATGCAATGCTTTTGAGAGCCACAACTTCCCTGAATAGTTCACAGTTTAGGCGATAGTCTTTGTAGGTGCCATACAGTGACATGTACATTTATTTATTAAGTATCCCTCGGTCACAGGTTACTTAGCAGGGCGAATGACACGCTCCTCACCGATTACCAATGACATCCGCTGCAATGTAATGTTTGAGTAGCTGTATGGCGTGTTTTTCTTTTGGAATTCATTTGCATGCTGCCTCTGTTTGCGTGTCCCTACTCGCTCTGTTTAGAATATGACGTTATGACGTTAGAACCAGGTTTATTCGTGCCTGTTTAGGTATCCATTCGGGAAATCCATGTCATTTAACATCGGACTGGATCATTGTGGTTTTTCAAGGAGCTTCTGTATGAAATGCAAATTCATATACTGTAATTTACATAAGAATAAACAAGAATATATTTGGATACAGATTAGTTACTTGCAATTAGTTTTCTTGAATTGCTAATTAACCTTAAATTACATTAATTTGCTAATAATACAATAATATAATATTTTGCATAGAGAAGTACTTTTAAAATATTTTTGCCTATACCCATGACAGATAGCGAGCACCACCACAATTGACTCTTTCTCGTTTAGTGAGAAGAAAATTGAATTTCCTGTTAAAGTCTGCTTCTGATGGTCTGCGTTCGTCAACCTCTATCAACTGTAGCAGTGCTCACTTCATTTTCTCACGGCCTGTCAGTCCTATAGCTGGCAGCCAATAGGGCGCCATATTCTGAGGGAGGCGTTCTTTCCAGCCAATAGGGCGCCATATTCTGAGGGGGGTGTTTTTGCCAGCCAATAGGGCGCCATATTCTGAGGGGGGCGTTCTTTCCAGCCAATAGTGCGCCATATTCTGAAGGGGGCGTTCTTGGCAGCCAATTTCGTCTCAGACAGGGGGCGCCAGAGGTGATGCTTGGCTAAGACCAGTACTGCTCACGCTGGGGGAGCTGCTTGTCCTGTAAGATCTGACCTATAATGATATAATGATTTGTGCTTTGAAAGTCAGGATCATGTTTATTTAATCATTTAGTAGATGTTTTTTATCCAAAGTGATGCACTGTTGATGGCATGGAGCCACTGCTGGTTATCTTTAGGGAGACTTTTCTGTATTTATCAACGGCACAAAACATAATGATTTAGTGTGACTTCAGTGTTCAGTCACAGGCACTGAACTGGACAGCCATAGGCATTGAGTTGCACAGTCACAGGCACTGAGCTGCACAGCTGTAGGCATTGAGCTGCACAGCCACAGGTACTGAGCTGCACAGCCACAGGCACAGAGCTGCACAGCCATAGGAATTGAGCTGCACAGCCACAGGCACTGAGCTGCACAGCCACAGATCTCAAGTTGTGCAGTCATTTACCAAACGACATTTTCTGTCTTTATCTTTATAGGATGGTCCTAAAATGGATGTGTCATTACTTATATTTTTAGCAGCTCATACAGCAAGTGTCCTGAGTAAAAGCAACACTCATAGCTTACGGGAATGCTAACGCAGAGATCCCTGGGGGAGTGCATGCAATAGCAGGATGGTTAGGAATCACACTGAGCGACATGGTGTGTGGCTTCAGGTCTTAATCTCAGAAGTGTTTTGTTGCTAAGAATACAAGATCTCAAGTGGAATGGAATAGCACTGAAAAATGAATAATGGTACTCCCTTTAATAGCATCCACTGCTAAACAATCTGCAGTCTGTTTACGCAAGATCAAAGGCATCGAACTAGCTAGGGGCTAAATCCAATATGCCCAAAAAGCAGCATTTAAATGCTAATATTTAGCCCTGTGCAATGAATTTGGAACAGTAAAGCCACTCACAGTGCCTTTTTAATGCAACTTATAATAACACAAGCATACTGTCAGTGTTACAATTATGCCTTACTGAGAATTTTTGCTTTTAGTCTGAGGTCAGAATTTCTCTCAAACTAGTATACTGTAAATGTATAATGCTGTTTTTTTTAATATTTTTACTGAATATTGCACAATCACATTGTGACTACATGGTCTATCCAATCAACAGTCCATCCATTGTTATAAGAATCAATCAGTGTGATGAATTAAATATAACGGTAAAGAAAGCAAATTAATGATGCCTATAAACTACTTGGTAAAAGGAAA
Organism: Petrocephalus sullivani; assembly: GCA_026780845.1. Lineage (NCBI taxonomy): Eukaryota > Metazoa > Chordata > Actinopteri > Osteoglossiformes > Mormyridae > Petrocephalus > Petrocephalus sullivani. The sequence goes on along the minus strand of JAODKM010000037.1, from coordinate 5,501,026 downwards.
TGGGCAGTGGCTGTCTAATTTGTATTATGTCTGTAATTAATGAATTATAAATGAAAGGTTATAGAGTAAAAATGAAAATTTTAAGAGTCTAGATTGGAAACAGGAATTTAATTTTTCAAATCCTATGTGATTCAGACCAAAATGTATTTTTAGTGACTATAATTAAGAGAAAAGAAGCATGAGGAGCATCACACACCTAATACACGGCTGGTAAATCATGGTATATTGTCTGATTTGCTCTCAGATATACCGCATCCTACAGACTGGTACTTGGTCACATTAGTGCACATGCAGCCAATCTGGAGAAATGTCTTCCTATGACAAGCTTAAGGTTCTTCCCTTTTTTACCAGTACTGAAGTGAGCACAACATCCTCACATTTAACAGCGAGGATTAAATCCATCAATAAGTCACAATGAGTTTCCCCGTTAGTTCATGGAATCTTAAGTGACATGCTGGGAATTAAGTAGCGCCGCCGAATGAGGAAACGGATATTTCCAAAGTGTTGCTTTGGTGCTGTTCCCTCTACAATCTGCATCTCCCACCAAACTTGCACAAAAGGCTGTGCAAGAGAAGGCGGACCCTCACTGCTGGCTAAAAAAGCGCGCACTATTTCCACCGAGTGTGATAATGGGCACATTTCACACAGTTCAAAGAAAAAAACATCCTTAATAGAAACTTCACATTTAATATGGAGAACATTTCGTCACGACACGTTTTCCCTAAGTGCTCCATTTTCTGTCGGTAACTCAAAGTCAGTGACTGAGCACAAACGGAAAGCATTGCTTAGACAGGAGAATTTGCAGTTTTGCATATTACATTTGCACAGCTGTGCACGATAAATATTAAATACATGTTCCTAACTTAAAGAAACAGCATGGATTGGATGTGATTGGATGTCAGTCTGGACAATTAGTTAAGCTTTTTGAATTACATTTTACTTTAGACACCCTATTAACAGTTGTTAATCCGTGCATTCTCTTTTCAAATAACATATGCGTTGTATTCATTAGAGTTTACGAAGATAACCTTTAAGTGATCTCATTTTGAAGTGATTATAGCGATATGTTATAATTAATACCCACACCAAATACATATAAAGAAACTTGGTATATATGTAATGAAAGTGGATATAATAAATAGTGAAGAGCTGCCTACAAGAAACTGCATATTTCAAAATGTATATGATGAACGATTTCTAATTTTACACCGTCTGCATTGTCAATATTTTGAAAAACTGCTGTATGTACACTAAGAAATAAGATGATTATGAATGAGAAGAATGGTGTGTGTGAGTGTGTAGTAAACATGAAATTGCAGCTTTGGTCAGCTTCATTAGGTCTTCCACTGCAAGGCTCTTAGTGATGGGAGTGTCACTCGAGCTGTGATCCACTCGCCCACTCCGTAGTCACTATATCGTGAAGTGGCCTTTTTTTAGTGCTGTTTGGATTCTCAACTGTAAATTTTATTCAGTAAAGACACAGCAAAATGTAGTGCACAGAAGCTGTATCCCACGTCGGTCAACTAAGACCTAAGGCCTTCTGCGTGAGACAGAAGGAGAAGTACCTGAAGAGAAGATTACTACAGGCTGGTACATCTAATGTGGGCATAGCAGCTACAACTATTGAATAAAGCTGTTTCGCAAACACAGCAGGTTAGGCACTAACGTTAGCTGCTAGCTAATGTGACTTTTTGTTTCTTCTTACCCGTTGAGAGTGCCTGGTGAGCGTAATAATCCCCAGGCTTCTCGACCGTGCAGTGGCTTGTCTCCTCTGCCTGAGCAGAGGGATTTCAAAAATTATTATTAAAACACCCCACGGTACCATGTCTGAGAACCTTTGCTCAGTCTGAGCTGTAACTGTTACCTGTTGTCAAGCAGCTCGCTTATGAAATACAAATGTTGGTAACCATGTTATGGCTTAAATAACAATTATGGATATGTGGCGCATAAGTATGTAGCAGCATAACAACCCTGTTCCAAAGGTATCAGCCACTCTCCGCCCTTTTCCCACACTGAGCCTTCTACGTGGTGAGTGATTGGACAGGTGGGCACCCCGGACACCACATGGGGTGGGAAAAGGCAGAAAGAGCAGGAGCTCTAGTGCCCTCTCGCGAACAATGTCGTTTTCATTGGAAGGACTGCGAATGCACGCAGAAGCAGAATCGCTGCAGTCCCTGACGCACAGCCACCATTCCAGAGAGTGGATGATGAAGCACAGGAGCAAAATGGTTTAAGGCTATCAGGAATGCCATTATCATCATGACAGCATCTTCAATGTATCTGGATCTTTGTTCCAAGATATGTAAATCCACAGAGTGCTGCTCAGCGCTAACGAGGAAGTGATGTAATTCAGTAAAGTATTACAGAGCCTCAACAGATGCCATTTTGGCTCATTTGGAAAAAAGGAGAAGCAGCGAACGAGAGAAGGAAGTACTCAGAAGTGAAACTTCAAATACCTGCGATCCTGACAGCCTTTCCATAATCATGACAGCCTTTCCATAATCATGAAAGTCTTTCCATAATTATCACTGTTTATGTATATCAGATTTCATTGTTTTTCATTGTATATAAACCCGGTTTCATTCCTCGTTAGAGCTGAGCAACAGTCTTTGGATTTGAAAAGCTTGGAACAGATCAAGATATAATGGAGATCATGTCAGGATGATAATGGCATTCACAAATGTTATGTACTGTTTGGTGCATTATTATTATTATTATTATTATAAATATTATTATTGTTGTTGTTGTTGAAAATTTCCATGACTAACAGAATATGGTCAGAGACCACACTGCATTTTCTCCTACTGAGTTCACCTAGTGAGTAAGAAATTGTATGCCATATGTTATTACACGGGGGGTGGGCTGCCCCCCCCCCGTCCTAGGTTGTTCCCTGTCTTGCGCCCATAGCCTCCAGGAAAGGCTCTGGACCCCCCCAACCCTGAATAGGACAAGTGGTTTCAGGAAATGGATGTTATTGCAGATACTCTCCTCAAACTAACCTCACAAAGAATTGTGAAATCTAATGCCTTGTAGCTTTAGTTCTGAACGACACAAATTTCTTTCGCCACGTGCCTTTTGGCTGAGTCTCCTAGCGGGCTGGGTGACTGACTGTTCAAACCTAGTGGGCTGACATGAGTCAGCAGGTTATGTGGGAGAAACTCAATAGACCCGTTGGCCATGGGGTTGCATAACTGTCTCTTCTTTGCTTGGCAAGACTCCTTTTTAGCTCCTATTGACAAAAAATTAGTACAGTTTCTTTATTACAGGGAGCCCACTGGAAAACTCTGAAATACATAGACAAATGGCAGTATGTTTTTGTGCAAAAACTCCAACCATCTTCTGTGCTCATACTTACCAGGGACAGCATTTAACAATAAATCAAGAAGCAAAACGTAAACCTAAAGGGTAATTTATGATACCTGGCCTTGGCTTCTTTTAATTGTACTTTAGAGACATTTCTGTCAGAAAAGTATGGCTTTTATACTCACCTCTAATAAGTATGAGCTGTAGAGTATATTTTATGTCACAGCTGCAGGTAGTTTTCAGGGTGTCCACCAGATGGGGGAAGTCACCTTGATTCAGTAGATTTCCAGAAACTTCCAAACAATCAAGTCTAATCAGCTCCTGCTTGTACTCTGTTACGTGCCCGATGGTCTCATTGATTTCACCTGAGTGTTGTTGTATTCCTGGTCTTCATGTTTGGGCTAGCTTGGCTTAAAACAAGTCCGTTTTTAAGCTTCTCAAGACATACTTTGGTGTCTTTGGTGTTCTGGATTCTTCTATTAAAAAGTCTTTTTCCACACGAAGATTTTAATATACATTCTGTTGTTGCCTGATTACAAGAGTGCTCTAGCATGATCCTCACTACTAGCTTAGTAACTGATAGTGAATCATGGGGTACTATAATGGAATACATACAGTATATAGACTGAAGAGCCAAAACATTAGACCATCCATCTGTCTAATATGTTGTTAGTCCTACATTTTGCCACCAAACAGCTTTTGTCTAGTGCAGCATGGACTCAACAAGACCCCTTAGGGTGTCTTGTAGGACATATCAGCAGTAGATCCCCTAAGTCCCCTAAGTTGAGAGGTAGGGCTACTGCAGATCAGATTTGATGTTCCATCACATCCCAGAGATACTCAATAGGATTCAGTTCATGGGAATTAGGCAGCCAGGGCAATAGCTTGAACTATTTGTCATGTTCCGCGAACCATGATGTAAAGGAAAGAAGCTGGGACAGCCTCCATTGTGCCCACACATCAATGTGCCATGGGCGCCAAATGTCTGATGTCGTTTTGGGGTTTTTCTTTGACCACTGTTAGGAGGTACTCACCACTGCTGACTGGGAGCACCCTAAAAGTCATGCCTTTTGTCTTGTGACATGGTGCATTATTATGCTGGAAGTAGCCATAAGATGATAGGTAACTTGTGATCATTATGGGATACATGTGGTCAGCAACAATAACATTTAAGCGATGATCGATTGGTCTTAAGGGGCCCAAAGTGTGACCAAGAAAGCATTCCTTACATCATTACAGCACCACCACCAGCCTGGGCTGTTGACACAAGGCAGGTTGGGTCATGCTGTTGACGTCAAATTCCAAACCTGCCATTTGTGTTCCTCAGCAGAAATCGAGGTCCATCAGACCAGGCTACGTTTTCCAGTTTTCAGTTATCGAATTTTGGTGAGCCTGAGCCCACTGCAGCCTCAGCTTCCTGGTTTTGGCTGACAGGAGTGGTTGCTGCTGTAGCCCATCCTCCTGTGCTTTCTGAGATGCTTTTCTGCTCACCGCAGTTGTACAGAGTGTCAGCTCAGAGCAGTCTGGCCATTGTCTGCAGACCTCCCTCATCAGCAGGGTATTTCTGTCCGCATAACTGCTGGTCACTGTGTGTATTTTATTTGTTCTTCGCAATATTCTGTGTGAACTCTACTCTAAAAAACTTAGGTGTGTGAAAATCCCAAGAGATCAACCGTTATAGAAATACTCAAACCAGCCCATCTAGCAAAAACAATCATGCCACGGTCAAAATCACTGAGATCCCATTTCCCCTGCAATCCGGTGCTTAATGTGACCATTAATTGAAGCTCCTAACCTGTATCTGCATGAAGTGCTGCTTTGTGCTGCGACCACATGGTTGGCTGGTTAGATACTGTAATTGCATAAGTAACCAGACACGCGGCTGTTCTAATAAAGTGCTCAGTGGGTTTGAGTGTAAACTGGTTGCATTATATTAATTTCATTCTTAATGTTGAAATAAAGTCCTTCCTGGAGTAAGGAAGAAAGATGTTTATGTTTAGAAGGATGGGGAATTTAAAATGAATATGCTGTGCTGTAAATTGTGTTGAACTCTTTGCTTCTAGGCAACAAGCAATAAATAGAATAAATAGACCATGCAAGACAAGCTGGTCTGAATGGGGGCCCACACAGGCTAGCAAGGGCTTCGTTTTTACTCCCGAGTCAATGTGATTGATCTTGAATTCTGAATTGATTAGGGAGACTTCTGAACTACCACCAGATGATAGATTTAGTCATTTCTGGGCATTGATTCATATTAATCTTCCACTGAGCTGATTTGAGTCCTATTTAAGAACCCACATGCCTAATCTTATTCAATAATCTGATCTTTATTAATAATGTTAGCAAGCCCGGGGGGGGGAGGGGGGTTGGGCAGCCAGTTGACCTTAGACCCCCAGAGGGGGTATTTGGTTCTTCTCCTCCATTCTCATCTGACTTTCTTTCATTTCTTTGTCTTTCACATGTGTTTGTATTATTCTATCTTAATGCAGTTGCAGTTAATGTATCACAACACCCCCCTGTAAAGCACATTGCGGTGATTCTCTGGTGAAAGGTGCTATATAAAAATAAGTGGTGTTTCCACCATACGAACCTGGATTATCTTGGGTAAACTGTAATCTACTCTATTTCTATTTAATAAACCTGTGTAATGGAATCAATATTCAAACCCAAAAAGATAATTACATATTCTTTGCACAAATAAGTATCATTTACACAAAAAGAAACCTTGTCCGAGCCCTTCGGGTATCAGACAGAACTGTCTCGGCTCTGTCAATTTATCATCATTAAGCAGTTTTATAGCAGCACATAACCTGACTGCATGTGTGTGTCCTGTAGGAGAAAATATAACATAGAACATGAAAAATCCACACACACACAGAGCAGGGAATGGACTGAAACGCTCAACACTGGAAGCATGACAGCACTGCCCACTGAGCTACCAGCCCGGAAGGGTGGGGGGCTCTTATGCACCACACACCGGGCCAGTGAAGTAAAATATCACTAACATACATGTTAGAAAAATGAGTGGCTGATATAATGTAGTTATATTAGGCACCCTGCAGTTCTGGAAAGTTTTCCCATCATCTTGGTCATATGTAATTTGGTATCAAGTTATAAAAAAAAAATCTAACCCTTTTACTTAGCTACATTTATTCATTAATTTTTTTAAATAATAATGGACTGACCATGAAGAAGACGGTTTCTGTGATGGACTGCTATCCCACCCAGAGTGCCCCCCCATACTGCCTGGGGCTCGGTTCCAAGCCTTTTCCCACAAGCCTATTCAGGAGGAGCAGCTGAAATATCACCAATTAAATCTTATGATTGAAAGTATAAGGTGGTTCACCTGAATTGCTCGCTATGCATATATGCTGTTCAAAAGCCTCACTCTTTTGTAACTCTGTAAGCAGTTAGTGCACCTTTATACCTGCCTGGCTCCTCACTTTAACCTCTTTATTTACTAACTATTTCAAGAAAACAGACATCAATATAAATGTCTAAGTGTAATGTAGCATTTACTTCAGATAAAGGCCAGATTAAGCCCAAGTTATAACAAACTAAAACCAATGGGTCTGGAAGCTAGAGGGAAGGGGTCCAGGTCAAATGCCCCCCCCCCCCCCCCCCCCCGTCTCCACCCCATCCCTTACACCCCACGCCAAACACTAAGCAACAGTCACCCCCCCTCCCCTCCCCCCCCCGCACCACACAACTAAACCCCGAAAC
>JAODKM010000037.1:5481949-5493900 GCA_026780845.1 Petrocephalus sullivani | reverse complement strand
CCCCCCCCACATAAAGAGGCCAACCAGCCAATTCACCCAGTAAAAACAGGGTAACACCCCCCCCTGCACACTGGCTCCGCCCTGTGGAAAAGATTAAAGATGGCGGGACCGGCTGGCTTGTCCCCGCACTGATACAAGGAAGAGAGTGTGAGCTCAAACAAGACGGGCAAATCTGGCATCAAAGGCCAATGACATGGAAGCCTGGGAGATGAATAAAGATCTTCAGCACATGGTCTTTATTAATTCATCAAGGATGGCGGAACACATAAAGCAGCGGTTAAAACAGACAATGACCAAGCTGACCACCACTGGGCACAGCACGTTTGTTTATTGCAGATAACATAAAGTAAACCAAAGGAACTCTAGGCTCAGATATGAATGACGCTCAGCCACCGAGCTTCACTAAAGCCACTGTCACGCGTCAGAAGTTAGCGCTGCACTCTGACTCAATAGCAAATGGAGAAGCAGCATAAAGAGGGAATATACTCTGCCATTTTGCCTCAAACTATTTACTTGCCCATCTGGACTAATCAGTAACAGAATAAAACAGAGTGAACAAACAACTAGCAACTATACTTACATTTAAAAGCGTAGCGGGCTGTGCTTGTGAACTTGCACCTGCATAACCAATATACACTGCAGTTTGTTAAACAAAGTTATGGACCACTGGTTATTTTTCCTACTTGCTTTTGGCTTTACTTCCAAAAGAAACTGACTCATACTTAATGCACATATAAAACAGTCACACTAGACCCAAGTACTGTGGCTAAAACATTTCAAGGTATCATTTTGTACTAAAATTCCTCTTGGACTAGATTCATTCCCGCAGGTTTAGTTCTGATACTGCTGCAAGTTCAAATATCAAAGGGAAGCTTGTGTAGTTAAGAAGGTGCCAAATTTTGAAGAGCTAATTCTTTTGACATGAAAGGGACTATAGCTCACTCCAAGTACACTTAATCACCTGAATTATTGAACAAGGCTTACAGTATGCAGCTAGTTCGAAGACAGGATATACATTTGTCACGATAAAAATATGTGGGATTTTTTTTTTTTGTTAAACAAGTCTCTGGTTCTTCAAAGGCAAACTGACAGTCTTCTTGGATGATTAAGGGTTTTAGGGGAGCAATACATTCCATATCCTCGCCTATTATATTTCACTATGTCAAGCATCTGTCACTTAATAAACAAAATCTTAATGTTGCGTTTTGGCATTAGTTCCTCATTAAGATGAAATCAAATTCTGTGTGGGTAAAATTTGCTGTTATTGCCTTTCCTGTTTTGTGAAGAAAATACTGGTAGTCAGTCATGGCCTATTTTTACCAGACGAGAAAGCACTCTAATCTTAGTGATGCAATCCATTACTATATGTTTTTTATTAGGATGGATTCAAAATATGTATTCAAATTGAAACTCCTTTGTATCACTTTCATTCATTATTTTTTGAACGTGTTTTCCTCCTGTGCCATTTTCCCACCATGTTGCCTTATAATGCGCAGCTTTAAATTCAGTAACAGAGACATTATGCCCCATTAGCCGTCCGAATTCCCCTCCAACAATAGGCTCAGCCACCTGGTCCAAGCTGCACATAATTTATATCCTGCTGTTGCCGATAGAATAGCAAAACAGAGAGGCTGAAAATTGATTAAACCTGTGGTGTTTTTTTTGTAGCTAAACGTGACAAAAGCATGTCAAGTAGCACTTTTATTTGTGAATAAAGAGGCGCACAGGTGGACAACCAGTTTGAAGCTAATGGGGGCATTCAATAGCACAGTATAGAATTTTTGGGTTCTTTTAATGGTGGAGGCAGGATCTTTTAAATGCAGCAGCGGGGTTGTGACTTTGTTCTGAATCCTTGAGGGTTATCTGTATTCTTACACTGTTCTGGCCTCAGGTCCCCTGCCACTTCAAGTTTCTCCTTTGTAGAAAAGGAGGATGGTGAACTTCACCCTTGCATTGATCAGTAGGCTATCAATGACATAACTGCTGTGTGACCCTCTCCCCCTGATCCTCGCTGCTTGGAAACAGCTCCGGACTCCCTCCCCCTTCACCAAATTAGACCTTCGAACGAAATCGCATCCTGATTTGTGAAGTGGATGAATGGAAAATCCACATCAGGCACTACTATTTCAAGTATTCCAGTTATTTCATGAATGAAATCTTCAGAGACATGGAATTATTAAGCTGGATCTGGCAGAGACTTTGAGAAAGCAACCTGTATGCCAAAGCAGAGAAGTGTGAATTTCACAAGACCATCATATTCAGACCAAGGGGAAGTTTACATGCCAAGAATAGGATATCCGCTGTTCGCAGATGGCCTAAACTCAGCACGGTTAAAGACCTGCAGCATTTCCCCTGTTTTGTGAATTTCTACATCAGACTCATCTGTAACTGTAACACTGGCGTTGCCCCGCCGGCTTCCTGCATGTGCAATAAAACTGAAAGAATTATGTGGGGAGACTCTCCCGGAACGGCCTTCCAGAAACATATGCAGCTGTTCACTACAACCAAGCATTTCTTTTGTCATTCCTTGTGTCATGGGACACGCTTAAGGTTTTTCTCTTTGTGTTTAACTCCGATAAGCTCTCCCCCGCTGACAGAAGGTATGATGTAATAAAGATGAAAATACTGGCTATCACTCTGGGACCTGAAGAATAGAGGCTTTAGCTAACGGGAGCAAATCATCCTTTTGTGGTTCGGACAGATCACCAAACCCTGGAGAATATTCATAGAGCAAAAAGGTTGACCCCGCAACAGGCTTACTTGGCCCCATCCTTCACTCGGTTCAATTTCATGGTGCTGTATATTCCAGGAACAACGATTACAGAGGGTGACACTCTTTTGAACCCCCCATAAGCCAGTGTTCCCTGAAACCATACTACCTATGCAAGAACTCTCTTGCATAGAGGCATTAAATGAGAGATTATGGACATCATTCAGGGATAACTCATACCCCCAAACTACTGGCCTGGATGTTCCGGTGGCCATCCCTTACAGATGAGGTGTTTTGTCTCTTGTATTGTCTGTGCCCAGTCCAATATCCCTGCTCGCCCATTGCTGGTCCACTCAAACCATCACTTATTCCACAGACCAGGTCACATATAGATATGGATTTTATAACAAGCTCTATCTGCCTTTAATGGGTGCACTATGATTTTGGTGTTTCTCAATTTTCCAAAATATGCCCCTTTATACTCTGCCCAGGAGTTCCTAATGCCATGGAGCTTGCTGGATGTGTGTCCAATCAATTGGAGTCTATTGAATACCACCTGACATTCTTTGACTATCTTGAAGTGGCCCTCAGTCTCTCTTCCGGATACCATCCCCAAACTAGCAGCCAGACTGATCCATATAAAAAACAAGGGTTAAAAAGCAGGTCTCCTCCAGTCTGGCTGGTTAGTATTGGCAAAACATGCGCGGTATTCCCAAGTTCAAACATCTAACCCCATTCCAATGTGTTCTAAGGCTGCCATTTCGGTGTGAGATGGCATAGCCTATAAGGGTGGTTAAGAGGCACTTGCCAAGTATGGAATGATGCCCATGTTCTGCTACAGTAAAGTACAGAGATACTGCAGTGATTATCTGATTACTGCCATCACCCTACTCTCAGTTACCAAGGTTTTTTTATCCATTCAACCTCATGCCTGCTATCTGAAAAGCTCAGTACCTGATAGAGTGGTCCATTTAAGATCATTTAGCATATCACTCACAGTTACTACCTAGTGATTGCATCTCACTTACACCCCACATATCCTCACTAGAGCTTATTTTCTAAACTCCTACGAACCTGCCTGCTTCTAAACCTGCCCCTTCCACTGGATATAAGTGGGGAACCTGCTTAGTCAAGGGAGGAGTCAATCGCAATACCTCCATGCTCAGTTAGTGGGAGGTGTCCTCTCATTACTGGGGAATATCAACTCAATCTAATAATTCATTCCTCTCTGTAGTGGTAATACAAATTATCTAGGTTTTAATATTTACTCAAAATCGTAGCACTGGCGGGATCCATCAGGCAGCGTTATATGTTGGATCGGGGCAAGCTGTGTATATAATGTAAATGTAAATATATTTAGCGTCTGGTGTGCTGTTGTTGTGTGTATCGTAACGTATAGTGTGGTCTTCAGTTTAGTGTTTATTTATTATAAGCAGTGTGTGTGGGCGGTCAGCTCAGAGGGCCGTGTGTATACATTGTGTGTGCGTGGTACAGATGCAATAAATGCCACCTGGTGGTTAAAAGTATAACTGTACCCTGCTTCGTCAGTTGTTTCAGACAGCACGCCCCATCTGAGCGCTACAATATTTTTCCATCAAAACTTCAATCCACTGCTAACAATAATTGCGCTGGATGAATTTGCCCATCTTATTAATTAGGAGAATAGCAACATTTAAATTGTCAGTTTGTTACCAATTATCCTAGTTCAACCTTCTACTAATTGGTTTAACTCACTAGATTTCAATAGAAAAAAAGAAGTACAAAACCTCATTAAATAGACTCTCTTAGACTAAGAAAATAACTCCGGTTAGAATCAGAACTGTAAACAGTTTCTGACTTGCTGTTTCTTAGCATGACTATAAAACACCACAGATGCTTGACAAACATTGTGTCACGTCATGCCCGTCTGATTGCCATACCCTCATGTTTTCCTCCTCAGCGTGACGGTAATGAGCCATGCCCAGCCATGCCCGTCTGACTGCCATACCCTCATGTTTTCCTCCTCGGCGTGGCGGTAATGAGCCATGCCCAGCCATGCCCGGTGCTCGTCGGTCCTTCCTCTTGTTCCTGCCCCCAAGTTAATTACTCGCCGCTGCCTTGTGTTTGCTCCATTGTTACTCATTTATTTACGTGCTCAATAGTCCAGGGGTCTCCAACTCCGGTCCTGAAGAGCTACTGTCTAGTAGGTTTTCTCTCCTGCTTGCCTTCTGATGAGCCACAGCTGTTCTCAGGTAAATACCAGGAACAGGTGTGGCTCATCAGAAGCTAGGTGGAATATAAAACTTACTGGACAGGTTCTCTCCAGGACCGGAGTTGGAGACCCCTGCCCTAGTCCTCTGCGCCACAGTCTGGTCAGTGTTGCTTGTTTGTCAAATAATGTCTCCTGTGGGGGTTTACCTGGAATTATTGAACAACTCAGTGGCTCTGCACATAACCTCCACAATGCTGCCTCCATGGACCACCTCCAGCACTGCACATAACCTCGAGACCACTGCCTCTGTGGACCACCTCCGGTCCTGCATATAACCTCCAGACCACCGCCACCAAGGACCACCTCCGGCACTGCACATAACCTCTAGACAGCCGCCTCCATGGACCACCGCCGCCGGGTAAATGTCATAGTCGAGCTGGCAGAACAGCACTCCAGCGTGTGCCAAAGGACGACATTTGCTGATTACCGTAACAGTACATAACTGTTTGAAAATGTTGCTTAGTCACGCACATGGGCAATGAGCTTCTGTGCTTTTAGAAAGCTGTACCTCTCAGGAATGTCTTTCAGTCTCCATGTATCCTGATTTTTTTTCCTATGTATTTTTTTTTATTATTATTACGAGCACCAGCCTGCTGATATTTATGGATTTAATGGCACCCAGCTTCAGGAGGTATTGCAGAATAAAATACAATCCAGTAAGATTTAGAAATATGACAGGAGGCTGGATAACAGAATACATTGTGTAGTTAAGTGCTAAGAAAGTAGATGGTGAATGGATACCAACAGATCCTAGAAAGTTGGGGCACAGTTTCTATGTCCTCGCAGCACACCTTCGGGTCCGGTGGCACAAGCAACACTAATATCACGGTGACTTTGGGAACCACATAAATTGAATAAGAAGTTTGTTACACTGCCTGTTAATTCCCTCCTCCATGCACTGATGCATGTGCACAGTGGTTTTATCTGTGGTAGTAACAGCAGGGGTTGGGCCTTTAATTAGAAAGAATTATGTTAATGCCAGTGTAGAGGGCTAGGTACACTGATAATGCAAACTCAAATATGCTTCTTGCTATAATGTTGTCTAAACAGTTTTAACAACTAACTTTATACGCTTGGTTTGCTGCAGACATAAATGTTTCATGTATATCCATTTCTAATGTTTTGATCAATGCTTGCATTTAACTATAGTAATGAATAAATAATATTGCATGCATTTAAAAAGCAGGAATGATTTTATTGTTATTTTTAGTGCGAAACAAAACATGTAGCAACAGAAAAGACCTACCCTTTGTGTTTTACTTTGTTTTACTAAAGAATTTGATGTCTTTCATTCTGTTCGGCTGGCCTTAGGACACAAAGACAGGGGAAACCATCTTGTAACATCTTAGTTTTTTATCTTTTATTTTTATATCTATTTTTCTTTGTACTTATGCAGAAGAGCCTTTCACAGTTTCCTGTTCCGCAGCCTCTTTCACTCGAACAAAGCGACGGAACAAAACATTTAATTAAAAATTCAATTGATTTTCCTGTAGCCTTTTGAAGCGATTTTCATTACGTTATTCATGAAGTAACAGGTAAATCACGCTTTTCACCGAACGACATGAAAAGCATAATCCTTTTGATAGTTCTCCTGCCTGCTTTTAGTCTGCAAGCAATGGAATGTCTAACGCTAATTGAGAAGCACATTTAGGAGGTGTGTGAGGCTGAAGAGATTTATTTGTGCGACTTTCTGAAGAGCCGGAGTCATTAAGATATGATTCCTAGAGGTTCAGGCTTTACTTCATTATATAAGCCGTCACAGGAAACCACAAATCATTGCTCCACCTCACTGACACTACTGAAATAATTTCATTTTGGTAACAAAAGCATTAAATGAATAAACAGTTTTGATTATGCTAAAATAATACGTTACTAAGTCATTCTATACCCACCCACAAACACAATTGCTACCAAATAACTAAAAAGCAAAAGGGTGCTGTTTCAAATGTGACTGTTTAAATACTATTCTTGCAGTAACCAAACCGTTTGTACTTTGGTGTGAATATGTGCAGTGACGATGTTCATGAAAATTAAAGGAAGCGTATGAGAGCTTATATAGTTTATATAGAAACACAATTATTCAGAGTTTATTGTGCTACTTAAAACAGACACTTTCCTGATCATTAGTCTTTAATGCTTACGCAGCCATGTTTCCAGTCTCCTGTTCGTTGTGACCAGCAGTGCTTTTGGGTGCGACCAGGGCCCGGGCCCCAAACGGACCCGCTGAGCTTCTAGGTGAAACAGCGTGCCGGCATAGAGCTACCACTGCACACTACCTGTAGCTATAATGGCAGTACTATATTATTACTGCCATTATAGAGGCATTATACATATTATATTATTATAATACAGTATATTGCTTAGTATCATCTTAGCGTAGAAGGGTATCTATGGTGCTGTATGTACTAATGTACAGTATATATAATATATAGTTTTAGGCAATTGTAAAGCTCTGGTAAGTACTGTACCTTGTAAATTTCAACATTACTACTGTATACTGTAATTATGCACTGTACACGCTAATGTACAACAGATTTTATATAACAAAATAATGTGCAGTAACCTAAAATAGGCTAAAGTAGAGTAATATAGTATCATCATTACTTTCTTCGAAGAGTTCTTGCAGTTTTATTCCTTTACAAATGCATGGAACACGTGCTTATGTCCTCTGCCTCCCCTGATTTGGTAAATATCTTTTCCCCCATTCAGTGTCTTTCAGCCACGGCCGTTAAAGCAAACAGACACGGTCTGATCGGTTGCTAGTCACCTCATACCTGTATGCATTTCAATTTATGGTGTGATCAAATATAATTGTTGCTTCCATCAACATTCAATAATAATTCATTACAGTTCTTTATGTTTTTTTCTAATCATAATGTCTGTGAACTACTTTCTTATTTATTTGCTTAGTCACAATATGAATTACTGGTGAGAAAGGCTGTTAAGTGCCAGTCTGGGAGTAAGGCACCTTACCAAAGAGCACCTTACCCAACACATGACGAACAAAGTCATCAATAAAATAAAATGTTTATTACCAACACATAAAGATTATGGCTCGCATAACAAAAAGGCAAACGAGGTTAAAAATAATGAAGGAAAAATGTAAGACGATAATAAGACCCAATAACGAGGCCCAACACCAAAGCCATGCCCGTCGCTCACACAGGCAAACACCGGCAATGGCGGCACAGCGACTAGCTGGAGCACTGCCAACACGCAAGAGGGCCGCGTAGCTTCTCCTCAACAGCACCCTTTCATACAGCGGCGCACTCAATTGCCAATGGCGGGAACAGTAACAATTAAGCGTCGTCGCCACCAGGACGTCCTGCAAAACAGCACAAACACACTGAGACATAACAAAGGCATTCTGGGATATGGTTGCTCCGTCACTTGTCCAATGAAATTGCGTCAACCCCGAATCATGCAAAAAGTGCTTTGACGGACTATTTGGCATAGCATAAACAAGCTAAAGATGAGTAAAGCAAAAAAAAAAAGTGGAGCACAACTGCGAAGGGCAAAGTGACTTATTTAAGGAGCAATATAGGGCAGGAGAGACTGAGTGCCACAGAGCAGGACGGCTGGAATTAAAGACTGTGCTTAATAAGGCTGAGTGCCTGGCCCGGGGGATGCATTTCTGATGGTGAGTAAGTATTATTTCTTATTTATTGTGTGGGGATTGGGGACATTTCTTTCTGCCTTCACTATTACTCACTTTCAAATCTGTCAGTGGTATAACAAAGTATTAAAATGTCACAATTTTTCACTTGCTGCTGAATTTATAAACTATGAATTTGGTTGTGCTCGGTATACTCACGTGTGCTTAGGGATTAGTTTTAGTTTTCTCGATCCGTGTATTTTAGGCTACTGCCCCGTCGGTGATACTGAACTCTATGTGAATAGCATTAACACTGATTATTGCTGAGTGCTTTCTCAGTTAAATATACTATGTCACAATGAGTGTGTGTGTATGTATGTGGTTCACCTATCAAGCATTTTAAGTTTGCCGATGATTCCACGGTCCTTGACCTCATCTCATCAATGATGAGTTAGCCTATAGGGATCTGATAACACAGCTGACAGCATGGTAAAACTTGTGGAAATTATCATTGACGTTCGCAAATCGTAACCTCCTCATCCCCCACTACTCATAAATAGCGTGGCATTTAAAGTTATAGACTCTGTCAAATTCTAGGGAAGGACAATCAGCAGACACCTCAGATGGGAGACTCACTCCACCACCACCATCAAACACGCTCACCAGAGGATGTTTTTCCTCAGGCTGCGGTGGAAACTATCCCAGTGTCCAAACCCAGTTCTACAGAGCCGCTATTGAAAGCTCTCTCGCCTCGTTTATCACTGTGTGGTACCCAGCATCCACGGCTGTAATAAAACACAGACTGGAACGCATCGTGCAAACAGCCAGTAGACTGGCAGACCAGGAGCAGGCAGGACAGGAAGCCAGGAAGCGAGCCAGCAGGATCGTGTCAGACCCCTCCCGCCCGGCCCACTTTCCACCCTCTGCTTGAAGTTTCCACTCAATCAGCACCAGGACCACCAGGCACCTTAAAAGCTTGTTCCTCAAGGCCATAAACCTTCTCAACAATCTTGCATGAACCCTACAATAGACTGTGCTACATTCACAGCGTCAAAACCGCTTCTTCCATCTATCACCATTCTGTCTGTCTTTTTATATTTATTGTTGCTGCTCTTATTTATTGATTTGACCCTTTTGACGAGCCCTTTTTAACCTTTTAATTCGTATCTCAATTTCCACTGCGCTGTACCACCAGATCAAATTCCTGTGTAATAAAGTGATTCTGATTCATACTCTCAGTGTTACAGGCTCTTTTCTGTCTTAGGAAACCTGCCGTTCAGCCGTCTCAGAGTTATCCTCTTACCTTAGCGCGGCAGCACTGCCTTCTCTCTTGGCTTGGTCTGCTTTGCCGGCCAAATATGATTGGCTTACAGGGGCCCAGAATCTGTAACGACTCCTTGGGTGTTTTCACCAGTTTCAAATGTCTCGGTACTCCAGTACTAGAAAATTTTATTTATCATAGATGATTGAATGTTAAAGCATCCTGATTCTTGTCCAAATGTAGCTTTCATTCATTTATTTGAATATAAATGTTAACGATGGCTCTTTCGGCTATTTGTCGTCTCACCTTATGGCAGCCATCATATTCTGCAATCCATCTTTTGTGTTTTTATCATTTAGACCTGGCAAATGCAGAAGCCTTTTATATTTCAGAATGAACGTGTTAATCTCATGTGGCAAAAGCACTAATACATAAATTAAGGAATAGAAAGAATTAAGTAGAATCTTTCCTAAATTCCTCTGTCCATACAAGCCTCCATGCTTCTCTGCCCAGGTTCTGTGTGTCCTCTCAGTCTTAACCGACATTTCCTACGACAGATGGCTTGTGCAAAGTGGAGCACAATAATTGATAGCTGCTAATTTGGCTGTATTTGACTTTCTGTCCCCTGTAAATAAAAAATATATATATGTATATATTTTCTTTATTCACTGCTGCAAAGTACTACAAAGCTTAGTTACTGTTACTTACAAGGAACATAATCGCTCAGAAAATAATAAATGGAACGGAATCATTCTCAAGCAGGGATGGAGTCAACACACACCTTAGCAGGTAATAAAAAAGAACTACTTTAGCAAGAACAAATATATATATATATATATATATATATAAACTGAATCTGGATGACAATTGATTTCCAGCTAGGAATAAAACTACATGACAGAAGTTAGGAGGGGTGCCTGAGACAGCGATTTATAGCAGTGGATATCAATGGGGAAAACGTGGAGTGAATCCGCACAGCAGCTCCGTGCTCAGGTAGCCATAACCCGCTCACCTTCTCAGAAACACCCTTTCTCATACAATTTATGGCCCTTACTCCACAGCTTTGGAGTGCTATTAAATAATATTGAGAGAGATTTATCCTTCTGCTGGCCTAAATCAGGCGACTGAATTGATAAATACTAAGTGACATAAACAATGTATGATGTCACTGTATGACCCTGCCATGTCCCTGACAAGTTCTACAGGGAACAGTGTGGTGGCTAACGCACAACTCTGGGACCAGTTTGGAGTTTGAATGTTCTACCCATGTTGTTGTAGGGTTTCCTCCAAAAATAGTCCAAATTATACAAAAGCAGCATATTGCCTATAGATGTGCATTTATGTGTCAATGGTGTGTGAGTCTGCCCTGCGATGGGTGTCTTATCCTGGGTTATTCTTTGTCTTGCACCCGTAGCTTCTGCGCCCATAGGCTCTGACACTGAATAAGATAAGCAGGTACAAAAAATGGATGGATGCATTATATTCTACATTCTTGATAAGTTATGTGACTGGACTAGAAAATGAGGCTTGTTGGCCACATCTGGAAAGGTAAGGCTGATATCCTGGATTGCAACAACTGCAGGGGGATAAGACTGCTCTCAGCGCAGTGTCCTTGCTAGGGTCACTCTGGGTTTAAACCTATCTGTTGGTGAGGAAGAATTCACTGATTTTGACTTTGCTGATGATGCAGTGATCCACATGGTGTCTGAGTGTCTGCATTTGTGAGTGTCCTGGATCAAAACCAAGGTCCACGCCTAAATGACCTCTTGGGCACAGCCATCAGCAGTGTGTCTGTCTACAGAGAGACTGTTGAACTTGTCAAGAGGTTCACTTACATTGGCAATGACATTCATGACTCTTCCTCTGAAGTCAGAAGACAGATTGGGAGAGCATGGGGGTCATGAGGTTGTTGCAATGGGGTATGCAGCGTTCCTAATATCTTTGTAAGAGGAAGAAGGTCCAAGTCTTTAGAGTTCTGGTGCTCCTTGTCACCAGGGGGAACCAAGGGGATGCCCACGTAACACCTGGTTGCAGCAGATAGACGTGCCACGTGTCGGTTTGGGGGGGGGGGGGGGGCCCCGCCATGGGGTCCGGAGGGGTTTTGTTGTGTGGGGGGGGCAAAAAAAAGCTGTAC
>JAODKM010000037.1:5461675-5481939 GCA_026780845.1 Petrocephalus sullivani | reverse complement strand
GGCGGACGCACCCTGCCCCGGTGGGCGCGGGGGAGGGCCCCTCGCGCGGGGGGCGGGGTGCGGGGGCGTGCGTCTCGTCATGGTGTCCAGAGGTGTCTTGTTGTGTTGGGGGTGCAAAAACATGCTGTACCAGTGTATGCTCCCCAACCTGACTTGACCTGACCTGTTAGAGTTGGCCAGAAAGTTTAGTGTTTCGATAAAAAATTTAATCACATAAATTTATATTGTCAAAGGCTTTGGAGGTGAATTTTAAGTGAAAAGGTGTATTTCCTTGAACGCAGTCATTTTCTTGATGCCAGATTCTTGAAGTTTCTGCAAGTGCTGGCCTACTCGCAGTGGGGTCATCAGCACAGGTACTATAATTTTCCATAACACCACAGTACATGAAACACTATATATATATTTTTTATTTAAACAATATGTTTGATTTGACTTTTAAAACTCAAGCTTTCTATATAGTCATAAAATTTCAGTAACTGTAGTTCATTTTTCCTAGTTTTTACTGCCAGGCCTTCAGAATCACCAATACAGAAAAAAAATTACTTGTGTTATATGAGTTTACAACTGCTATCGGTGCACTTTTCGGTGGATTATTGACTGACAGATTGCTTATATTTAAAACATGTTGTTTTATCGGGTGTTCGGCTATTGAATTATGTCTCACAGTTGCCTCTCCCAATCACGCAGAAAGGTGTGAAATTATTTTGACGTCAAAGACCAAAATGTTTCATTGTCAACTGAAAGGCCAACTTCGCGAAAACTGCACCGCGTAGGGGTTAGTTACCAAGAAATAAAGGTTATCAAAAAGCAACATTCTTTTTCCCCATAAATGTATATATACTGCATACTGTACAGTCTAAATCAAATATTACTGTATTGATCCACAACAATACCGATGTATAGAAAGGTCAGGCGGTGTTTGAAAATATTTTGTGTAGCTGATGATTATTCCAACAATGATGGATTACATGCTGTGTAATATATCGGTTTCGCATTTTTCCACCAGAATATGACTAATGCATCGAAATTCTACACATTACTGCTTACTGTGGTAGAAGTGGTAGATGCAGAGAAGGACGGTGAAGCCAGTTAGGGCAACGACGGAGATTAATTCACTGCTGAGTCCGCCTTTTTGCTGAAATTAAATATTTAAGGAAAACACAGAGGGAGGCGAGGGCAGGGTTTGCTATAGATGTTGTTTCCCGTGAGCTATGAATAATGTATTTCTCATGTTGGGGAAACTGAGAAACAGGCAAGCACATTAAATAAGTCTAATATCATCTTTTTATGTATAACCATTAATCCATGTTTTAAGATACTTAGACAACCACTCAAATTCTGAGTTTTTATCCTTTTTGAATCGTGTTAAGAATTAAAGTACAGTAATATGACTTGTTCTGTTATGTCCTCTGGGTCTGATGGTTTCTGGTAGGAAGCATAGTTTGCACCTCAAAAGATATTTAGAATATAGATATAGAAAAGCAAACTTTCATTGTCCATACAAATATCTCCATACAATGAATAAAATGAGTAAAACCTAGAAATTATCGTAAATAACAATGTATACTGAATTAGATGTAACTGCTTTTATGTGACTATTTTTACATATTTACACGAGTTCATTTAAAAAATTTTAAATATTATTTTGTCCGGTTAACCGTTTTATATATATTTATTTTATATATATTTAGATGTATTTTATTTTAGGAACAAAAAATAAATCTAAATAGTAAGGTTAATCACGGGGAAGATGTGGTGTGATGTTGCTCAGAAAAGCCTTGATGAGAACCAGCAGGCTCGCTGGATGAGCACAGAGCAGGTTCTCCAGGGTGGATTGACAGTTACGATTTAGATTCTTCCTCCCTAGGGATGATGGCTGGTGATATGCAGAAGTGATAGTCACGAGCAGTGACAGATGATAGAGCGAAACAACTTCCTGCAAAGGAATTAAAACCAGACCCTACTAGTGTTTCAACAGAAACAATGTTATGCAGCCCTCAAGGGTGTTTCCTGTCTGTAAACAAAATCACCCCCTTCTCAAAGAATAATGCAAGTGTTTCAGTAGCATTTTTTATGAACTGTACAAGTATTATAAGTAGATATATCCATAATAGTAATCATCTCACAACTGTAATTATGAAATCTACTGAAAATATTATTAGTTTGGATTTGTTTTATTGTCAATTACGCACCATCACCATCATAGGTAGATTGTTTCACATGGCTGCGGTAGTTTCCGCACTATTACTTAGCAATCTTCAGTATAATTGCACACCTAATGAAAACATTGACTATACTGAAGATACAAAAGTCAGTAAATTATTCATTTTACAGTGCAACATGTAGAGAACCCACCCTGGCTTCTTCCCTGCTTAGGTCTGGTGCCTCACCACCTAGTTGGGGCAATATGGCTGCCAGCTGTGTTCCGTTTTCACTCCTTTACACCAGTGGTGAGGAAACCATGGTTACCATTGACACGCATGATGCAGACTATCCCCTGGTGGTGCATGGTGGGTTTGCTGCAGGCCACTATATAGATAACTATGGTGACCAGATGATCCATGTCAGGGGGGACATCTTGAGCTAGAACGTGACTTGTAAATGACCATTTCAGTTAAAAGGCCCTGGATTTCACTTGCTGTGTGCTGATTGGTCAGTCTCCTATAGTCATGCACGTACTACTATGTGAAATAGCCGGATGAGTTTTTGTTTCAATCAAGGAAACAAACCAGTCAAAGCGCAGGAATAACCAAACTATTTAGCCAAGCACAGGAGCCTTTCAAAAGTAGTTTGTAAAATCTGAAGCTTCTTGTCTGATATGGATCATCTGGTCAGAGTAGTTATATGCATACTGGCCGGCACTTCTTTCTAGGGAGCTTTCCCTTGCCACTTTTGCCTCTGGCTTGCTCACTGGGGGCTTTGTGCTGGGATAATGTAAAGCGCTTTGAGACAATCTAATATTGTGCAAATGAGCTGTACAAATAAAATTTAATGGAACTGAAGTGAAGTAGCCCAAGCTGTCTTTCCTGACATGGATTATCTGCTCAGCCTAATACAGCACATATACTGTATAAAGCGAGTACTGAAACTTACCTCCTCCGTTTAAACTTATTGCCCTACAGCTCAAAAACACAAGAAATACAATAACATTTTTTCCAAGTGGAAAAAGGACCCTAAAAACAAAAATAAATGGTTTGTATAAGACAGCATCCCCCGACTGAGTTAATACTCAGTGAACGCAGCCTTCAGTTGAATTACAGCCTGGAATTTGATACATTTCCACCAGCTGTGCACATCTGTCTTGCCCACTTTTCTCCACAGAGCGCTTCCTGTTGGTGACTGCTTGGTGATCACTGGTGAACTGACCCCGCTTGTCTTTCATAAATAAATAAAGAAGGGGGAAAAGCACTTTTATAGGCCTTACTTTGAACTTTTACTCTGTATTTGATCCAGTCGATTTATGCAAAACATAAGTGTATGCAAACAACCCGTACCATCTCATTTGTTCTGACTGACAAGGCCCTTGTAATTACATAGTGTGTTTAATATGCTCATAAGACACTGAGGCCAAATGACTAAACTGTCTTTTTCTTAGTCTGAGGGATTAATATTCTTTCCAAGGGAGAAATGCCACTGTCAAATATTGATATTGTTACTTTATTTGAATATTACAAAATATTTCAAATATTTTAGAATAACTGACCCTTAAAAAAACTATTAAATTTAAGCAATATTTATACATGGTTTATACAATGTTGATTAAAACTGCGTACCATCGTGTAGTGGAGTGCCTGGGAAACTGAGCTAATATGATAAACAGTTCTAACACAGTTCTAGCTGTGCGCTGTTCCTTCACTGCAGGGTATAATTCAGTTCAATTTAATTTATTTTTATATGGCGCCTTTCACAACCAAGTCGCCCCAAGGTGCGTTAGATGAAAGTGTTGTACATTACAGCATCATTAAGGGGGAGCGATGCAAAACAGGGAAAAGACAAATAAATGAAAGAAAGAATGACAACAGAGGAGAAGAACCAAAAACTCCCAAGTAGGGAGGAAAAAAAACCTCTGGGGGTCCACAGTAAACTGGCTGCCCCCCCCCGGGCATGCTAACGTTATGGAAGTATGGCACCGGTGGGTCCTGCTATTTAGCATAGCTAGCATTTGCATGGCGCTTAGGTGAATATTAGATTTCTCATGCTTGTGAAATTTTTCAGTGCCTTTGCCCTGGTTTGAGAAGCCATAATAAACCAAGATGGAATCAAGCCCTTCTGGGAGATGAGTTTTTTTTGCCCAGTCCAGAAATGCAGGTATCGCAACAAACACGATTGGAATGTTTCAAGTACTGCAGCCATTTACGCCGGTCAAGGGCCTCAAAAATTCCGCCGGTCAAAAATGAGCGAAATTGACTTTCAGTCCCAAAACACCTTGCTGGAAGCTGAAATTCCTTAGCTAGAATGGCTGGCCTGGACCTTCATTTGTAATGCTGACGTTAACTGAATTGGCCTTCTCAGCTGGAAGAGAAAGGGGGTTTCATGATACACTTGACTGGTTCTGGCCCTCAGCTAGAAAACTACTACCAGTAACAACAGGCACTAACAACTCCACAGTGAGGGGATGGGGGGCTCATTGTGCCAGTATCATCATATACTCAAATGGTCTTTTTGGAGAAATAACCTCTGAGCCATTGCAAGATAATTAGCATAACACTATGTGATTCTTTGATGAAAAGTATAGGCATGGTCATGCTGCCCTATAGTATTCTGACACTGCATTACCACCACCAACCAGAGGGGAGCTGATACAGCCGTAGTGTCCCTACTTTCAGCGGAACTGAATGGTACCTCAGGGAAGATTTCGGGTAAAGAAGAAATTTTCTGCTTTGTTCTCAACCATTAAAACTTGCCTTACATTTGCCATGTGGGAAATAAGGCAGTCAGCTTGTGGCTTCAGGATTCCATATTCGCAGGATTTCTACAAGGTCATTGCAGGAACATAATTATGTCTCACGCCGTGGAGCTCTGCGGAAACTGAGTGTATTTGTTAAATGTCAGTTGCAATTAAAGTTGATAATAACTTCATAAAGGTCGAGACAACCCACATAGTTAACTCAGAATTCAGTGTCATTCAAAATATGTAAAAAGATTATCATGACAGCCTCACAGCTATAGTTAAGGGAATTAATATTCTCGGACTTTGATATCGGATCTTGATAAGGAAGACTCCTCTTATGAAATAGAGCCACCTTCACTTGTTATTGTCATGATTAAACAATGTTGCTGTGTTTGCCTTAAAATAATGAAATGATTTAAATGATAATTTTAAGACATGCACATTTTCACAGGTTTCCATGTAGTTTTATAAAATATAAAATAAGAGTAATAAAACATAACCTATACACCTGAACTACATTCCTCTTGAAAGTTAGAAAAAAAATCTGAGGGCTTGAAGGAAATCCTCTTTTATATTTGGAGATAATCAGAATCATACAGAATAATTGGGTATATTCAAACATTAAGAATACCTTCACAGCAATTGTACAATCTTTACTGATGCACTCATTTGCTCCCATAACTGCTTTAGGTAAGAAATTCTTTCAGATAGTGTTGCGAGTGTAAATTATTGCACACTGACAAGTACATCGGGCAGAATGGTGGCACAGTGGTTAGTTTTGCTGCCTCACACCTCTGGGGTCAGGAGCTTGAGTTTCGCCTCTGTGCTATGAGTGGCTTTGGCGCTTTCTCCGTGTATCATGTTTCATCCAGGATTTTTGGTTCAAAGAAAAGACATGCAGTTAGGCCAACTGGAATCTCAAAATTTCCCTGCAATGGGCTGGCATCTCGTATAGGAGATACCCCTGACGCGTGCTCTCCGCTGCCTGGGAGAAGCCAGGTTAAGTGGTTGGAAGATGGATGGATTGAAATGTAACAAAAAAAAAAGAAATAATTCCTATTCTAGAATTTGTGAAGTTGAGTAGAGAAACGTGGATTGATGGGAAGAAAAGACAACTTGAACCCTTGTATGTCTTAACGATACCTGGAAGGCATGTTAATCTTTCTGGAAGTCATTTTGCTATAGCAATTAAAATGATGGCCTTCATGGACCATGGTTCTTCACTCTTCACTTCTGCATTTGTCAATTATTTGGCTGCTACTAAAATAAATGAAGTGTGACTTGTTCTGGTACAGCTTGTTATGGGCTTAGAACAGCTGGTGAACTTTAAGCAGAATGACTTTGCTTCTTATGGTGCTGAATCAGTCGCTGCTAATGGGTTTTATGAGGTATGGAATAGGCTGGTCTGTTGGTGCCTTTGATAGTCATTTCCCATCACCTAAAAAACTACAAACATCCACACAATCAGCCCACCATTGCACTATATATAGCGGCAAGAAACAATCGTGAATTACCCAGTCTCTGCATTACCTGCTCGTAAAATGTGATCTTCATGTAGGTCACAAGTGTAGACAAGCACAATGTGTTTCAGCTATCAACATGCAAACAGTTACAATCTTTTATCTCGTTATTGAACACACCTATCAAACATTTACAGTGCTGTGCAAAGCGTGAGACATTTATATTTATATTTCTTAGCATTTAGCAGGTGCTCTTAGCCAGAGCGACTTACATAAGCGCTGAAAGACTCCAGTAGCAACAAATAATAATAATAATAATATCTGGTAAAAACTCCTTTGGCAGCAATAATTTTAATGGTAATTGTGGATCAGGCATGAATTTTGAAGCATTCGTCTTTCCAGAACTGCTTCACCTCTACTGTATTCTTGGGACGTCTGGGCTCTGACTGAGGTGCCCCAGAAGGCGGAGTTCCTTTTTTTAAAGCCATTCTGCTGTAGTATTACTTTGCAGTTTAGGGTCATTGTGATGCTGTATCACCCGACTTCTGTTGAGCTTCAGTTGACAGGCAGTCTCGACACGTACTGTAGAACACCTTGATAATCTTGGGGATTTATTCTTCCTTTGATGATGGCAAGGATACCCCTTCCACCCACCATACTTCACCAATGGGACGATATACACCACATAGTGGTACATGTTCTTCCTGAACAACTCAGCCTTAGCATCATCAGAACATAAAACATTTTCCCAGTAGCGCTGCGGAGTGAAAAGGCAGTCTTTGGTGAACTTTAGGTACACAACAGTGGTTTTCTGGCCTCCTTTAAGGTGAAGGTGAAGGATTGATAATATCTCTAATCCACACCTCCCAATTTGTCTCGGGCTCCAAATAGCTTTTGTTGAAGTCATTAGCCTATGAATTCACTTACATTTTTCAGCCTACACTGAATTTTTTAACGATGTGTTCAATGTACACGAACAATATAATTGTTACGGTGCGGCAAGACGCGGGCAGAAAAAGGATGACGATCCACTTATGACTCCAAGACAAAAAGGCGTTTAATGACAGAACTGGAAACAACAGGGACAAACCACGGAATAGAGAGACCGCGAGGGGCCTGACGTGAAGGGCCGGGTGGGACGGGTGCTGACCCTAACAATAACATGTATTACATTAGACTGTGTTTGTTCATTTTTTGTAACTTAGATGATAGGCCATATTCTAAGATAAATGTATACATATATGCAGGTCATTAGAATGTATTGGCATACTTTCTCCTGCCACTGTGTATTCTTATGCACAGAATTAAAAATACAGAGCTGTTGTTTCACATCTCTGCATGTTTAGCTCATTGGGGAATTTTTCTGTATTTGATTTGAAATAGGTCATAATGAAACTGGTCCATAGCCAGACATAAATCTCATGGGGCGTCCGCGAGCCCTGTGGATCAGTCCTTGTTGGAATATTTTGCAGAGGTACGCCTCTGCAGATTTTGCAGACCAAAGGCCTGAAGCAAATTTCAAGGGGGGTTCAAGCCCTTCATTTTACTATGTGGAAACTTGCCTGCAATTAATTAAACAAATGTAACAATATACAGTAAATAATGCCATTAAGAGGGTGCACATACAATCCATTTAAAGTCAATTTTAACTAATCCTTTGTCAAAGTACTCATAAAAGTGCTCAATGAAAAATTTTGTTAAATTTGTCTGATATGCAATGGGTTTGGCTCCCTGCCCTGGGTTATTCCCTGCATTATGCTGGGACAGGCTATGGACCCCCAAGGCCCACATGGTATAGGAAATGCATCATGGAAAATTAATGAATGGATAGATGGACAAAAAAAATGAATGAATAGATGAATGAATGAACTCTTAATGCTTCAGCATACCAAGACATTTTGGACAATTCTGTTTCCAACTTTGTGGGACAAGTTTCGGGAAGGCCCCAGTGCACAAAGCATGGTCTATAAAGACATGTGTGAGTTTGGTGTGGAAGAACTTGACCGGCTCACACCGAGCCTTGACCTCAACTCCACTGGGAAGGACTAGAATGGAGATTGCAAACCAGGTCGTCACGTTCAACGTCTAAGCCTTCCCAGAAGAGTGGCAGCTGCTATAGCTGCATAGGGGGGACCAGCTTCATACTGATGCCTATGGATTTAGAATAAAATAAAATGGCCAGGTGTCACAATACATTTGTCCATATAGTGTATATTTAGTATGGAACTAATACTTTTCTTCACAAACCCAACCATAAAAATGGCATTGTATTCGACACAAAAAAAATGTAACTGAGTTAAGTGTATTATCAAATTAATCATATTAATTTAACAAAGTGCACGACATACCAGCCGCCACGGAAGAGTTTGGTACTTAGATGGCTTTCACAGTCTTTACTGGGACCCACCTGCGATTCATGATCCATTAATAGGCCAGACTATTATATTTTGTTTTGCTAGTTACTTGTAGTAAGAACATTTAATACATAAAAAGATATAGACAAAACATATAACCTAGCCTCCTCTGAAATTTAGCAAACTTATATCTAAGCTTAAAACTTCCACTTACATTACTTTATCATCATTCTGACTAACTGATTTTGCTCATCTTCCTAAGATGCATTCCTGTTTCAATAATGAGGCTGTTCATGGGGGGAAAAAATGGGCAAGTCAATTATTAAAAAGACAAGCGACAGTCACTCGGTTGTCACATTAATAGATGAAAATGCTATAAATCCAGTCATGCTGGTTCAAGTGCTAGCAGGAATTAGAGCTGACACCTTCTTCTGTGCAGGATTTCTATTACAGCTGGAGGCTTGGATGAATAAATGCCCAGTATACCCACCTGTTCAACCTCATTATAAGTGGATATATGATGGACACTTTGACAGCTTGGAGCTAGAGACGCCAACTCCTACAGGTCCCCAGGCTGTCACAGGGTACAAACAATTTACATAACATCTTACCATATAGCCTAGCAACCTGACATTTTCCATTACATGTAAATTGTCAGTAGGATTTCAAACCTAATTGTCAAGGAAAGTGAAATGAGGTGAGATAGGGAGGTATTTAAATAATCATATAGTAACTTTTATGAATTTAAACAGCTAAACTATGCTCTTCTTGTAGAAGTGGATATAAGACATTTTTGGGCGCATAACTGTTAACATCCTTATGGCCTGTTAAAGAGAGACTTGAACTTGATTTTATGCGTTACGTAACTTTCAGAATCAGTGACCGGAGCGACTTTTCACCACTTTCTCACCATTAAACCAGTGGAATATATAATTTTCCAAAGATAACAGTATTATATTCGGTCATTTGTGAAAACATAAAGCACAATTGTGCATTGTATTTGAAAGTCCATATATTTTTATACTCTTGTATTCATATAATTGCTCACCCCGATGTACACATATTTCAGATAGCCATAAATACACATAGTATACTATAAAATAAATTACTTATCCATTACCATCATCTGAGTGCCATGTTACTGAAATGTAGATAGGTTACACTAAGTAGCCGATAACTCTATGAAAATAATTACTGAGAGTCAGCTGTAGTTTTGGCCTTGCTGATGTTGTTTGAGGGTTCCTGGATCTTTACACGCTCATGTCACTTCATTCCAAAGTTATAACGTAAATCATTACACTTAGCTACATGTTCTTTTCTAAGAAAGTTTGTACCACAAACAGTAAACTAGTGCTCAGTGTATTAGTACTGCTTTGGATTCAATTTTTGAAGTGAAGGTCAAATGTCAGGCCAGAGACAATGGCGCATTCTGGGTGAGTAACTCGCTGAAGGCTCCTCACTTTGCTTCAGTAACATATGTAATTCTCCTCCTTTTTATTCTCCATCATCTATTTGTCCCAGAAGTCTGCATGACTACTAAGGGGGAGGCTTACAGATGCTCAGACAAACAAAATTCGAATCACGACTACAACAGCCTCCAATGTATTGAAGTCTCTCATCTTTCAAAGCGCTGGGCAGGCCCCACTCAAAAGTTCTCAGGTTTTCAAATCTGTGCTTCTGCTATGCAATCTCTGAGAAGTGATCAAAATATCAGTCTTTGATTTGAATTTTTATATTGCATTTAATAACAAATACAGACACCTCTTCCTTCAAACACGCAGGCAGAAGTTCTTTGGCACAGATGGGATCAGTCAGGAGACGGCACCCTCTGTGTTGTCGGTTCCTGGAGAAATAAACAGCATTTGCTTACCTTTTTTGCACCCACCATTTCCCCAGCGTGGGCTTTAAGCTCTGTCGGAGAGAACAGCCCTGCCCCCTGCTTGGGCCAGTTAGCGGCTACCATCTGGTTAGCATTCCTGACATGCGGTTTCCAGGATTCTTCTGAGGATGCTGTTGTTGTCGTCCTGGTGCTAATCACCCCCTGTTGGTGCGTCGCACGTTCCTCGTCAGCTGTTGCATCACCTCTCCGGGTTTTATCTTCTGGAGGTACTGCTCGAAAGAAAACTGGGTCACTTCACCGGGAAAGATGGGCAGCTACCTACAAGTCATGCCAGAAGCAGACAGCAGCTGTCTCCTACACATTAGCGCGGCCGTTATAGCCGGCACGGGAGTACATGTGCAGAATGTGGGGCAGGAAAAACATTCACCACTGAAGCATTATAACTCACATCAGCAGCTCCTCCGGCATCGTGTCAAGGACCTCACCAGAGGCAAGTGAGCTCAATTTGGTCTTGTACGACAACCCTCATTTCGCCTCAGTATACAGACAACAATACTGGCTGCCACGACCACTGAATGCTGGAGAGCTCCTACCACCCAGCCGCTTTACCCAGCACTGGGACTGTACTGGTCTGGTCCCAGTCAGCTGCCACTGAATCATCACTTCCTGTAGGCATGCTACACAATCTCACCCCTCCATTTACTGGTATTTCTGCATTTCTGGGTTTGTCTTGCCCTGGTTTCCATTCAAAGTCTGCATAATAAATTGAAGCAACCTTCTAAACCATCAAAAGCTGTCATTTTGATTGGTGATGGACTGGGAAAATCACACATGGTGGTTTATAACAAGCCTGAGTCTGTGGTTAGCACAAAACTAAAGCCAACAATACAAATATACATAGGTAAGACTTAAGCGTAAATTTAACCTAAATGGCATATATAATAAGGCAGATAACTGGATATTTAGTGTGTGAGAAAAATTGCTGAACTGTGTTCTGGATTCCGAAAGAGCGCCACCTCCCCCAGGGCTACTTAGCTGGGGTCTTGTGATCCCCAGGAGGCGTGGTCTGTGGGGTCATGTGATCCCCAGGAGGCGTGGTCTGTGGGGTCATGTGATCCCCAGGAGCCGTGGTCTGTGGAAGTTACACATCCCCAGGGCATTGTCTTCCCTCCACAGTGGACCCGATTGCCGTGTCCAGACAGTGGGTCTGGAGGTATTTTGAGAGAATTGTCTGGTTCTTTATACTCCACTCCCTGGTGATGCATACTTCCTGCAATTAGAGGCAAGGTCATCCGCTTTTTTGTATGAATGCGCAGTGGATTTTAGAAGTCCTTTTGATATGTCAGACATATCACAGAAAAAATATCTAAAGAAACAGAGAACAGCATGTCATACTTATAATACTAGTGTTATGAATGACCATTTATAATGTAGTTTCACAGCTCCTCATTAGCGATGAGCTGGGAGGCTTTAAATTGATGACAATCCTAGTTAATTATCTTACTTGCTGCTCCTGCCTGTAGACTTTAAATCACCCTCTAAATCCCCTCTCTCATGGCTCCTTTAGAATGGTTCTCTTTAGTCTTAATTTCCCTTCACATACTAATCAGCGATTTAAATAAAGAAATCAGTTGAGGACCACGAAGTATAGCTGGTCATGAATTTTTAGATATTATACCGATCCTAACTTTGACCAATACTGATACAGTTAATTACATATTTAACTTCTTTTCACTCCCAAGTATATTCCTTTAGTCAGTAAGAACAAAATGGACCAAGCAGTTAACCATGTTGCACTAGTACATATGCGATGAATAATATTTAATTATACATTTATAAAATAATTGCATTGATATACGTCAAAATAAAAATACTCTGATAAGAGAAATGCCAGGTGGAGAATCAATCAAGAAGAGTGCTGAAATGCGTACAGGCATTGTGAAGAGCTTATTGTTCAATGTGTAGTTCAGCAACGCTCACTCCTGTTCTGGTGTGTTTGGCAGGGTGTCAGGGTGGCTCCGTGGCCAGTGCTGTGGCCTCAGTAGATTCCAAACCGGGCTTTGTGTGCAGCAGGCATTGGCAGGCTCTTTGTGTTTCTATGTAGGCTTCATCCTGAAATGGACCGGCATCCTCTGCAGGTGCTGCTTACCTCGTGCCCTATGGTCACTGGGACAGGCTCCAGACTCGCTGTGCTCCTTGACTGGATAAGCAGTTATGAAAAATGCATGCATTCGTACATCTAAACAAGAGCTGGCTGCACTGGCCATCTGGCATACCAGACATTCTCCCGGTGGGCCAATGGCTATGTGGGTCAGCAAATCTATTGTGGGGGACCCCAACTTGGCAAGATTTCCCCCAAAGTCCAGGGCCGATTTTTAATCCCAGTCCAGCCCTAAACAGAAACAGATATAAATATTCTGCATATAAATATGCATATAAATTATATTTAAAAACAGGAATGCAAAGCAATCTTTAAATCTGAATCTATGTCAAAGGACTTTTAATTTTTGCCATTTACAGCTTGAAATATATTCAGACATTAGATTTACTTCCTTTATATAATCCTACTGGCTACCAACAGGACTAGTCATAACCGGCACGATTCTTCTTCCCTTGCTGTCTCTCCTGACTGCATTAAATACCCATTGGGGTGAGCAGAATCCATCCATTATCTGTCCCCATTTAAGCCATCCATGCATTATCTGTACTCATCCATCCTATCTATCTGTTTTCTGTACCTATCCATTCCATCCATCCATTTCCTGTACCTGCTAGTCCTATTCAGGGTCACGGGGGACCAGAGCCTAACCCAAAAAGCTACAGGCACAGAATAACCCAAGGTGGGGCACCAGCCCATCACAAGGGCACACACACACACACACACACACTAGGATAATTAGTTAATGCCAGTTCTCCCCTGCATTGTTTTGGACTGTAGGGGGGAGCCGGAGAAACCGATGACAACATGCAAATTCCACACATGGAGCCACGGTGGAGACATTGGTCCCGAGGTTGTGAAGCTAACCACTGCACCACCAGCACGAGCAGTGAGAGAAGTCGATTGTTTTCTCCAGATTGCTTGCCAGCTGAGGCTCGTTTGGCTTCTGCGTGTCAAGGTGAGGAATTAGTAGCAGCGGGTCGTGGTGCCGTCGAGCGAAATTGTCAGCACCGCTGCGTCATTCATTTAGTGCAGTGTTTGCAAATCCGGTCCTCAGGGCCCCGCAGACAGTCCATGTTTTTGGTCTCTTTAGCTCCTGGGAGGGAAGCAAAAATGTGGACTGTCTGGAAATGAGCTGAGAGGGAAGCAAAAATGTGGCCTGTCTGTAGTAGACATTGGAAAACACTTATTTAGTGTATAAATGACAAGAAAGACATCTACACTGCATCTGTATATACTGAAATAATATAATATAATATAAAGAATTATTAATTAACATGCCAGATATTACTTAGATTGTAGTAGAGCGCACTGGAATATAAGAATATGCTCCTCTATCTTTCCCATAAGTCAAAGCCTTTTCAAGGCATATATTTATGCAGACAGACGGTCCCACACAGTGATTGCAGGGGAAATGTTGATGGACCCATGCGGAAAACCAAATGCCCAGAGACTCCTTTCTACCTTCAGAGTACAGGAAGAAGTGCAATTAGGATCCCATCAATGGTGCAGCAGCCCCAGCGTGTCGGATTCACTCGAGCAGCTCAGGGGGCCACTGAATAAGAAAACGATGTCGCTCTAATTTACCAACTAATTCATTTCCAGTTTCTTGTATTAATCTTAAAAGAGAAAATGGGTCATGGCAGATGGGAGATTGGCAGCATAGCTAAGGGAACTGGCCATCTGCCTTAGCTTTCTCTCAATACACATTTTCTTTTTTAAATTTCTTCTTTAGTAAACAAGGTCAGAATGCAACTGTGCACTCCAACATCCTGTGATGTTTAGAGCAACATCTTAGAGACAAAAATCTGCTTTTAATGTCTGGACACATATTTTACTTCTAATCAAGATATTACCATAAGGTCAAAGTTTTTTTGACATCAAGAGGTACACTTTCATATTTTGATTATATGCAGGTTTTTTTTGTCAGACTATTAAAAATATATGCGTTACTTTGACCTACGACCTAGTTAGCCATACACTGGTTATATTTGTTTTCACTTTCAGTTTGATCTAAAGTAACGCGTTAGGTCAACTGCACTTTCATAATACTTTAATAATGCATTCATGGAACATTCAGTGCAATTTCCTAATGCATTCATAATGCATTCATAAGCAACATGGAAGTATACCATCGACATTCTATCGACAAAAACTATTGGAAACCTGGCCATTACACCTACAGGAACTATTATGACATACTGTTATAAATCCATAGGCTTCTACAGCTGCCACTCTTCTGAGAAAGCATTCCGGAAGATTTTAGAATGTGACTGTGTTTTATTGCCCATTCATCCAGAACAGCATTTGTGAGGTTGTGATGTCAGACATGTCTGGTTTGCAATCTCCATTCTAGTTCATCCTTAAAGGTGATGGATGGGGATGAAGTCAAGACTCTGTGTAGGCCAGTCAAGTTGGTCCACACCAAACTCAGCCAACCATGTCTTTATGGACTTGTTTTGTGGTCTGGGGCATGATCAGGCTGGAACAGAAAGGGCCTTCCCCAAACTGTTCCCACAAAGTTGGTAACGTAGAATTGTCCAAAATGTCTCGGTTTACTGGAGCCAAACTTTACAGTTGGAACAATGCAGTCAGGCAGGTAACGTTCTCCTGGCATCTGGCAAACCCAGACTCGTCCATCAGACTGCCAGACAGAAAAGTGTGATTCATTACTCCACAGACGTTGCTCCAGAGTGCAGTGGCGGGGTGCTTTACACCACTCCATCTGACACTTGGCAAGGCACTTGGTGATGGGAGGCTTGTCTGCAGATGCTCAGCCATGGAAGCCCATTCCATGAAGCTCCTGCTTCACAGCTTTTCTGCTGGGGTTAATGCCAGAAGAAGTTTGGAACAGAGTATGGAGTCAACACAGAGTTGGCCTCAGGACTGACTGACCCCATGAACAGTGCAGCTGTGGCAATGGGTCTGAATGAAACCCCTGAATTCAATGATATTTTAATTTAATTTAATAACTATATGGTGTCCCAATACCGTTGTCCATATACTGTACCTTAACAGCTTCAAAATGCATTCATAACAAACATTATAGTGCTTGTTATTATCATATAACTTCTGTTATCAATGTATATTATAGTTGTTATGGTCTGTTAGGATGTTATGGTGTACTTAGATGCTGCTTATGAGTGCATTATGAATCCATTATGAAGGTGCAGTCAATGTAAAGAGATACCCTGCATTTCTATTGTCTATTATATTGCCAAGCAGCAAAATAAAATATAATGAACACATATTTATGGACGAATTTGTTCATTATAAAGGCTGGGTGGCTGACCAATGAACTGTGAGATAAAAAATAAAGCACACTTAAATTTTTAATAATTACCAGTCCACAGTTTGGATCAAGTTATATGCTATTAGCTAGAAGCCAACATTATTATGCTAATTGTCACTGAACATTTTGAAGCTGAGCTTAATCGGACCTATTATTCTTATTGCGGGTTATCATAGAGGTATAATGTATGCGAAGAGAGAGGCCTCTGCACCCTTATCAGCCCTAACAGCTCCTTTGCTGTTGCTGCAGTCTCTGCGGGCTGCCGTTTCTGCTCAGGTCCCCAAAGGCTTCTCCGCGGTGTCCCCAACGTTACCAATGGAAACACCATCCTCAAAATCCACCTCACACTGCTCTTTCCCTTCAGATTTGCTACAGTAGCCTTCACCACAGAATAATATCTTGGCCACATGGTCTGTTACACACAGAAAAAAGAATTACATGTCCCGGAACATATTCTTCTGCAGCTCTGCATGGGTCTTAGGAAGTGCACCTGGCACATGCCCTGCTAGGGGCGGTATGTCGCTCACAGGCTGGGGGCTTCTGCCCATGCCCATGGCCAGCAGAGTAATCCTATCACTGGTGATATGATTTAGCAGGGCCCTAACCCTCTACTGCCCCAGGTATGTAGCCGACTTTGCTCTCTGACCTCACTTGCTTTTCTTACTTCTATGCTGCTCTTGGACAAGAGTGTCAGCTAAATAAGTAAATGCTAATGTTATATGGATCCCCGCTAGCCCAGGAATTAAAGCCCTAGGGAGGTCAGTGCTAGCTGGGAATCTTTACCATGCTTTTATCAACTCTTATTAAATGTAGTTTACTTTTTGCAACATATTATTTCAATAAGCTTGAAGTACTTGAAACAAATTGTGCCAGGCGTATGTTTGTTGTTTATTAATTGACATAGATAAATATTTGTTATGCTGTATATAATCTGAGAACAGGAGAGGCTGAACTGCAATTCAGAGACTCTGACAGTGAGGTCTGCTGCCCGCAGCAACTGTCCTACCCTGTCATTTGAGCTGCAAGGTCCAGGACAGAGTCACCAGGACCGTGTCACGGAGGGCTACATAGAGACAGGGGGAGTGGAAGCCTGGATGCAGGTGGACAGCTAATTGTAATACTGTATGGGGGGGGGGGGATTTGCAAGCTGTGAATCAGGAACAAAGGACAAATTAAAGAGTGGGAACCAGAAAGACTAGAGGATCTGCAAGCCATGGTACCAGAGGGACAAACGACAATAAATATCCAGGGAGAAGCAAGTGCTCTGACGCCAGAAACCAAGTTAGAAAATGTTCACTGGGATGAAAAAGAGCAGTGATTGAAAACCAAAGAAACAGCAGGCTGCTAAAAAATCTGAGCGAGCTCGAGACATACCAGTAGGGAACATGAAGCCGAATCCCTGAGGTCTGCTGCCAGGCTGTTTATATAGGCAACACAGCTCATTAAAAAGAATAACATCCAGGCCAGGTCATAGGTCAAAGTAAGTGTCTGCATCCACTGTGACCATGCAACCTCGGCTCCCCCTGCAGGACTGTAGAAGGCATAACAGCATTGTCTGCCCAGAAGTACATGCAGCTTCATACTTTATTTGTAGTTATGTTGCTTTGCATTGATGATAATGATTCTGAAGTACTTAACCTGTATACATTCATTATTCATGCGAACAGCATGCTTTATGAGGACATTGACTGGTACATTTCCTAGATTAAGGGCTCGCTTTCTTTAGGCACCAGTGGTGAGGCCCTTAATCGGAATGTAAACGTGAGTAAAACTAAATTAGAACTCTATGTATTTGGTACAAATGCATAAGCTTATGAAGAGAAAGAGTAAGAAAGTGGAATGTGGATGTTGCACTGCGGCACCCAGCAGAGGCTAAAAATGACATTTATAAGAGCTACAAAAGTCAATGCAGTAAAATATACCCTAGTCAGCAATCATACGTAGACATATTTGGCATTGGATGAACTCTTATGTTATGTTAAGTAATGTTGGCAGCATCATGAAGAGTTCTACACTCTCACAACTACAGGGTTGTGATTCAAACCGAACCAGTGAACCACGCCCATGGATCAGCGTCCGCAGTATGTGCGTGCTCTGTAAATAAAATTATCTTTAAATTGTCAAATTAATGTTTTGTTCACTGCTCAGGGAAAATAAAGTT
This sequence comes from Petrocephalus sullivani, assembly GCA_026780845.1. Lineage (NCBI taxonomy): Eukaryota > Metazoa > Chordata > Actinopteri > Osteoglossiformes > Mormyridae > Petrocephalus > Petrocephalus sullivani. The sequence continues at coordinate 5,463,783 of JAODKM010000037.1, read as the reverse complement.
TATGTGTGTAGTCCACAAAATCCTGGGCAACCTTATAATTCTTTAAGCCATCTTTCATTGAGTGCTAGAATTCAATTGCTCTCTACTAATATATATATAAATAGAAATATAAATAATTTATATATATACACATATATATACAATACATATATGTTGACTGTTGGCTGTCCTTTATTATATTTTGTTAATACTGCAGCAAATGTATAAACCTCTACCATGTACAGTACACTGTAACATTGAGTAACTATGTTGCAGTACTTACCTTATAATTACTATGGCACTTATCTGTAAATAAGACTGTATCTTGCACTTTTGGTTAGATGCGTTAGCAGCGTTGAGGTAAGTTCAGGTAAGAAATTGTTGGCAACGCTGCATTTCAGGGATTTTGAGTCATTCTGAGCTGCAGATGGGTTAAATGCGTTAATATTTTTAATCAGATTAATCACGCGTTAACGCGTCAATTTTGACAGCCCTAATATATATATATATATATATATATACATATATGAAAATCATCATGTATCATTTTTTTTCTTAGTGACCATACATTTTGTACAAGATGGCCAGCATGATCACGAACGGAACCTTCAATCATGATATTGGTGTCTTACATACTGACTGGAAATTATAGTGAATTGAGAAACTACTACACTGCCACATTGGACCAATCGGCATCAACCACTCTGTTGGGCATCTTAAACGGAAACTGCAAAGTGAGATAAGGCTATTTCCAGTTGTGTTTTTTTCCCAGTACATGGAGGCGCCTACTTCTGAAACATCTAAGCCACTTATGCCATGACTAGACCCTGAAACAATGCCTTTTCTGGCTGAATCACGGTAAAAATATACTGGCATTTTTCTGCGTGCAATTTGTTAAATCCCTCATCGCTGAATGAGAAAGGCTGTCAGGCATTCCCCCACAGGCCTACTCCCAGAGATATGCTACGCAATTAATATCCCATTCCATGCTGCATGATATTAATAACATTACACAGCAGGATGTGCTGGAAATTCCTTTATGAGTTAAATTAGGCTATGGAGGCTCACATCAGTTAATATGAGCTGATGTCTTCATCAGTTAGTGAGTGCGTGCATGACATGATAAGTTCTGTCTCCGAGATGTTTAAAGCATATAATGTCTGGTATATTGTGCACATACAACAGCTGGAAAATTCATATTTCATAGGTAGGTGGCTTTGTCTTTGCTCACAGCAGAAGACAGTATTGGTGATTTGCTGCATATAACTGTTGGCTGAAATATCAGCATGTGAGAAATAGTGTGCCAAGTTGCACAATGTATGGTGAATTAGTGGAAGGTAAAAGGTTGGTATGTACAGTCTGTCCATCCTCTTTCATTCAGCTGGCCACCTTGTACTAGATGTAGCTGCTACATATCCATGGATAATTTAAATGTTATGGAACTGAAAAGTGCGACATGAAACAAGTGTACGTCAAACTTGCTCTTGTGTTCTGTTCTGATGGAAAATCATCTACTATGTATATAACTTTTAAGGGACAATAAATGTTGGAATTCGGGAAGCAGTAAAATACTTTTTTCTCCTTTGAAGCATGCAATATTTTCTAGCAGCTCTGCAGGAGACAGTTGCCCAGAGAGATTCTGAGGTAATTCCTCCCACAGTTACAACTCCGACACTGAGGATCCAGTTAGCAGAGGTTCCATGTTAGCAGAAAATTAATAGCTTAGTCTGTATCCATGGTAGTTGGAAGTGAGGCTCAGAAGCAGACTGAACCATACTATTGACAAACTGCACTTGTATTGTGCTGCAATTCGGTGAGTAAATGATTTGGAGAGGCCAGGGCAAGTATCATATAGCAGAAAGCAAACAGGCTGGACCTGCTGTGCCCTCAATGCTTCACACTCCTCGGAACTGAAGGGGAAGGTACAGCTTTCATCACTTCAACATATAATGGCTTTTTATGATACACCGGATGCATTCTGAATAGCTTTTGCGGGACAAATTAGAGCGTGAACCTTGTTCCCATATGTACAGTGGTGGCCAAAATTATTAGTGTGGTAGTCAAATTTAACCCTAACCATCTATGGCTCGAATAATCCTCTATAATTCTATAGCTCTCACACAAAATAA
>JAODKM010000037.1:5442078-5454794 GCA_026780845.1 Petrocephalus sullivani | reverse complement strand
ATGTTCAGTTCAGTGGTGTTGTAATCATTGTGTCAGAAACAGAAGTTTAATAGCAAACAAATATCAGTCCGGAATATTGGTTATCGGACACATAAACGTGCAAATAATCGGCATCGGTATCGGTAATAAAAAATCAATATCGGCCGATCACTAGTTTCTACACTATGCCCTTGCATCATGCAATAGCCATACCCATGCTTTACCTGTCCAGAAGCATTTAAATTGAAATTTTAAGAAAAAACTTCTATTGTTCAAATTATACTGAGACACAAATGTTAGGCCAAATAGCCCAAGATGGTGCCTATGCCCCACGTTTTGTAGTGTGTTGTGTTACGTAGACTCAAACATAGGTCTGTTTCTGATCTTTACTTGGTCTAGCCCTGCCTTGATCTTGTCTCAGTCTCGCCCTGCCTTGGTCTTGGTTTTGTCTCAGTCTCCCCCTGCCTTGGTCATGGTCTTGTCTTGGTCTCGCCCCGCCTTGGTCATGGTCTTGTCTTGGTCTCGCCCTGCCTTGGTCATGGTCTTGTCTTGGTCTCGCCCCGCCTTGGTCATGGTTTTGTCTCCGGCTCACCCTGCCTTGATCTTGTCTCAGTCTCGCCCTGCCTTGGTCTTGGTTTTGTCTCAGTCTCGCCCTGCCTTGGTCTTGGTCTTGTCTTGGTCTCACCCTGCCTTGGTCTTGGTTTTGTCTCAGGCTCACCCTGCCTTGATCTTGTCTCAGCCTCACCCTGCCTTAGTCTTGGTTTTGTTTCAGGCTCACCCTGCCTTGGCCTTGTCTTGGTCTCACCCAGCCTTGATCTTTGTCTTGTCTCGATCTTGATATACTCGGGCCTTGGTAATGACTTGGTCTCGGTTTAGGTGGTCTTGGCTCCATCACTAGTTGAACACCACTTTTGGGGGGCAGGCAGGGGTTTTTGGGCACAGCTGGATGACAAAGGTGGCGGCTGTCCCTTCAGGGTGAGCTACTCCGAGCTGCCTGTACACACGGCCAGAAGAAGCATTCTCAGCTAGCACGCTCCCTACCTTCTCTCTGCCTTTGTCCCTCCGTGGGCTGAGGATACCACTGTTATAGTCCCCTTGCCCGACACTTATGTGCATGAGATGGATGCGGTTTCCCACACTTCCTTGAGTGATCTGTAGTGCATTATGGCAGGGATGTGTGCATTATGTGTGTAAACTCTCTTCTGTCATGTGCTATATTGTGTGCATTTTAAAATTGCTTGCTTGGTTTGCCTAGGTGGTGCATTTGCTTTGCATCGATGCATGTTTACTTTGTGTAGTTTACTTTGCATTAACCAGTTCTCTCCTGTGTGCTGGGTTTTCTGGGTTGTTTTCTATCTAATACATTTAGTATTGCTAGCTAGATTAAACTTAATTATCTATTGTTGTCAGCAAGCTCATTCCCACAGACACAGTCACACACAGGCCACTCTAATCTACTACTACTAATGATAATAATTAAAAAGAAAAAGGAACTATCTTCACACATACAGAAAAACATTATGGTTTGGGTACTACTTGTGCATGAGTATAACCACTGAAATAAATAATTCATGTGTTTATTCATATAATATATGACCCTACCCTTTATTTATACCATACTGAGAGATATGGTCATTGTAAAACAAATGAGAAATTATATGACTTTTCATTTGGGAATATCCACCAAATCATAAACTTACGGGTTAAGCCACACCCACGCAGTTAGTCCTCTACTCGCTCACCCCCAGTGGCCACTTTAGGTTTCCATCCATCCATCCATCCATCCTTCCGGGTCGTGGGGGGTCCAGAGCCTATCCTGGCAGCTACGGGCATGAGGCAGGGAACAACCCAGGATGGGGGACCAGCCCATCACAGGGCACACTCACACACCAGTCACTCACACATGCACACCTGCAGGCAATTTGGTGACTCCAATTAACCTCAGCATGTTCTTGGACTGTGGGGGGAAACCGGAGTATCCAGAGGAAACCCAACTACGACAGAGGGAGAACATGCAAACTCCACACACATGGAACCCGCACTTTAGGTTTCTGTGTTTCTAAATGCAATTGATGTGTAATATCTAGCAAAAACATTATATTTTGATTAATTCTTATTTTTTTGGAATTGGCTTCTTTGGAAAATTCTTAGGTAGCCCTGTTACCCCACTCCTGGACCAGGATTCATACACACTACAGCATTATTGTAAGAGCATCTAATCACTGCCTCTGAGTTTATCAGACATACTACAATTTATAAAGTTTAACACTGAATAAAAAAATTCTGTTTTAACATGGGAAAATTAATATTAACTAGTAACGCAGTGTGCAAAATTCCCTGGATAGAGGGGTGGAGTAGTATCAATATCTATTTTAAATAAATGTGCATGTTTAAGGTATGTACATTTAATTTCAAACAATAACTTCTCCCTAGGCTCACTACTGCACAGTTCTTAATTTGTCTTAAGATTTCACTTGCATACTGAACAGTGGAGCAAATTATTTTAATGAGAGAGAAATTTCATAGTTAGAAAAATGTTAATTATATAAAAATTTGCAACTGAGTACCATTATTATAATTACTTACTGTAAGCTAATAAATGCAGAATTATTGCAACCTGAGAATAAGCCAGCACCTAAAGAGTGCTATCTCCAGGAGTGAACAGGCCTCAACAGCAAATGAAGGTACTGGTGCTCTAAACAATGATAAAGCAAAAATGTATGTGAAATTGTTATATTGCTGAAAATGTCTTCATGATATTTGAAAATACGGCAGTATTTGCTGGCATACAATTGTAGCGTTACTTATCAAAGCGTATTCTTCTAATCATTTACTTGAGTCAGGGCTGCAGAGGCCTGAAGTCTGTCTCAGGCAGCGCATGGAACAAGGCCAGGTTACTCCCCGGACAGGAATGCAATATCATTTGACAATAAGAAAATGAGCAGTTATGCGACACTTAGCAATTTTATGCAAATGCTACCCAAAACAAAAAGGTTCCAATAAAATCAAAGTGCAAAAGTGCAACTCAGCAAAAAGCAGATGTATTCCACTAAACTACATCTGAGGAAAAGTAAAAAGTTAAAAAGAAGCTCTCTTCTCGAGAAGGAGCTGGGAAGTAGTGACTTTATCTGACAGGAGCCTTACGTCTGTTACTATTTAAAAGCACTGCTTTGGTTAGCGTGTGTGAATGAAATTAAGGTCCGACATCTAAGAAGCCTTTAACAGTGTAAAATACAAAACAAAACATGTACATGTTGCCGTGCTGTTGACCTCTACACCCACAAGAGATTCCAGCAGCTCAAAATCACCAAAAAAAAAAGTTTAAAGGAGACCATTTACAGCCTATTTACTTCAATAATAGGGCTTAGAACCAAGAATGAGACAGAGAGAGATGGGGGGGTATGTGATTGCAAGAAAAAATAGGTGAACCCTTTGGAATTACCCAGATTTATGCCATGCTTACTAATAAAATGTGGTCTGATCTTCGTCTAAGTCACAATTATACACAAACCTAAACTAATCCAATACCACACAAACTAATCCAATACCACACAAACTAATCCAATACCACACAAACAGTTGTTCTTTTCACGTCTTTTATTGCGCACATTGAGGAAACACTGACAAAAAGTGTACGCTAGAAAACTGAACCCTTGAATTTAATGACCAGCAGATTCTCCTTTAGTGGGAATCATTCCACCAAATGTTTCCTGTAGTTACTACTACGATTGGCACAACATTGAGGATTAACTTTGGGTCATTCCTCCCCTCAGATGTGTTTCAGTTCAGCAGTGTTTGTGCAGCCCTCTTCAGGTCATGCCACCGCATCTCGATGGGGTTAAGGTCAGGACAATCCAAAACACAGCTCTTCTTCTCTAACCATTGTTTAGCTGATTTTCCTGTGTGCTTTGGGTCATCGTCTTGTTGCATCACTAAGGCTGAGGTCATGGATTGCTGCCCTTACATTCTACTGTACAATGTTTGGTTCCTCCTTTTACTTCATCCTTCCCCGACTCAGCTCCAGGCGCACAGGCCCTAAGACAGCAACGCAGCCCCATACCGCCCTTCTCCTGCCACCACACATCGCAGTCGGGATGAGGTTCTGCTGTTGGTGTACAGTGCCCATTTTCCTTCAAACATAGTATTGTGCATTTGTGCTAAAGAGTTTCACTTTTGTCTCATTTGTCCATTGAACATGTTTCCCAAAAGCACTGAAGTTCCAGGTGGCCTTAGGCAAACCAGAGACGGGCTCCCATGTGCTTTTGACAGCATCTTCCTTTCCGGTGTCCTTCTGTGAGTATGCGCGTTGAGTGTGTTTCTAATAATGGGCACATGAACAATGATTTTTTTTCCAATTTGGAGAGTCTTCTGTAAGTCTTCCGTGTTTACCCTTGGGTTCTCTCCAGCGTCTCGCAGGAGTGCCAATTGCATCTCGCAGGAGTGCCCATTGTGCCCTCATAGGGATCTTAACAAGCCTAGCCTACTCCTAGGGAGAGTAGCAACGATCCAGAACTTTCTCCACTTGCAGACAACTTGTATAACCATAAATTGATGTACACCCAGCTCTTGCTTTTATAGCCTTTTCCACCTTCACACGTCTTGATAAGACATCTGCTGAGGTCTTGTGAAAGTTTAGACCGAGGCATGGTTCACACTAACTAATCTTTGCAAGATACGGCTTTGAATCCAGTGACATATCCAGGCTGTGACCTGGTTACAGAATAAACGTGAGTATGAGCTGATTATTAATTGTGAGAGGCACAAAGAGTCAGCTAGAGTGCGTCATTCCTGCCTCGGCCCCACTGTGCAGTCAGGCCTGTGCTGCCCATCAAGTCTTTTAGATAATTCATGAATACAAATGAAGACATGGAAAATCAATTACTAAGCTATAAAAAAAAATATATTCACAACTTTAAACAATAAAAGAATTTGTTAAAAACATTCAAAATCTAGGGCCCGGGTTCCATGTGTGTGGAGTTTGCACGTTCTCCCTGTGCCGTTGTGGGGTTTCCTCAGGGTACTCCGGTTTCCCCCCAGCGATGGGCTGACCCCCTGTCCTGGGTTGTTCCCTGCCTTGTGCCCGTAGCTTCCGGGATAGGCTCCGGACCCCCGTGACCCTGATAGGATAAGTGGGTTGGAAGATGGATGGATGGATGGACATTCAAAATCTAAACCTAACAACATGTACTGAAGTATACTGTAGGTGTACATTTTTACTGTTATAATCATCTTTCTTTTATATTTTTATGAAACTGTTGCCCCTTTAAAATTTTGCCAACTGTAAGGAATCAACTCAGATATTCTACAACATATTTATAAGGTTTTGCGTTCTCTTAAAATCTCAAATAACCAAAGACTCAGAGGAGGAGATTCATGCTTGAAATGACATTCAGTGTGTTTCCAAGTTTTTTAAATGTTTGTGTACTATTTTGTGTTTTATATTGTATTCATTAAAAGTATGCTCAGTATGATTTAAATAAATGAACTTGTCAATACAAATTTCTGTGGTACATTGCGTATTATTTGTGTTATAAATGTGTTTTATATTATAATGTCATTTTTGTGTGACTGATGGAGTTTACAAAATTCAGCTGCAAAAAGTTGTGTAAAATATTACGAAATCATTGGGAGGTTGGCCCATTACAAAGTTCAATACCCAAGACTTAGATCTTTTAAAATTTCTTTTCCCAGCATGATTAAAGAGTAAAAATAAAAGTCCTCCAAATAAGATTTTGTTCCTATTCACAAGAATGAGTGTAAAATATTGAAATCACTTTCCCATTGTACTTAATCTATTTATCAAATATCTTCATTGCATATTGTGTTTCAAAATATTTTAAAAGATAATTGTGTATCTTTAAATATTTATAGCATTTGGCTAATGAGTGAGTTACATCAGTGCTTAAAGACTCCATTAGTGAACACGTTCAATAAAACCCGGGCTAAGAGTACCATCTGTCTAAGACTGTGGGGGAAATAGAGGGGATTTTTTGCAATCCCGGAAGTGGTAATCCAAGTGCTTTTGAAAGAGGCAGGACTTTAGTTGTCGTTTGAAGACACCCAATGACTGTATGGACATCTAGGGGGAGTTCATTCCATCAACTAGGTGCCAAAACAGAGCAGAGCCGAGATGTGTGTCTTCCTTGTGCCTTGGGAGATGGTGGGACCAGTCGAGCAGTGCTGGAGAATCGGAGAGATTGTGGTGCAGTGCGGGGTGTGATGAGATCTTTTAGGTAGGAGGGTGCTGGACCATTTCTGGCTTTGTATGCGAGCATCAGTGTTTTGAATCTGATGCGGGCAGCCACAGGAAGTCAGTGGAGGGAGCGTAACAATGGAGTGGTGTGGGAGAACTTGGGGAGAAATGAGGTATCCTTAATTAAAGGGAGCGCTTATGTTATCAGGCACTGTATCACTGCCTTAGCTGGTATATACAGGACACATACAAGTCAAGATAAGCCTTTGTGATCAAATCATTAGTTCAGAAAAAATACCTCATGCCCCTCATTCATGGAAAAGCACATTTTATTTTTCACAAAACTAGGTGTTTTCTCCAGACACTGCCAAACATGACTATGGAGGTGAGAAACTTGGCGAAGAAACTTTACAATCTGCCACTACTCCCATAAAATCACTTTTACACTACTTTACCAGCTTAGAAATGTTGCTTTTTGCCCGAAATATCCTGTTCAACCCTGTTTCCCAGGGTTCAAAATATTGGGAATTCCTGGTATAAAGCAATGGTTTTGCAACCCTTCCTCACAGGGCATCATGTATAATGCATTCAGAAATGCAGACAGACTGCGCAACTCATACTGTGCCATTTGAAAAACAGTGTTGTGGCAGTTAAAATAAAACTGCTGGAAAGCCTGTGATGTTAACTTCTGAGGATTTCCTGAGATCGGTATGCCTTTCTGATATTTCAAGTAATCTCCCAAGGATGTCTCGAGAATAACCATTGTCTACCTACATAATCTATATTTAATCTTTAGAGACTGGGCATTGTTATATCAATTTAGTCTCATACTTGGCAGTGGGACATGGTCATGAAAGTTATATATACTAAGCTGTGAGTCTGTTTCATTAGACCGGGGGTGGGCAATTACAAATGACACAGGCCTTAGGGTATGCCAGTTTTCATTCCAACTAAGCATTTATGTACTTCATTAACTGCTGGCTGAGAAGAATTTGCATAATTTAAGTTTAAACATATTACTCGAGTACTTGATTCAGTTTTTTTTTTTTTATCCCAGATTTTGTTTAACAGTTTAACATGAGACTGATTAATTAATCATTGCTTATTTAATACAACACATTTATTATGGGAAGAAGTTATTAAATATTTACATCATGACACTGTTGAATTTTAGAATCTAGTCATAAGGGTGTTGATTAGTTTTCTGCACACATAATGCCAGTCAGGCAAATCGCAGTAACAATGGACCCTGGAACTTTGAACACAATCCATTCCAGGAGAGGGTTTGACTTTCAAGTGAAACTTCCACTGAAAAAATAATGGAAATTGAATTGTTCTGCAACTTAACCATGCCATATTGAGCAGCCAGGACCGGTAAACGCGTACCACTTTCCCACTTAATGTTTCTTTTCCATTTCTATCAGATAAAATACCACCTTCCTCTTAGACGTTTCATCACTGATGAGTTTCTTTGGAGCCATTACGAATGGCTATTATTAAAGATAACATAAAAATAATCCATATAAATAATGGTTAAAAAAGCTTAAATAAACAGACTGAATTTGTGAGATGCTCACTCAACTAAATGCATTTTAACCTTGCAAACATGATGTTTTTATATGCAAGCATACAAGCCAAAGATTTAGTAACCATAGTATAAGACACATGGTATATTGAGGCACACCAAGAGGAGAGACAGTAATGGGGAAAACAGCACAAACTTAAAGCGCCATTAAATTAATAGAAATAAATAGGTGATTTTTCTTTTAATAGTTCAGCTCACTGTCATGACTTGAACTAGGTGTATACATAATCACAATCCAGTTGATTCCCCTACTCTTGGTATTGGTTTACATTTTTGAGAGAGGACACGTGTTTTCTGCACAAATGTCTATGCATTTTTTTTTGTCTTTTGTACAGTATGAGACTAAACTGAGGTTTTATTTAATGATATAGGATTAATAAAGTTCAAATATAGCTGTCTTGGATTTACTGCAGTGTTTCATATTACAACCTTTACAACAGTTAAATCTGTGTCCATAAAGATCAAACTTAATACCATGCCATAATGATTAGGATCTGCCCGTCATGTTCCCGTCTGGCAAGCAGAGGTCGAAGCTGTCGATTCCCTTTCCTGCCTATTGTGTCTATTACACACACCTGCCAACTCATTTGATTCTCCAAAGTCCACGTATATAAGTACTTGTCTTGTGCTCCCCACTCCAGTCAGTATCGTCATTTCTGTTGTCGCCTCTGTATGTGTCTGTGAGCATCCTCCAGCTGTGAGTCCTACCCTGTACATCCCTGTTATCGCCTCTGTATGTGTCTGTGAGCATCCCCCAGCTGTGAGTCCTACCCTGTACATCCCTGTTATCGCCTCTGTATGTGTCTGTGAGCATCCCCCAGCTGTGAGTCCTGCCCTGTACATCCCTGTTGTCGCCCCTGTACAGTATGTGCCTGTGAGCATCCTCTAGCTGTGAGTCATACCCTGTACATCCCTTTTGTGGTTCCGTATTCCCCTCCGCCTTTATTCTCATGTTTAGTTTCCAGTTTAACCCCTTGTGGTTCTGGTTTGTTACTGGTTCTGTCTTCTTTGGTATAAAATAACCCCTTGGTCTCTGCTCCACAGTTGCATGTGGGTCGTTCCTCTCTCCCCAATAACATGACAATAACAGCTTTACAGAGGGGCCCAGAATATCCTGCTCTGATTCCTCCTCAGTGAGGGAGCCGTGCTGTGTGGCCTAATAAAGATATACAAGGCACCCATAATTGGCCTGTCACTAGTGCTGCCTGCTGCCATTTATATCGAGGGAGGAGCTTGACATTCTACTTGACTCCCTCGCCTGCAATAGCAGAGGTCAAGATACTTCTCGGAGAATTCTCCCGCTCCCCAATGATTGAAAATTCTCCAGTAAGTAGAGTCAGAAATTATCCTTGGAAGTCTTGCAAAAATCCCATTTAATATATATTGTTCTCTGGTTTCCCATGTCTTAAATAAAAAAGCAAAACCTGCCTGCAGTTTGTTACTGTATTTGATTTAGTTTCTGTTTCTATCATATTTTATGTATTTATGTGCCTTAATTTTAAGTTAATCTTTAACAAACCTTTAGTTCATTGGTTGAGATAAATGTTGTTGAAAGAAATATAAAACTAAAAACATTTCAATGAAACTTCTTTTTTTTACTTCATATGTAAAACAGAGTGATTTGATAAAGTTAAAAAAGTAGCTTATTGCATGCTAATCCATAACGGCATTCCAGAGAAATTTGACAAATTTGATATGCCGTATCTTTATTCATTCTATATCATTTTTCCCCCATCAAAATAAATATTTTGCCACAGAAACACTTGTCCATATACAAACAGATTGATGATCTTTATTTAGAACTAATATTAATTACTTGCAGATTTATTTTAAATCTGACAGGTAATCAGTTGCTTTGCACTGAAATGGAAACCTAACAATCCAAATAAAAATCAAAGTACATTACTCACCCATTTGTGCTGAGGCTGCCTCAGCGCCTCCTCTGGTTATTGGTGGTAAGGCAGTGTCAGTGTGCCCATTGGGAATGCACCTAAATATGAACCCATTACTCAGAAATGCACAAATATTGCATTGTAAACAGATATTTTCACATTATTATTGGTAAAAAGTGTGACTGACATGTCTGTGTTTCTTCAAATTGATTCAAATCATCATCATGAAATATAAATGCCCATTCTGTTTGAGAGACGGGGCTATGATTCCACTAGTCATTTAATTTACTACAAATTATTTAATAGTCATTGCTACAGTATATTGCGGAGGCAACCCACCAAGCTAGCCCACAACTGGCAGAGGGCTGAGATCTGACCTTTCCCTGCTATCACTCTGGGAAACTCACATGAAGGAGAAGGAGGTGTCAAATCCAACGGTTCAAGGTCCACATCAGAACAATTTTCAATAACATAACAGCATTTCATGAACTTTAATGAAATAACATTAACCTTCAACACAGACATCAATACATAACCAATACTCAATCGTTTCAACTCTCTGTTGTATGTGTGTTTGTGAAGTTTGGTGGTTCTGCCTTGGATTTCTGTACTTCAAACCATGTCATGCCCTTTTCCATTAACCATACTGATTCATAAGGTGCGTTATCGGATGGATCTGAATAAACTTGCAGTGCATTTTTCCTGGTAATGCTGTTATGTAATTACTGTTGTATGGTACAGTATGTAGTAATTCTCAATTCACTGGCCAACTACAGTAACGTTGACATCAACACACAAGTGCACGCATCATGGGAATTTGGGATTATTCCCGTCAACTGAAGAATATTTTTCTATATATCTTACCTTTAAATGATTATTAGGTCATAGGAGTCCCGTTACAATTGTATTTTGTCATGAGCCACACCCACTTCTGGTTTCCTATCTGAATACAGACAGAGCCATTGCTCAGTGAGAGACCAAACTGTGGGGGCCGTTGGGGAGTGGGCTGGCGAGTGATCAGTGAGGGACCAAACAAACTGTGGGGGCTGTTGGGGAGTGGGCCGGCGAGTGATCAGTGAGGGACCAGACAAACTGTGGGCGCTGTTGGGGAGTGGGCCGGCGAGTGATCAGTGAGGGACCAGACAAACTGTGCGGGCTGTTGGGGAGTGGGCCGGCGAGTGATCAGTGAGGGACCAGACAAACAAAAGTAATGTTCAATAATACTCTTTCAAAAAATATTTTTCCACTAATGCAAAAACCCACAAAAAAACAGAAAAAAAACCCCAGAAAAATTCAAAAGCAAATTGATTGAAGTAATGGCTGAAGTAATGCAGGTGCCAGCCTTCAGCAATATAGAACCCTGCTATTTTAATATTATCAGGGTGCCCATTCACACCTGATTGTCAAGACATGGGTGCGTTCGACTTCATGCAGCCGCTTACAGCACTGGCTTAAAGCAAATCATTCTGGTCATTTCTGATCGGCCAAAAACCAACCATTATGCACTGCATGAAGACCAGAATGCATCGCTTTAAGCCAGCGCTGTAACAACACCTGACTCTAATATTACCTTCACATATTTTTGCCACTCACAGATTTGTGACATTGCATCATTTTCATCAATAAATAAATAACCAAGTATGATATTTTTGTCTCATTTGTTAAATCACATGCTCTTTACCTACTTTTAGGGCTTGTGTGAAGATCTGATGATGGTTTAAGTCATATTTATGCAGGAATATGGAAGAGTGACTTTCAAGCACCACTGTGTAACAAACATTGACCTGATATGGTACAACCACAATCCACAGATTATAAGACATAACAATGCAATGCAATTTTATTTATATAGCGCATTATCACAACATTACATTGTCTCAATGCGCTTTACATTTCTGCCACGTAAAGACCCCCCAGTGAGTAAGCCAATGGCGACGGCGGCAAGGAAAAACCCCCTAGAGGGAAGAAACCTTGGGAGGAACCAAAGGGGGAGCCCATCCTCCATGGGCCGGCAGAGGAGTCAAACAAAACAAGATGACAGAACTAAGTTAATACGGAAAACAAGAAGAGGAACATACTCAATAAAGTCACGCAACATGCTAACATTCCACCTTTGACCACAACTTGACAATGTCTGTTTCCAGACTGGCCATTTTAAATCAAAAATCGTGGTACGGCACCATTGTCCCTGTTGGCACAGTCTAGGTCCGTGACCATTCTTGTACAATTCAACAAACTATGAAATAGACCGTATTAGGAACAAATTATTATGAAAATGGACATCATTGCTATGGGAATATCTTAACCATCTTTAATTTTAACCGTGGTGGTGTTATAAAAAACTCAAAGCTGCCAATTTCAATGCAATTTTAGCATGGAACGAAGTTTAACATGTCATTTGAAAGCAGCTGATAATAATTGTATATAATGAAGAAGCTGTATCACTGTGTGTCAGACAAAAGGCCACACTTAATGGGCATATCTGTGTCTGCCGCTGATATGTGTCCTCAGATGCCAGCCATGATGTTCCTAAGCCTTTTGAGCTGTATGCATGTATATGACTCACATATGTAGCCGTTCTGGATAAGCACTATGGAAGATTGAGGGATGTATGTCTATATTGTGAAAAGGCATACCTTTCCCAAAACTCAGTCCCAAAGATGAAATCACTACCAAGTATACTTTTGGTTTTGTCAGCTGTGAGTTGAATTTTAGGCCACTAAAATACTACTCTGTAGCTGAATGAATTGAGCACACAGATGCCTTCTTACTTAAAAGAAAAGTTTTGGTAAATATCACTCTACACTAAGCCAGATGTATAGGAAATGACTCTCACATTAGATAGCCTAAGCCAAAGGTATAAGAGATGACTGTCAGATTAAACAGCCTAAGCCAAAGGTATAGGAAATGACTCTCACATTAGATAGCCTAAGCCAAAGGTATAAGAGATGACTGTCAGATTAAACAGCCTAAGCCAAAGGTATAGGAAATGACTCTCACATTAGATAGCCTAAGCCAAAGGTATAAGAGATGACTGTCAGATTAAACAGCCTAAGCCAAAGGTATA
>JAODKM010000037.1:5346913-5374662 GCA_026780845.1 Petrocephalus sullivani | reverse complement strand
TCTGACTAGTGTCCTTTTCAGTATGCCACTGTATACATGTACATGGATGGTATCCTGTCTGACTAGTGTCCTTTTCAGTATGCCACTGTATGCACAGACTCCGTTGTTCTCCAATCAACATAAAACCTTTCCCAGAAATAGTCGCAACTATTTTTTTCCAACATTCTGTGCAGCTGCATTCAAATTCTGATGGAATGATCTGTTTTTATTCTGCTAGAATGGGACAGAAAACTGTGGATAGAATTGATTTTTGCTTGCCAAATTGAGCCTCTTTGAGTCTAGAGTGCAAATCTGCTCCTTTCTGTTGTGTTTGTCTTCAGGTGACCCTTTCTGCCTGTGCCAGCCTGCCAAGACATAACGACTACCCTCTCTCTCTCTAGGAGGGCTTGCAAATGAAATCTCAATCACAATCAAAATCGCAATCCAACCCAGTCTGCCTTTGCTGCCAATCCAACCCAGTCTGCCATTGCTGACAATCCAAGTCTTCCCTCAGTCATACACATTGTTTACATTCACGCAGTGGAATAATGGAAAAGACCAATATTAACAGAGATGTTTACCTTTAAATGTAAAATATAAATGTTTAATATATACCCACATACTCCTGCTATCATACCAGAGTAATTGTCAGTCTTAGCTGTGGTGCATATTGTGGTGTTATGTACCCTGACCTCTTATCAGTTGATTCCATCCTTATTATGCTTGTATTTCTGTGATTTCTAGTTTTGTGCCTTTGTTCTGAGTTATTCTTGTTTGTATAGTTGTGTTCCGTTGCCCGTTTTTCTTATCTGAAAGTGTCTGTACCCTTAGTGTATTGTAATGGTTAATAGTCCACAGCTGTCCCTCATGTCCCTCATGAATTTACTGAATGGCCAGGTTATCCCATCAGGATGGATAAATCCCATCATGGATTTTTTCTTCCCTAATGGCATGGGCATATTTCAGGATGAGAATGCCATGATTCGCCTTACTCAAATTGTAAAAGAGTAGTTCAGGGACCATGAGGAATCATTTTCACACATGAATTGGCCACAACAGACCTCAGAAAGTCTGTGTGAAGTGTTGAAGAAGACTTTTCAGAGAGGTTCAACTCACCTACCACCAATTGAAGATCTCAATGAAAAAGCTAAATGGAATGTTAAAGTGAGCAGGGGGCAGGTAGTGTGCTACAGCCATTTTTCAACTTCAGTAGAAAATACTCAGCCTTGCATTGTGATGTCATTCAGCACTGGTACCACTTTTTACAGCAGTGAAAAGCCAACACCTTGAAGAACTGTGCTTTTGGTACTTTCTTGAAACAGCCTACTAGGTGTGGTGGAAAAGTGTCCTTTGTTAATTGTAGCCCTTGCTGGTCCTTGGTCTACCTTCTTGCTCTTGTTTCCACACATTGTGGTCTGTTTTGTTTTTCGTTTGTTTCATCCAGTTTTCAGTAAAGTACCTATTCTGTTTCCCAAGCCGCACTGCGGGTCGTTCCTCCTTCCCTACCTCTCAACGTGACAGTGGAGACTCTCCATTAATTTCTGTGGGCATAACCCAAATCCCAACTATGACAACCTTAACCCGTACCCAGCCCTAACCTTAACCATAAGTAACCAAACAACATATGGTCCCTACAATGTCAAAAAACATGCAGGTTTTTTTTTATCACATTGAGAGAACATTTGGTCCAGGCAATGGAATACACACATAAACCATACACACGCACTACACTCTGCCACTGAGCTCCCTGGCTCCAGCTTCTGATCTTGTACTTCGCTTCATTAAATAAGCATGTTAAAGCATCAAGATAAAAGACTCTGTCTAATGACCAAAGTATAAGCTGGACACATTTTCCAAATCACCTTACTTATTTGTAATTTCACATTTCAACGACAAATTACTAAGTCACAACAGTTATCATACTGTAAATTTTATGATAATGTTATCATGATATGATGTTTTATCATGGTTAAAATAATTTTGCTGTCAAAGTTCCATTCCATGGATCACAAGCTTGTGGAGCTTGTTTCCATCACTGTGACTGGCAGAGCCAGAGACACTTTACAAAACACTGTAAAACAGTAACACAACGCACACTTGTCAGGTATGATTGTATATTATCACATTTAAAAACCAACATTCAGCAATCCAGACTAAAGTTGCCTATTTTTGCTTGCTAAAATGGGGCTCATGTAGGAACAACCACTACCTCAGTTGAAAGATGCGATTTACAGATAACTATTTATCTTTTAATAATAGTTAGGAAAATATCATCTCAGTGCTTATAAATCATGGGCAATTTAGCTGGGCAGAGAGTGAAGAAAATGCCATGGCATAAAATCTCATGACTCGTACTTACTGAGGATTGTAATTATTGTGTTAACTGACATTCATTCTCTTTTGGAAATATCCGAGAAGGCTGTCTTTTGTTTTTAACTGCCATACTGATTGTCTCACCTGCATCCCTCTGTGTCAAACATGTGTACAATATTCTATTCCCCCAGAATAACTAAAATCCAATACATGGCTCCGCTCTGCTGCGCTCAAACATGATCTGCTGTGATTGGCTGGCACAAAATAAATTTTTTTAGACAAAATATTCAAGGCATGACTGAAAAAGACTCCCATATTTGTCCCGTATTTTTGGACCGTGCGATGGATCACTGTCAGTTATTCCATTGTGTGCAAGTAATTACAATATAAACTTAGTGGAAAGTTTTTGTGAATGCTTTAAGGTCCAGTATGTACAGTGTATAGATAAATACCATACATCCATATATATATATACACACACACACATTGTATATACTGTATATGGCTCAAAGTTTCTAAGAGATCAGTTCACAAGAACAAGGTGAGGCAGGAGAAACTAGGAATGACCAGAAACCAGCCAGGTAGAGGGGGGAAGCGACTTTCTAATGCCAGAGATGACTGTAACCTTGTCCAGCAGTGCCTCATGAATCGGAGGATGACATCAAGGGACCTTCAAAAGGACTGGGAAACATTAAGTGGTGTGACATGCACAGCTAGGACAGTTAGTATCAGGCTCCTAGAAGCAGGACTGAAGTTCCATAAAGCGAGGAAGTAGCCCTTCATCAAAGAGAAACAGAGAAGAACAAGGCTGCAGTTTGCAAAAAAACATACATTTTACATAGTAAAATAGTAACATAGTAATACATAGATGCATAACCATAAACTGAGAAATGAGTGAAACAAAAAATTGTGCCGTGGTCTCTTAATTTTTTCCGGAACTGTATATATATAAAATTCTTCAAAAAAGGAACACATTAACTTTTTGCAGCCTTTAGTCAGCCTGTGAAACTACAGTGCTGCCCGGCTGATTCAGTTCTCCCCCACTGCTGGGTGCTATGCGTGCCTGGGGCAGCCAGAAACAGAACATGAAGTATAAGACCAGCAGCTCTGAAGCACTGCACAGATAGAATGACACTACAGGCTGACCTGCGGACCTGCTGAACATCACTGCCTGCCCTTAAGGAAGGCCGAGGACAGGACTGCTGTTAAACTCCATACTTTAGCTCTAATATTACCACAAATTTCCTTCTGGAATATACACAGGATGGAGTATCCAGATGACCTTGGACCTCCAAGTTTTTCTTTCTTATATGAGAAAACATGGATTCTGTTTCCCCTGTTATTTTCTGGCAATTTTCCATTAACATTTGTACGGCTGTTTAACTGGTTTATATCTGCTGTTGTTGTGTGAAGCTTATTTTCAATTTTTAAGCACTTTGAAGACTTTGCCACTGGTTGACAGTAAGAATATATATGTGTTGTGTTATTTATCCAGGTGCCTCATATCTGATATTAGATCTTATATTAGTTCAGATGAGCGTTTCCTCCAAGTACGTGTTTCCTCCCACAGAGTTTAAGCACAGATTTGTGTGCTAGGCAGTGCACAGGAATTGCTTACAGCGAGTGCCTGGTATCCCATCCACTCTCCCCTGCCTTGTTAATTTAGAGATAGTATATACAAATACTAACAAAAAAACCTCCCCCTTTCAGCTGAAGATCACCACTCACCGTGGCTCAAAGCAGTGTGGGCACAGGGTCAGCATCCTTTGAGGGAGACAAAGCTGGTGGTTCTCGGGGTGGGTGTAGACATCTCAGGCATCTTAGTTGCTCCAAAGGTGCATAGGAACCAGTCTAGGATGGGCTGGCTGGCGATATTATACCTTGGGGTCCAGGACTTGCATTGCATAAGTGGAATCTACCTATAGGGTCCCATCAAACTGCTTATATACCAAGTGTCAGCACAGAATATGTGCAAAGCCAGTCATGCCAGTTCAATGTAATTTTGACTCAGGTGACTTCAGTCCATTGTGTTGTCTAATGACCTACTGTATACTCAGGCTTCCCCATTATATGTCCCAGCATTGCGAAACAAAGTGTATTTAGTCCTGTAATCCAATGAAGAACTTCCATCTGACTGAGACCACAGAAGTATTTTTGAAAATGTATACTGTGGATTGCCTGGGTTTCCTGAGCTGGGCTGAGCTGGCGTGATCCCTGGATCAGCCACAAATACGGGGGGGCCGCCATTGTGGCCATTTCCCCTGTGTAGGCCACTGCAAATCTGACAGCAATACCTGTTCTCACTGTAAGGAGGGGAAATCCTTCACCCATGACCATATTAGAGAGTCTCCTACTGGTAATAGCTTCTCACTCACTGTCCTTGCAGCAGGTATCTAAGTACACAATAGTGATGCTGTACTTTTCCATCCATGGTTATATATGGTACTGGTGGGCAAATAAAGGTGTTTCAAGCACAGGCTGGCATAGGCAATTACCCTCTGCGTGCCCTCCTCAGACTGTGACAAAACAGTGCCTAACCCCCCCAAACTCACATCAGTGTGTAAGTGGTTTGGGCAAAGCTACAATAGCCTGGACAAGTGCACTCAGGTGTGTCATTTTGAGCTGGTCAAATGTGCACCGGAAATCTGCTTTCCAGGTCGCAGGCACATTCCTACCTTCAGCGGTGCTTCTGTCATGCAAAATCTCCTTCTTCCGCCTGCAATATTCCTCCCCGCATGACGTACCGCTCGGCTCTTTGGCCGATGATGCGATCATGTAGCGTCACGGCACCCTGCATGTTTCGAGTCATTGTGCAAGTTTCAAGTTCACCCTTAATGCTGCAGCACGAGTTCAATCAATAAAATACGCTTACAAATGTTTTTAAAAATTGTTTTCATTAATTACTATTAAGAAATCGTTTACATTTAGCTTGATAGCACCACCAACTTTTTATTACATTATTAATGTATATTTAGCTCATTAGCGACAAATCTTATCGATTACACCCTACATGTTTTATTAGATTATCGATACATATTGATATGTGAGGTTCAGGGACCCATTGGGCGATCCAGCAGCACGCTGAGCAGCCTCTTGCACTTGGAGAGACCTTGTTACTTAACTGGTCAGTAATGTGCAAAGTCATGTGTCAGAATGGACTCTGTTAGTTGTCAACAGTGTTTTTAAAGTGTTTCATACTCCTGCACAACACACTATATTTGTGCACAAATTTTTTTGTATGATGGAGGTTACAGTCTGACTCTGCGCCATGCATGTGACAAATTAAAATCCCAAAATCCTTGAATCCTTTGAGAGCATATTAACATGTTCCCATTATGTCTTTCACATATAATGGAAAGATAAATTTCACAGATAATTCACAAACAAAATAAAAAAATAATTTTGTGTAACAAGAAGCCTATTAATTTTCCATGGCTTATCATGCCTTGCCCACACTCAAACACTCTAATTATTAGTCAAAGTAAATTTCCAGTATGATACAGACAAAGAGCTACTCCATAATTTTCAATTATTTTTGGGTATAATTATACCAAGCTTAGCAGCACAGTGATGCATTCGATAGCACTGCCACTTACCTCCAAGGCTGTTTGAGTGTGTATGTTCTGCCGATGTTGGAACAGCAGTTTTTAACTTTCCCATATTTTCAGGATATTTTCAAACTTATAAATCAAAAGCAGTTTCCGAATCAGATGCATGATATGTATGATGCAGAAAAACACTAAATCATTTTTATGATAAACATGAAATACAACATAAATTATCAGTGCGAATACAAACACATGTATGCAGGGCAATGAACCTGGTTGCATGTGGACAGGGGTGCAGCTTGGAGCAATGGGAGAAGGTCTCCTGATCTGATGGATCAGGTTTTCTGTAGCCTCATGTAGATGTCCAGATGCGTGTCCAGTGTCTGTGGGATGTATCCATGGCTCCATACTTAAGAGCGCGATGCACTTTCATGACACATAATTTCTCAGGGATCAATAAAGTATTCTGAATCTGACACATGACTCCCATAACCAGCATTAAAATTATCTGCTCAGTACAGTATGTGCCATAGTAGCCCTTCTGAAGGTTTGCACCAGAGGGGATAGCTTTCATTCACAGCCCACTCCAACGAGTCTGAGCCACCCAACACCTTGTCAGTGGATCGCTGTTTTTCCATCCTCAGATCTCTCTCAGAAGGTACTCAATATGGCTGACCACGAGCACCTCACAAGCATTGCCGTTTTGATGGTGTCCACACATCCCCCTGCACTGTGTTTACGTGTTCTCCCCTTGTGTTCTGTTTAGTTAAATAAATCCTGTTGCTGAGAGCTGCTAGGTGGATCATCCCTCCTTCATCATGCCGTGCCATAACAGTCATGCAGGCACGCCAACCCCTGCCCATTCATTCTGCATTAAACAGGTTGATGAGTGCTGAGTGTTGGCTTGCCATCTACATATCCCAGACTTTGATATGTGGTGATTGTACAAGATTCACATGATTCATATCATGTAGGGATACTGGTGGTCATAATGTTTTGGCTGGCAAGCATATACACACAGACACACACACACACACTCTCCAAAAATTCATAGCCAGAGGCCACAGCATATCCCTGAAGAATGGAGTGGTGCTTTTTATTGTCAGGGTGTAGTCACTTGCTTGCTAGTGTCCAGCGTGAATATTCCTCCCACCGCGTTTCCCTCGTGTTTTGACACGACGCCTGATTACTCGCTTTTCTCATTGTCTCCTTTAGTAAGCCCATGTGGCACGGCCATGAATCTCAACTCATCAGTAAATGAGACTTTTCCAATGACTGATATATATATATATATATATATAGCTCTGGAAAAAAATGAGACCACTTTATATTTTTTTAAATATCTGCATTTTTAAACCCTGATTTAATCCTGATTCTGCTGGCAGAAGGCTACACTGCGTGGCAGGCTGATTCCAGGCTGAAAGTTTCTAAGATAGTAGTACAGAAGATCATGGTGAAGCAGGAGACACTGGGAATGACCAGAAACCGGACAGGTAGAGGGGGGGAAGCGACTTTCTAATGCCAGAGATGACCGTCACCTACCAGCAGTGCCTCATGAATCGGAGGATGACCTCAATGGGAAACATTAAGTGCGCACAGGAATAGGAAAGAAAGGAGCCCGATAACTGCTCTTATACTTTAAGCATTGTTATTGTAAATAGCATCAGTGTCAGTGCGGCTTCAGGAGGCATTCAAAGGCTGTCAAAAGCCCCCCTGACAATAAACATATGGATCCCAGCAGCAACTACAACTAAGCACAATATTCTTTAAGAATTAACTTATTGTCTCGCCTGCCTACTTGTCAAAGGGCAACTATCCCTGTTATGACTGTCATACTTGTGCCTTACAGTACCTGTGCCTTTCCTGTGCCTTTCCTGTGCCTTGCCTGTGCCCTACCTGTGCCCTACCTGTGCCTTACCTGTGCCTTGCCTGTGCCTTACCTGTGCCTTGCCTGTGCCTTACCTGTGCCTTGCCTCTGCCTTACCCTGCTTAATTTCCAGGATTGCACCGCACCTTTCTCAACAAATCTCCCTAAATTTTCTTCTCACAATATTTTTCTTGTTTTGTACTTTTTCCCATATTTCGTCAATAAACCCACCCCAGCAGAGGGTTTTGCATCCTGTACGTTCTGCCTGGTCTTTTCATCCTGCCACATTTTACATATCAAAATAATTATTTACAGCACAGATAATAAAACATACTTTTGAGAGTCTAAAATAGGCCTCCCTCTTACTCAGTTATTTACTCCTTACAGCCTACATGTACAATATGGTGGCACTTGTTATGAAATGTTGTTGGGTATCATTGTTATATGCCTTTGTATCTGTCCTGGGCTTAGAGAATATTGGTCCATAGATAGATTCAGTGAACTCCTTTATTTATATATAACACATTTATATATAACACAAAAAATAGCCACACTGCCCTTGTGTTCTTTATTCTAATAGCATTATGAAATTCATATAAAATCTTCTTGATGATGTTTTAATTATTAGATTGACGTATAGATTTAGCTAACTAACATTTTCAACAGATCAAAATCAATTTGGCCACTTTACAGACTGAGAAGCCACTTTACAGACTTGTCTCACGGTAGCGATTAATCATGAAGATTCGATGAGATACATTTCCTGAAAGATTTTTGGAAAAGGTGATTATATGGCTTGGTCACCTCCAGGTATGCCTTTGCATAGGCTGGTTAAAAATGATTGCAGGGTAGTTATCTTGATCATGGATATTATCCCATAACTAGCCAGTCTCGAGCCAGTCCAACTTCAAGTACGGTAAGGAAAAGGTCCGATATAGAATGTCCCATTTTGCTTCAAGACTGGCATAACTTCCCCCTCGTAAAAAAAAGGTTTTACACTATTAACATTCTCCTTAACCACAAGCCATGCCAATAACAGATAACAGCACCAACTGGCTGGCAGGAGCATCTTTTTCAGTTGGGAGTATATCAGAGAAACTGAATGAAGCCAGCTCTTTCGGATTTCATGAGGCTTTCTGGCAGTGGTATTTCATGATACATGAAAAGCTGAGACAAAGGTCCAGAAAGCTAATTAAATTGCAAAGTCATATAACAATAATTAGACTGATCATCAAAGTGATGATAAATGTACCACTATCATCGACACTGTGAAGCATAGACAAGACAATGTTGAAAATACTGAATGAAAACATTGAACTCATTATATAAGTTATATAGATGATAAGCACAATTTCCTTAAAATGCAGAGAAACCCTGTTTTAGGAGATAAACATGTAGGGAAGGATTTGTAACACTGGTTTCTGGAGCTAACAGGAAAGGGATGAAAAGTAATATAATTTCCAGGCCGAATCTGGGCAGTACGGATGTGCTTGGTCTCTGTTGAGAGAAAAATCAAAATCTGAACATTTCAGATTAACTATTACTTTCATGACGAATTAGGTATAGTACATTTCCCAGACTGATGTAATATCCAAAATAATTACATTTCTTTGGATCAAGGACATACACATAACACAAAGTCCTTGCTCTTCTGTTTTTAGCAGTTATAAGTGTCTCAGATGAACTGCTTTGTGCTCCTTAAAATTGGAAAAATAAACATGTCTCATTTCTGAACATAGTCAATTAGTGCAATATTAACAAACTGGATAATTCACAGAGATCCTTCAAAATTGAAAACATCTAATTGACTCTTTTAATTTACATAAAATTACCTTTTTTAAAATCTTGCTTTTTAAATGTCAATTAATTATCAAATAAGAATCAAATTTAGGATAAGCTTTTGAGTTTCATTTCTTGCATTCCTCACAAATACATCTTTGACTATTTTCTGAATTCACTTCCTTGATACAGAAATGTAACTTCCTCCATCAGATATCCAGGGGCCACAAGGTTTTGGCACAGGGCATGGATCACCTGGGGTGCAGCAATAGTAATAATAATAATAATAGTAATAATACTAAATATATCCTATGTTTTATATAGCGTTAAATGTGTTGCTCTTCATGGTGGTGCAGTTGATGGTCCTGTTGCCTCACACCTCTAGGACCAGGTTTTGCCTCTCTGACATGGTACCACATGTGGATTTTGCATGTTCTCCCCGTGTCATCATGGGGGGTACTCTGGTCCCCCCCACAGTCTAAAAACATGCTGAGCTTAACTGAACTTGCCAAATGTGTGAATGCGTGTGAGTGTGCCCTGCGACGGGTTGCTGCCCATCCTGGGCTGTCCCTCCGGGATGGGTTCCAGACCCCATAAGTAGGACAAGCAGGTACAGAAATTGGATGGATGTGTTGCTTTTTGGAGTACAGTACGGTTCATTGTCTGGCAGGGATTTTTTGGCTACTGCAGTTCTCATTGACGGCGCTTATATAGAGTGATATTATTTTCCTCCAGGTGGGTAAGATCTTAATCCGAAAATCTTGCCCCGATACTCCTCAATCAGAATGGTTTCCATGAGTGTTAAATAAGTTCATTGATTTAGACAAAGTGCATAGTGATTATGCAAATTACCAAATTTGTTTTTCTGATTATATCTTAAGCAATGAAATGGTCTCCATTTTAATTATACATCTCTGCAGAGGCACTGCTCCCCCAGTGGGTAACACTGCTGTCTCACACCCCCCTTCAGGGTTCAGGGTTGCATGGAATATGTGGGAAGTTTGCCTGTACCCACTGTATTGTAGAGAATCCTATATACTTGCAGTTAGCCTGACTGGTTTCACTAAATGACCCACAACAGGGTGTTCCTCAACCTTCTGTCCTGTGGTGTCTTTGAATAATAAACTGAGAACATTTTACCCCATGCAGTGTAATTCTACACTGAAGATGTTGTGTTCTTACCCTCCTTCTCTGACACCCCTCATCCCTACTTTGTTTAGTTTTTAAACCATTTCACCACCAGCTCACTTAACAAATGAACTTAACTGGTCGAATCACTCAGTGAGGTATTGATTAACTAAAGAAGGTGTGCTGCTGGTCAGAAACACGGGGGTGTGTTGGATGGCTACTGCACATCCTGGGGCTCCAAGTTAGCCAAATTTAAAAATCCAAAAATAGTTTATTTTGACCGTCAAAGTATTTTACAGCACAGTACATACTTAAAAGCATAATTTATGTCACGATCTTGTCAACATAAATGGTACATCAGAGTTAAAGCATATTTTAGCAGCAGAAAAATGCTTTCCAGAAGACTCAATAGTGATATAAAATTATAGACAAATTTACATATAGCAATAATAGTAGATTGGACTGAATTAGTTTTATGATAGCTGAGTTTGGCTCAGTGAATTTACAGATTTATTTAAAAAATACATTTTGTGGTTTGTCACACCCCCTTAAACTTCAGTTTTGCTAACACGCAGAGGTGTCAATTTCAGGTCCAGAAAGAAAAAATCCAGACCAGGATTTTGTTTCAACAAACTAGTTGAGCACTTTGTGACTGTGACTCTTTATGCTCAACTGATTGGTTACTTTCTGGACCTGAAATTGACACCTCTGCTAACACTGAATTGTTAACAATATCCCCTACGTGAACACTATATTGACTATTCCAATTACCAAATTTCACCTGAGCTGTAATATTAGCTAGGGTCTGTATTCCCTTAAATTCATTTTTGCTTCCTCATAGCTCCCAGCGCACCGGTATTAGGCATTCGGTGTTCCTGATTGGCTGGGAGCTGGGAGAGAGCAAAAACAAGGACTGGGTTGGGAAACACTGGCCTAGATTTGCTTTAAAGTCTACAATATTTACATTGTTCTCATTAAAACTTCATGGAAACATACCTAATTTTCTATGTTCATTACACTTGCTTTCATGTGAAAGAAATTTCATGGAACGTAAGACGAAATGTTGTTGATAAATTGTTGCAGAGATGTGAGGAAAGTGAACCATTTGGGATTATTTGGATTTCTGTAGTTTCTGAAATCTGAACAGTATATTTAACAAACAACATGTTTTTTTTAACATGACCATATGATGATGCTGTTGAGTTGTTGTGTCATATTCTTGTATTTAGATAATAAAATCAATGCTATTTCATACAAATAACTCAACTGAATGATCACACCTGAGCAGACGTGCATTCTTCTCTCACGTTTTGAAAAACTAATTTGTCAGAGGGCACAATTAACTAGGCGCTGTGGTAGGCAGGGGTTCTGTGTTCCAAGGTTGACAGGCTCCCTGCCTCCCACTGAGCAACCTTTTCAAAACCAATGTGGCACATAAACACGTAGTGCTCCAGATCACCAAAGCAAATCACTGCTCCATCCACAAAAACAAGGGGGAAAATTCACTCCAAGTGTCAAATAAAATTTCTGCACGTATTTCACCCACCACAGCTTTTTTACAGTCTTTTACAAAGACATAGAATCATTATTCATCCATTCATCTATTTAAACATATTTCTTAAAGTAAAACTCAAAACTGAACACTCTAATAGCATGATGTGCCAGTTTATTTTCTTAATACTGATAAAAAAAAAATACCGCTCAGATTTAGAAACATTTAATTAGTAAGACCTGGCAAAACATCTGAAGGATAAAAATAAAGTATTTTTTTTTCTCAGGAATGTCATTTTTCATTGCATTTATTATCGACATACCAGCTACTTTGCTGCATCCTTTCAATGAAGAGTAACCGACATACAATTAGTTTTATCTAATAACCAGGAAGTCTAGCATGAAAAATAACTTTATTGCAGCATGCTTGTCCTTGTTACCCCCTCTCATCACTACCCATTACATGATGAGTGAATTTTCCACCTTTAAAAATGAGTGGCTGCCACAAACTGACTCGCATCCTGTGGTAGGAGTCCCTTGCCTCACGCCCACATGCCTACAATTAAAATATGTACTTATTTCAGGGAAGCCTATGAAGACTGATAACATGCTTTGAACACATAACTGTGAGAGCTTATGTTCTGTATTGCTATTATTGTGTATAAATAGAAATGGACGAGACTGATCCAGATAAAGTTCATTGCAAGGTTTTAGAAATGTGTCAGAAACTGACAGCTTCCAACTGCTTGCAGTGAGAGGCGCACTGCTCCACTTGGCATGTGCCGATCTGTGTGACTCTGAGTGTGAATAACAGTCTTGTAAAAAGTGTGATTTCGTGCAAAGGGCATTTTTTCGTGCAAAGGACTATTTTTTACTTACTGAGGTTGTCTTGTGGATGACTGATTTTGTTTGTTTGTTTATTTATCAATATATCTATTTGTTTATTTATTTTCTAAATATGACTACTGATTACACGCAGCACAGTGTTCAGGTACTTAAAAAAAAATTTACAAATTGTTTCAGAAAAAGAATTTGCCAGCAAGAGTCATTCCAGCCTGGGTCAATAGTCTACGAAACTGTAAAGGTAAAGAAATTTGTTTATTATTATTATTTATAATATTATTATAAATTATAGTAAAGTATATTATTATACTTTACAAAATCATAATTAATCCTTTAATCTACTTTAACTACCAAAAAGTAAATGGTTTATTATGGTGTGGGTTTGAGTCTAAAAATAACTGGAATATGCAGGGATAGTTAACGAGTAATTTTCAAGGTCAGCGTGCACAATGACAAAGAGCCCCTGTGTAATGACTATGGATTTCCAGTCTTCCTTAAAATTGGGTATTATTATTTTCCATGTCACTGCTAAAGTACTAAAGGAGAGTGCTGCTCCTCGTTCGACCAAAACCATGCGGATGACCCAAAAGATTTTTACAATAATGTGCCAAAAAGAGAAAAGATGACCTTTCCTTAATAATATATATATATATATATATATATATATATATATGCAAGAGTACTGTGCGGGGGGGCAATGGCAACAAGAAGCGGTGGGGGAGTTTGCTCTGACTGAGGGTTGGCCACCAATGAAATAGAACATTATCCATTAATCATCTCCTGTAATCTACCTGGAAACGAGCTGAGATCGACCGATGGGTTGGCCAGCCATGGCATAAAGGTCATATAATACCAGGGTTGGGGAAGAGAGACCGGCTCTCAAAAGCTCAGCCACTGGGAAAATGCAGGAATTTTGAGAGAAGACTATATTAGTGATTTGCGCTGTTCCTACTGGGAGTTTTTCAGTGTGAGATTATGCAATCGCAATACATAATGAATTTATTTGAAGGCTTTTTACACATCTTCATCAGGGGTGCCAATAATTATGGAGGACACTGTACGTGTGCATGATACACTAATAGATAAATAATGCTAAGTAAATTAGAACTTAAGAAATTAGCATTTTTTTTAGGACTGGGAAAAACTCCAGATTAATTGTGGTGCTGAAAACCCCTTTACCCCCAGTAAAATGGTCGATTGGCCGACTCGCCTATTCACTAACAGCCAATCTTACTTTAGCTCATTCAGGGGTTTTCTTTATTTTATTTTAAAACTGGACTCACTTTATCATCATTCACTGAAGTGCCCCCTTTGAGCTGAACATTAACATTTTGAAAATTGGTCACGTCTTCCACATTAGGTAGTGGCAAGTAGCTATATTACAATTAAAGGCATCTGTAATAACTACCCTGCCCAAGCACATTCATTAAAAATGGCAAGTGAAGACCCAATTAAAAGCTGAAATATAGAGTAAAAAAAGAACAGAGACAAATCCTATACAGATTCGAGTCCCGCTAATCAAAGAGGATCAATGAATTAAAAATACTTAATCCAGAGGGATGACAATCATTAAAAATATATTTTTTTAATGGAGACACAGGGCAACTGTGTGGCAGAGTAAAAACACAATAGAAAATAAATAACATGCAAATGTATTAATCTTTTGGAATGACTTCCTGATTAGGTTCCTGTTTCATTATAGAAACCACCAGATAAATTAGTTTACCAATTATTATTAAATTACAATGCAACTTTTTTTAAAAAAGTGAGGAAAACTTAAATATGGCTCTACAAATTACAACACAAAAAAATTCAGAAAATGTAGATCAGGAATTCTAGTGCCGCATCAAGTTTGCTGTCTTGGTGGACGACATGGAGATCTTCAGGGCACTGCTGGACCCCTGTGTTGTATACACTGTCGTTCTGAAAGACACTACCAGAAAATGAAAGACCACTCCTGACAATCATAACCCAGCACCGACATGCGCATCAACAGCGTCATGCTGATCACATAGGCTACGCACCGACCAGTGACAGGGTGACCACCTCATCCATGTCGGGGGGGACGATTTGTGCTACAATAGGGTATTTAAACAACCATTTCAGCCATTTCAATTAACAGGACCTGGATTTCACTTGTGCACTGAGCTCTTGCTGCGTGCTGATTGGTCAGTCTCCTATAATCATGCACGTGTCACTGATGTTAATGTGAAACAGATGGATGAGTCTTTCAATGAAGAACACAAACCAGTGCAAGTGCAAGAAGAACGGAATTATATAGCCAAGCACAGCAGCCTTTCAGGTTGTAAGTAGCTTGTAAAACCTGACGTAGCTCAAACTGCCCTCCCTGACATGGATGAGGTGGTCACCCTAGACAGGCAGACCCTAAAGCTAATCATGGGCATGGGCGAGTACAGCCATTTTCTGTTTCTTCTCAGTCTCTTTACTAAACGACATTTTTCTTGCTGTAGCAGTCTCGGGCCTTCAGTCCCACGCTCCCAACGAAGCAGATACAAGTACAAAAAAAAACAATTCCCGCCATTTCTTACATCGGATTTTCTTACACATCAAACGTAACCGGGTGCTATGTGATCTTTAGGTGATTAATCACTTTGAAAGAAGCAGAATCCTATAACTCTCTCTTGATTACTAAATTTCAAGTTAAATTTCAAATTAAACTTCAAGCGCCTCCAATGCAGCTGCCATGTATTTTATTCTTCCTGAGGAAGAAGCTTTCAGCCAAATGTATAGCTACCGGCTTCCTAAGAAGACCCTTCATTTGCTCATACAGGAAAAATATCATTAGAGCTTATAACGCTTTAAATCTTTTTGGCCTTGATGTTCTTCCCTGGATCTTCCCTCTCATAAAAAAAATCAATCTCTTCTCAGAAATCTTTTCAAATGTATTCTCATGTGCATGCTATAATTTTATAGCGTTTATCTTTATATTACACAGCATTGTCGCACTAGGTGTGACATACTGTAAATGTAGTGACTACACATGGAGAGTTATTAAGAAGAGGCACCAGCTAGGAGCATTGCTTCAATCTACAATCCAGCCATGCAGTCCGCTACGGGCTGATCTGTAGAGCCCTCTGGTGGTTTCGTCTTTGGCTAGTTGACAATGTGGCAACTTTATATAACGATACATATAGTACTGTGCAGTGAACAAAAGAATTACATTTCCGTGATTCAGACTTGAAATTTATGGTGTTGGCCATTTCAAAGCCTCTATCCCTAGTGTTTGTTAATGCCACATTCAGCTAATCAATACGTCATCAAATCATTAAACGATTCAACTAAATTAAGTAATGACTGGTAGTGAAATTCTGTAGATACGCCAAATGGCCGGCAGGGGTGGACTTACCAAAAGGCATGTGTAGGTGGCTCACAGAGGCCGCCAAAAACTAGGGGCCCCATGAAGAATATCCAGAGGTTACAATTATGGATATATGCTGATCATTTAATATGATCATTTTAATTACAGGAATATGTCTGTTATTTACATTTTTAGCATCAGTTTTCAGTATAGACAAAGTAGCTGGCTTTATTTTAATGCTGGAGTCTAGTGGCATCAGTTCTTTTACTTCTAAGAGAAGTAGCCTAACAGAAGAAGAAAACAGTGCAAAGATAAAAGAGTACCATTACATCTGCTGTGCCTTTCATACTATCCGGCTAGGGTAGTATAAAACAGTGAAACGACGTGCAAAGAGCACAATTAAATGAATGTAGACTAGTATTAGCCTCAAGGGCAGACTAAGCACTGGCTCTCCTGAGTAACAGCTGAGGCCCATGGCAGAAGTGGCAAGGGTTAAACCGTAAATTTGGCCCATTGATCCTCAGGTGTGATTTCTATTGTTTTACAATTACTTTACATATGTTTTAATGCCAGTCATTTTTGGTCATGTATACATTTACTACTTATTACTGTTATCTGAAGTTCATACATAATTGCCAGAGATGGCACAATATATTTTTTATTATTATTAACATTTTGAGCATCTACCAGTACCAATACCATGTTTTTCAACTTTTTTCTATTAAGCATTAAATGAAATTTCGACAAAATGGCAAACTATCTGCATTTAGTGCTGTATCGGAATTGGTTGAGTATGCTAAGAATAGGAAAATAAATTGGTCATGTTGCTGAAACAAAAATTACGCCACTAAACTACAGGAAGAAATTCATGGCTAAGATGATTCACTCAAGTCTGCTTCTTTATTTTATTAACCAACAATTTTCAAAAAATTGCAAATGCTGCAATCTGTTGCCAAAATTAAATATAATAAAGAAATCAATAAAAAATATCAGTGTGTATCCCAACTAACCACGTCAAAGAGAGTCAGCACAAAACATACAATGGAGGACTGACTTCACAGTTATATAGACAGCTAACACATATATAGACAGCTAACACATGAGTGAGGCAGGTTACCAAGACAAAGATGTGTGACATACATAACACAAGACTTTTTATATAAAACATGTATGCATTTGCACTAACATACATAACATATTACCAATATTAATATATGATATGATTTCCACACAGCTCACATGACAGCGCTGACACACAGCCACTCCTCACGTCTCATTCCATTTACATGTATCGCACTAAGGCTATAAGCATTTTTGCAATTTTGCCAGTATCGGCCTGATACCGAAAGTAGGTATTGCTAATCATTGCATTTGATGATCAATATCATTGGTCAATATATTTTTTTATTTTTAAATATTTCATAAATAGACGAATAGCACAATTCTGGACTATACTCATTGCTGTGTCAAATGCACTTAAAAAAATCATAATTTACACATATTTTATGAATTTATATTACAATACAGCTAAAGAAAATCTTGCTAAGTTTAAACAATTTCTTTTCCAGCTCTCCATTAAGTTACCACACATATCTCTTTTTATTATGAAAGCATGCCTTTGCTTTGTTGGTCCATCACGAATAACATAACACTAATAGCAGCTAGGAAAAATAAGGAATGAAATGAAGCATTATAATGTTAAAGAACATGCAGCCCAGATTCCTTTTGAACAACCCATAAAAGAAGCACAATGTGCTTTCTTGGTCAGGAATAAATGTAACCATAAAGGTAGCATTAAGAATCCAGTCCTGTTGATCTCAAAATATCTTATTCAGAGACAGACAATACCATGCACATAGTTAGCTGACAGTAAGAGAAAGGAAGATTTATGTGGAAGTAATTTAATTTTAAGCAGACATGTTCAATTGCAGTTCTTTTATTTAGCCTTTTGTAAAGGAACAAAACTAAGCTTCTTTATAAAGAGAGATGGCTGATGGCTCAAAGCCTCTGAATGCACCTCGAGGATGTTCTTGGTCCACGATGCTTTTGGCCACAGAAACGAAACCATCAAGCGGCATCGTCCAGGTCAGTGCTGGAAAGTTTGTGAGCAGAAGCCCAAGCGAAGAGCTTGGGCAGGATGGCCAGAAAGACCTCCCGAGATTGGGGTGTTTGATTAATCATAACTAAATCTGAGCATCAGATGTGCTAGTCCGAGACGTCATGTCTTTTGTCCAAAATTTTCTCTCTGTATTCTAACAATGAGGTTCAGTCCATTGATAGCCTGAGTTACATTCTATCAGTTTAACTTGATTTCTATGAAATCAACCAGGTGTAAACTTGTTAATTACAATTATTTTAGTGAAATGGATTTAACAGGCAAATACATACATACAAACATCGGTAACACTTTACTATGAAGGGTGCTCTATGACAGCTACATGACACCAACATAAGCCCTTCATGACATCTGACGTAACTGAACAAAAGCATTTATAAAGGTTTGTTCCAACTTTTGTGGCTGTCATAAATGCTGACATGTGGAACTTGACACAGGAGCTCCAAAAGAGTGGACAGTTTTACATTTCTCAGTGGGAGCATCTCACAGAACACTACTATCATCATCAAGAAGCTACAACAATGGTTCCACTTGCTGAGATGTTTAAGAAGGAGTCGGATACAGGAAACAGCTACTGGTGAACTTTACCACAGCACCATTGAGGTCATTCTAAGGGCAGCGCTCACGGTCTGGTGCAGCAACACCATTCCGGGCATTCTCCTCCGAACTCTCATGCCAACAAGACATTTCTGTCATAGAGTTGCCATCCAAAGATTGTCTTTTGTTTTTTCTTCTTTTTGCCCCAATCTATAAACTATAAAGACAGCTGCGCCTGAACCTGGCAGGAGATCCGCAGTTTCTGCAATATTCAGACCACCCTGCCTCAAAACAGTAGCCATAACACAGTCACAATTAGTCTTTTCCCTCAATCCTATATTTAATCTGATCCATGTCCGCCTGCAATGAGCTTAAAAAGAAACATTTATTTTCAAGTTGAATCAAACTAATGGTCAAACTATGCTTACAGTTCTTTGGAAAGA
Organism: Petrocephalus sullivani; assembly: GCA_026780845.1. Classification (NCBI taxonomy): domain Eukaryota; kingdom Metazoa; phylum Chordata; class Actinopteri; order Osteoglossiformes; family Mormyridae; genus Petrocephalus; species Petrocephalus sullivani. The sequence goes on along the minus strand of JAODKM010000037.1, from coordinate 5,355,299 downwards.
TATAAATACTTATAGCCTGCTATTGTGATCCAAAAAAAAAAATCCTGAAGGTCTCCTTTTCAGTAAAACTGAGATATTTTATTGTTGGTTTTAATTTTGTACCAAAAACACCTTGTGTATGCCATAATAAATATCACTGTGTTATACCTGTTATGCTGTATGTGAGAACATCCTTCACAACCAATAATAGTGTAAGGCCACAGGCCTTGCAGGCCCTGCCAGGATGCTCTCTGATAAACCTGTACTGACCCTTTCAGTGTCCTGAGGCAAAGGTCCACCGGCCTCGACAAGGCTGGACCCAAATCACCAGATCACTACATCAAAGGAGACACCTCACCCCACTGGGCGGCCGGAACGCCACAGCCGAATTCCAGCAACAAGTCCTGACTGCCTCAAGACACAGAGGCATCATACGCTCACCAATTCACATCTACACAGGAGGTATCACTCCAGACTAACATTAAGGACACATACACCCTGGTCTCGTTTGAATGGTCACGGTACGACGAACACCAGGTAAAACAATATGTTCTCAGATGAGAGAAATATAGAAAGTATGGCTGACCCCACCAAAGTGGAGGATCTTGTCACCTGGTGGAACAAAGGAATTCCTACATTCCACCTAAAGCAATTTGATTGGCTAAGGGTGGAGACATGATAAAACCATGATTTTTGGATGACAAAAATCAGAACAGTAATATTTCTGATACTTTCACTCCATATTGCACAAATTAAGGATTGCTGTACATTAACATGTTTTGTGAACTTCGACCTTTTGCAAGGGCATGCCAATCATATATGAATCAGTGACCTTCAGCAAATTTCTATAAATTGAGAACAGCTGTGATTTTCCTTTGCATATCCAAGATGTGTTGTTGTCTGTATGTTATCTGCTTCTAATTGGCTGATTTCTATTATATACCTAGCTAATGCACAGTCAAAGATTGTTTTATAACTCTGAATCAATTTTTTAATTGCTGGGTACATTAATCTAGTCGCTCTAGTCAATATTAGGGAAAACAAAACTTAAAAAGGACGGTTAGTGTATGAGCTCTTTATTGTAATTAATAAGGTTTTATTTGTTCATTAATCTTGTTAAGTCTATTCTTGAACTGTGCCGGGAACCTCTCCATATATCAAACCTGAACCAGTCATCCAGTTGTTCGGATAAATTTTCATCCCCCTGGAAGTACAATCATTAATTTTGCTGCTACTTAATGAGGCCTTAATGTTGTTGTAATAAATAAGGTGTGGTAGCCCGAAAGGAACAGGGGAATTCCTCGAGAAGCCACAGTTACTCGGAGACCCACTTCCCGTGTCCCTGTTTATCATGTCTCTCCTTTCTTCTAAGACAATAGCAACATGTTTTTAAGATGCAGCACATGCATTTGAAGTGTTTTATATGATAGTGTTAATTTAAAACATCTGTAGAAATAAGTATAGAGCTGCATTCTGTTAGAGCATTTCAGTTAAAACAGCTGAGCTCTCAAGGGAAGGCCAGCAGGTTTATTCCTGTTACTTTAATGCCTAGCCTTTGCACTATAACTGTGTTCAGGATGACATGTTTTAGTACCTGCTCTTAGGAAGTACCAACACTAAAAACAACTTCGTAAAATAAAGAGAAAGTTTATACTTTTTTGGCAACACTTTACTCGACGGGGCACAAATTATTAATAATAACGCAGTTACTATGGAAGTACAAATCATGAACAAATATAGTCGCTACTTGAGATAAAAAATGCTTCTATTTTACATATTTTCATAATTTTGATTTGTTAGTATCATGTAATGTCTACAGACATATAATGTTCACACATTATTTTTAATATTTCTGAAGGTTGCAGTTTCAGAATAGATTTGCCCCCCAATCAACTCCCCTGCACCAGTGGCAGATGGTGATTTTTAAAATGGGGGAAGCACAATATTGATAGTAGTATAAAAGTATAGTAGTATAAAAAATATGGTCTACAGTCTCTTATTTCAGTTGATTGGCTACTTGTATGCAATTCTGCTCTGCTCTCTTTTTGCTCAGAAAGTGTCTTTTCCCATGCCATTCCAGCATGACTTCTTATCAAGCGATTTAAGCATTTTCCCCTCGATGGCTCGCAGAGCGAGACTGCTCATCTCTCTTTGGTCCATTATGTTAGGAATGTATTACTTAATTCATTTTAAGTTTAGCACCAATTCACTAAAAAGACTAAGAAGGCAGAGAGCTTTCCCCTGCTACCCTACAGGCCATGATAAGTGCACCGGACATTGTGAAGCTCAGAGCTCACTCTCCCTGCATTAAAAAAATGGCCATAACTTAGATAGCATCCTCTGGAAACACTTGATTCATTTAATCAAATTTGCTTGTGTCAGTTATTTCAAGAAAACACATGCTTCCCAAAATTTAAAAGGCCACAAAGGTTTGCTCAGTTATATTGTCGAGTATTTTGATATTGAGACATTGGTAGTGCTGCCGGGGGTCCTGCCAGTGTGACAAATGGTGACACATTCTCCGAGGCCCATTTAGAGGACCCCCACTAAGGTTTATTGCCATTTTGTATACATAGTATTGAAATTCTCCTCTGATTTATTTTTTTTTGCCTTAGCAAAGGATAGCAGACCCTCAATCCTGCATTTACAAAAAATGACATCCATTGCCCTCTGCTGTAAAATGTCAAAAACAGCATCAGTGTCAGAATATCTGCATAAACACAAAATCAAAATTTTCCAGAGTCCTAAGGAAACCTCTAGCACCATGGATGGTGGCCTCTTCCAGTGTGTCCAGATCAACCAGGATTCCTTAAAACGTGCCCATGAGTCATCGTGGCTAATGTTGAAATACCAGCCAGCAGCCGTCAGGATCCTGATGATTTTCTGAAACCCAGAAAGTGTAGTGAAAAACACGTTTGACTCGGGTAAATATTTCACTAGCTGAGATTTAATCTAGGTGCATAGCAGTGCACAAACAGCACGTGTCAACCCTTCACCCTCGCTGTAATCCCTTAAGTGAGAACATCACAACAACAGCTCCACCATATGCTTCACTGATACCTTTCTGTCCATAATCATAGTTCTGCATCTCTGTACAAAACATCATAAACATACAACACTGACTGGAAATCTGTCCCACCTGAAATATCAAACAAAAAATCAAACAAATCTCCTTTGCATTAAGCCTGCAAGAGCTACATACCTAAGCATAACAGACATCTGTGTATGACAAGACATACCTGTTGTCTTATCTATTACCATGAAGAGCGAACTGATCTCAGCATGGACAGTAGCTGCTGTAGCAGCAGTTGAATCATTTTGTGTGGAATGGGACATGCCAGAGAACATATAAGACGGTCAGCATGTGACTGGTCAGCACACCATCATACTTTGTCAGTACATCAATAAATACTGCCCTCATCATGCCCCTGAAAGCGAGCTCCTGACAGGTAAGCAGTGATGTTATATCAATTAGGGGGCTCAGAATAGCTCTGTTATTCTTGACTGTCTCATTATGCCTTTGCAACTTGAATGCGTGCGCCCCATGAGTTGTATGCCAAGCAAACTGAGCCGTACATGAACTTAAATGCTCCTGGTTTCAAAGGGAAAATTTATGTTTTTGTGGTTGAAAGCAGCACCTATGAATTGATCAGCACTGTGGTTCAATTCGTAAGATTGATTGCACTTTTAATCGTAAAATAAAATTAATTAAGACTGGTACATTGATTCTTTTGGAAATGTTATGGTTGAAGGTGCACTTCGCATGTAGCCTTATGCTGCTTTTCCACCGGCATACAGAAACCTAGCCGTAGCTGAGTCACATCAGACACTAATTACAGCGAGGTTCCAGCTCGGGTTTGCACAGCGACATAAAACCAAAGAGAAGCTGTTTTACTGTTCACATGGTATATATCATGATTTACTATGTGCTAATTTCTTAATGTTTCTAGCACATCTGTGAGAACTGTGAAATCACTTTACAAATCTATTCCAATCAGCTGTTTTATAGTCCTTATTTAAGTAGGAGGTTGTAAGTTTTCAAGTTCCAAATCATCAGGAATGCATCGGTACATTGCAATATGCAATACTACTAATAAAGAGTAATATATAAATTTGACAGCACCAAATCTAGTTGTAGATTGAATGCTAAAAGTCAAGACCACCCTTGGAATCTTGATGAGGTAGATAAAGTATGTCTTCAACATATTCATATAGCATTTTTCAGTCTGAAACGGGACAAATAACCCATATGATTTGGCAGGTACCATTTACAATGGAAAAATGAAGTCAAATGAACAAGAAAAATGTAAATAAAAGTTGTAGGCTACCAACAGATGATTGCTGCACTATGTAATAACAGAAAACCCTCTGTGGACTTTTATTTTGTCTTTTTAAGCTGGACTTCCTATCTTACAATGTCTCTGTTACAGTTTATATTGATAGCTGTCAGACAGCAGAGTAAGGGACAGAACAAGGGGGCAGTCGTAGATCGGGCCGCCTCTGTCAAACTGAATGCCAGACCACATGCGGAGAAGTGAAAGGTGCTGTCAGGAGCTGCCTGGAGACTATGCAGGTGCTCACAGTCTTTCGCTTTCTTCTTTTAAGGAACTGACCATGATGTCAACACAAGCTGACAATTTTTCTAGAGATCCATGTGCACATTTACTGTTTCGGGGGTCTGTAGCATCAGATAACTTTCACATCATTGTTATTATTATTATGACAGTAATGACAATCGTGCCATGTTAAGCAAAACTGTGTGCCGATGACAATTGCAAGGTTTCCATGGTTCTACTCAATGAGTATTTTATCCACACATTGGCAAAATGGAATTTGAACTTGTAAGTTGTTGATAGAGGCAAAAAGTCGAACACTAAGTTGAATACCTCACACTGAATGGAAGTGGTGTTATTGTTCAACACAGTACATGAGTTCCAGGTGAGTTCAGTCACAGATGTGGAGGGAACTTAATTTATAAAATCTAACAGGTTCTAATAAATAGTGACACTTCTGTTTAAAAAGGAACAGTATGTTCCCCGGTCAGTGGACTGAACAGACCCTCGTAAAATGCATTCTGTCTTCCTAAAAAATCTCTTATTAAAATTTCAAACACATAAATAACGCAGTCTCTTGAGTACATATATTCTAACAGCATTGCATCTGAAGTCATACTTTTATAGGTTTCTCTGATGTTTACAAGCAATAAATAATTCTGTCCACTGAAAATCATTATTTTCTCTGGCAAAATATTTAAAGATTGATGAAGCTTCTTCGATGAATCCTTGTGTGTCCCTCTGCTATCCCAGTTTGTAGTCAACTCCTGTAATTTGCTTTTTGTATTAAAACCTTGTCAACAAAATGTTAAAGTACACGCTCAAGCAACTCCTCAATCATAATAACAGGTGATAATAAAAACAATAAAAAACAAATAGTGGTTATTTAACCTGAAGAAAAATAATTACAAGGATTCCTCTATAGCAGAGTAAAAATTAACAAATTATTTTAGTGCAGAAAACCATAACACGATTCCTACTAATAAAAATGCCCTTGCCTCCTCCCACCCTGATCAGCAGTAGTGTTTACAGTACAGGTAGTCCCCGACTTACAATGAAGATGCATTCCAATGACCCCATCATACCTTGAAAATATCGTAGGTCGAGACACCAAAAAACACTGAAAAAAATATGCGCTCTAACACCGAGACAACAGAACTCTGTCGATGGCTCTAACACTGGTGAGAGTGAGGCATCCCACGAGGCGGGAGAGGCGTACATCCCGGCAGCGTCCCAACGCATCGCCCCACATGCGCTGCCTTTGCCTGCCACGTGAAACTTAAAAGAATTTTACAATGTCGTCATATCGCTGTCATCATCGTGGTAATTGAAAAGATTGAAAAATCGTAACTTGAACCATCATAACTTGGGAACCGCCTATATTATAATAAACATCTCTCTCCAGTTTTCCTTGACTCAAATTGTATTTTCATTACAGTTAACACCCTTACTCAAGTATGAGCTTATACCAACTTAACAAGAGCTGAAGACCGAACTTTCATCTACACATTTACGTAATTACTAATCTTATATACCTTGATACAGAAGGACATGCTAAATGATATCATCTATCGTGGAATGATAATTAAACAACAAAGTCAGATGGCATAGTTTTGATTTGCATAGAAAACTTACATAAATAAATAAAACGTGCAAAACTTACAGGTACTGAGACCCACATTTTGCCACGTGACCATGCCAGAAAAGTATAAAGCCCATGAGAATAACAAAGTGGAGAACGGTAAAGCCAGGGGAAAGGTAACCATTTTGAACATTAGTGCTGGCCTGCTATGAAATATTTAGCTGAATTGCTTTTAGCATTACACAGTCCAGAGCCCCTTTTTGGCCCTTTTATTAAATGTACACTTATTTATTTATCTGTTTGTTTGCTTAGAAGTGAATCCTGCCCTATTACTTCTTATTGCCACCTTTTTTCTTTAAAGAGACGCCATTAGACAAAACATCCATCCATCCATGTTCCACAACTGCTCATCCTCTTTAGGGTGGCGGGGGGTCCAGAGGTTATCCCGGAGGTGACGGGCGCAATGCAGGGAACAACCCAGAAGGGGGGGCCAGCCCATCGCAGGGCACACTCACACATGCACACCTATAGGCAATTTGGCAACTCCAGTTAGCCTCCGGATGTTTTTGGACTGTGGGGGGAAACAGGACTCCATTAGACAACATCTGTATATTTTACTTAGTACCCTCCCCTTGTGTAGAAGCCAAATACAAGATCAGGGTCAGATGGGCACCGACCCCGACAGACTCTGTTTGACGATCAGATGTTGTACAAGTAATAAATAGACTGACTATGTGTTTTCCTTCATTTCAAAACTGATAATAAGCAAATGCATCTAAGAGTCATGTTGTGTTCATTATTCCTTTGTCAATCATAAAGAATTTTAAAGGAACAAAATGTTTTAGTATTCATTCTGCATCCACAAACAGCTGATATTGAAAATTTCCATGTTATAATTTTATGGCATTATCAGTTGTACCCTAAATACCGTGGGAAATGCTATTAAAACAGTAAAGGTCCTTACAGTTAACTGTAAGTCATTGGTAGCTAAAACAAAAGACAGTTTTATTTTAATACTGAAGATATAATACTGCCCATGTATACCCCTAGATGAAAACTGAAAGCAACATCATTTGACATGAAGCATGACATGGCATAAAACGAGACTGCTTTGGCATCCCGTACATAATCGATGTAATGTGTATCTAACGGCTTTAGCACCTAGAGGTATTTTATTTCTTAGCGGAGACCAACATTCTGTGACCAATTTGGATTGTAGTCATCACTTGACATTTGGGTGCCTAACATGTAAGTAATGGGGTGGCATGCTTACACAGTGGCTAGCACAATCACCTCACACCTCTGCTGACCTGGGGTAGTTTCCACCCTGGCTCTACATGTGCTGTTGTGGGGGTTCCTCCCCATGGTCCAAACATGTGCCAGGCCCCCATGAACCTGCATAGGATGAGCTGGTATGGTATGTCAGCAAACGGGTCAGTTAGTCAGGAAGCCAGTGATTGGAGCTGAAAATGGCTGATACTTCCTGCTCCAAGTAACAATTATAGCTGCTGAACTCTGAATAATTAAATGTCAGTATTTAAAGTGCAGTGTGTGTTCCATGACAATAGAACACTATAGTAATCTAACATGTTGTATACGAAAGCATACACTCCAGCTTGGCACAGTTTGTTTAGCACACCTTTGATACTGCATCAACATAAGATTTTAATGAGAGACTAACAGCAAGATTACATGCCGAGCTATTGAGCCAACAAATGATATGACTACAATGCTGGTTACCGGATTTGAACCACCAGCCTAGCAGGAGTGCAGGCTCCTCACCAATAAAGCCACCTGCCATCTAATTGATGACGGTTAAACTGGGTGATGTAATAACAGGAATTGGACTAGGATGGGAAGGGAACGTGTATGAACCAGAACAAACAGCTTTTCGTTTTAACTTGTGAAAGACTTCTCCCATAGGAATGGTGAAATGTATTTTGCAGGTGTCAGTATCATAGCCCACTTGCTGACCACATGCATTAGAAACTCCCCCCTCCTACATCCTGCGTGATTCTCCACTCTCTATGGCTTATATTACATTTGATGACTATGAATGAAGTCTCCTGAGAGTTAAAGTAAGAACACAACACATAATAATGTTGATTATATAATATTACAGTATTAAACAAAAAAATATGCTGCACTTTCAGTGAAGATTTTTGTTTATATATATATATATATATATATACACATATATATATATATATATACACACACACACACAACATAGTTGTGCTTTCACTTACCAAATGTGAACTGGCTATTTTCA
>JAODKM010000037.1:5324359-5337600 GCA_026780845.1 Petrocephalus sullivani | reverse complement strand
TTAGGCTGACAATGTAAGTGGAATAGTCCATGTTCCACGTTTTGCTTGTTGCCGGAATCGTCGAGGGCATAAGCCCCCTGTTCTTGCTTGATTATGCTGCTTGCACAGCGGCACCTTTATTTGCAGGATAAGTGCTGTGGGCGTGTCTGTGCTGATGAGGGGAGAATACACTTAAACTTTTTAAGTGTTTTTTTTTTTTTACTCAAGTGCCTTATGGGAGAATAGACCTTTGTTTTTTATGTTTCTGTGAACTTAACTTGCTGACATAACATAGTGTACATTTAAATGCAGATACCTTAAGACTAATTGGGCTGAGTTGTGGGAAGACACAAATATTCCCAAAAAACACGCAGCCAGTCAGATAATCCAAATAGGGACCACGTATGCAAATTTGGTGTCAGACTGATGTCACCAACCCAGTACATTACAGTACTAAGGAAAAGAAGCTATACACCTTAATCAACCTCATAATCAGTGCAGCTAGAGACAGGTCCATGAATATAGTATCAAAGGGAAATCAGTTTGTTGTCTACAAATATGAACCCCTGCTGTAAAAGTGCTGCAGGAGCGAATAACAGATGGGAGTGACTGGTTTGTCCTGCTCAAAATAGCTGTGTAAAACATAAACAACTCTTCCTTCTTTATTAACTTATGGTTTGTCACTGAGGTATTTCAAAGTGATGCATGGCCACATTGTTTTCTTCAGGGGCAACCCTGGCATTAGTTAACTGGTAAAATTCAGAAATGCAATGCTTGTCATTGACTTCCAGGTGTACCGCACTAGGGTCTTTCCGACCACACGTCCTGCCTCTTCATCGCTCGCTGTGTAATTTCAGAGTAACATGATTGTCTGATACACTGAGTGTTTAGATCAGGCATCAGCAGTAGGCAATCAGTTTTACTTTATAATAATTTACGGTAAGTTGTTTAGAAACAAGTTGAGTTTTTTTTGCCAAATTTGAGATGATATGTTTCTTTTTTTAAAACAGCCTGACTCCAATCTCTTTAATAGTTAGGTGGTAGTGGATACATTGTCCCCAGCATGTGGCCATTATGGCCCAGGGCACTATACCGTGGCGATCCTTTGGTAATAGTATGATTGCAATCTGGGGCGCTGTGAAGCGGGGGCCCTGAGCAACTGCGGCCCTAAAACTTTGGAACATAATCAGACTAATTTGGGTTAGGGACCCATATAGTAATGTGTTTTCATGGGGCCCAAAGACTTTAGCGGCACCACTGACTGCAAGGGCCAGGGCAATACAAATCCGCAAACCAGCAGTGATGGCAACGTTGTAACCATGGGATACCAGGCCATTGCACTGCAGCGGGCCACCAGTGATGATGGTAACACTGTAACCATGGGAAACCAGACTCCATCAACGAATGACAGAGGATACGCTGCTTATCATCCAGTGATGGCCTAATAACTCTGATATGTCCTCAGAGGATGTGGAATTGAGGGTTAGATGTAAGTAATGCAGCTCTTATTATGACAGAAAACTAGTGAGGAAAAAGGAACAGATTTTTTTTGTCAGTTAATGGCCACTTAAATGGAAACGCACTGTGATGCTGGGCTATGTTTCTGCATTTCATTGTCTATTACAAGACGGAAAACCAATAATTGCTGGTGAACATGAAATGTTATAACCCATACTGCTTTCCTCACATTACATTTACATGCCACATGTCAACAATGATTCTGTATATATTGTGACATCTGGAAAGCATGCTTGTTTTTTTGTGATTTTGTATTTGATGTATTTATTTCAGAAAGATATGAAGATATGACCACAAGATGCTGCAGAGGAAATGCCCCCCCCCCCCACACTTTTATTCCAAGGTTCTTCCATATTCATAAATAATCTTCAGCTGTATTTCTTAATTTGACAAATAATTCGTAGTTCTGTCACTCTCCAGATAATGGCTTTAAATAGGGTTCTCTGATTGTAATTACTTTTAATTCTACAAAACATATACTTTAAAATTCTGATTCTCTCCTGGACTAAGGCATGCATAAATGCAATCAAATAAGGGGTTTACACAGTGGCGTCAGATCTCCAGGATTGTGGCTGTGATTTGTGCCCCTGGATATGTTCTGGATATGTGAGAAGGTGTCTGTAATTGACACAAACCGTGTGATTCTGTATGAATATGCTCTTCTGTGATAAAAAAACCCAAAATGATGCTAAGATGCTGTCTGCCTTGTTCCCTTTGGCTCCTGGTTAGATTCAAGGCTTACCACACTTACTGGGTGGGATTAGCTAATATAAAAATGAACAGATGTGTGAACAGGTACCAATAAACACAAACAATATGGGTTTGTTTGTATATTAAATTGAGGACTACAACGACTATTGAACAGAATGAGCAGAGTCAGTTGGTTTCTGCAGTACTGCTGATGCACAATGTTTGCCGTATAAATGGAATATTGTTGCGTCTACATTGAAATGCCATTCATTTAAAATTTTTATTCATTCATAACTATGTGACCATTTGGGAGCAGTTACAACTATGACTTAAGTTTTGTCTTAGATAATCATACTGTTATGTGGATACAAATTTTGTCTGTGTATTTATATAGTGCCGTTTGGCAGACCACGGCATTGCTCTGGCAACAAAAGACAAAGTGGACCTGTTTAAGGTGTTATTTAGTCCTCAAAAGGCCCAACGCAGGCACCCAACAACCACAGAAAACAGACATACAAGGCAAACATAGGGAGGTCAGACGCCGGACAATGTGGCACACACATGGTGGGTAATTTATACAGTAACTAGAGACACGCCAGGATCGGACAGGGTTCACGCAAGACACGGGCAAGGGCAGATGCGCAGCAAGCTTTAACAATCACATGAACAAGGACTGTTTAAAGTCGTCTAGCAGCATGCTCGGCACACTTACTGAGCTACACTGCGCGCAGCCCTCCCACCAGCACTTGGGTCTGAGATTAGACAGCCAGCAATCTTTCTACTGGGGCTTCACCATAGATGCCTGTCACACTGACGAAGGCCTAGTACCAAAATGTTTGTCCCAGTGGGGGGGTTCCAAAACTGATCTTCTAGAACTGGAAATACCGTGTTTCATTATATCTTAGCCTTTTCAAAGAAAAACGCAACATGTGTATAGTTAATTATCTTACCTGGTATTTCACTGGGAAAACCAGTGTGTTTAAAAATTCTGCAACCCTGTAGGTCTACTACAAGGGACCAGGGCTGGCCACTCTTAATGGTAAAGAAAAACCAGCAGGCTGTGACTGAAATAAGTAACAGTGAGATTATTACAGCATATGCAATAGAATGATGTCATAATGAAGCTGCTATGAACGCATCATCCACGATGCCCAGTGTTGCAGTTCCAGATGAATATTATTAATTTTGAGGTGTCATATTTCATTATGTTCACCAAAACATTCTTATTGGTTGACCAGAAAGGATTTTGATGGCTCAATACTGATCTGTGATTAATTTTCCTATGAGATGGATCCACTTGTAAATGACATATTTAATAGCATGACATATTTAAACTGCATTATCAGCAACATCCGTTTGTGAAAAATGATTCTAAAGATGGTTGCAAGCCACACTGAATGTTTGATGAAAATGGGAAAACGTACTTATTTTAAAGAAAGATTAAATAAAATAACCGTTATCGAACAAATAATTACCTGACGAAAATTCTTTCCAGATGAATTTGTTGAATTGTTGGGTTAGAAGCAAAAGGTACAGGCGAGTATTTCCCCTGAGATGAAATATCTTATTGTCAACATAAAGAATATTTCATCAGAAAAACAACGTACTCTAAATTTACGAATGGCTACAACACTGAACATTTGAAGAGGAAGAATACCGTTTCACCCTGTTTTAAAAAAATTAAATAAAACACAGTATATACTATATTATTATTATTATTATTATTATTATTATTGACATGCCAGTGTAGCAGTGACAGTTCAGTTGTAGATTGTGAGTTCTAAAGTAAAGTATTTACCACCAAAAGAGATAGCTCCGTTTTATACACATAATTCCAATCAATTGTTGCTACTTTATCGTGAATTAAAGGTTGTTTGGAACAAACTTTGACTATAGACATGTGATTCTGAGGAACAGTAAGCCAGGACCTTTGTATGAGGGAGTTATGGAAGTATTGTGTTTAACGCAGAACTGAAATCTATGAATCGTAAACCTGCGTAGGATCCTGGTGGTCGCACTGCGGCAGTACGCAGTGATGACACATGATAAATGCATCACCTGCAGACCTAGGGGGAGATGCGATGGTGGATTCTCAGTTAGCTTTAGACCTATCACATCCACAGTAAACTTTGTTATTAGCTTATAGACAGTAGTCCATGGAGTAAGTGGTCTTCTTACGTAGCTTTTGAGTACCTGTCTTTCCATACAGAAGATAGGTCATCGGCTGAGACCTGGCTTTTCAGAGCTCCTTCTCCTCGGCTGCTGTGATTCTCTTCTCCAGCTTGAAGAGGTCGTTACCTCTACTCTTAAACACTTCCTCTTCTGCCCAAGGATACTGCTGGAGTTCTGCTGTAAACCATGGCTCGCTGATACATAACTCCCAAGATCTAGTGGGAATAGAACTGTCTTTGCAAAAAGGAAGGCAGGATGTCATGGTGTCTGTGTTCTTATGTAGGTTGCTGGTTGAGACACAAGTCAGGGTCAGGCAAGTTACAAAGAGCTGTTTAGCAACAATGGACAAGGTCAGAGAGTGATTATTTCAGCAGGATGTGCATACTCTGTATAAAATTGCCATAGAAATGTTGCCTCGGAACAATGGCTTTGTACTAACACCCATCCATTGGTGATAAGCTGATGTATGTAGCTAAATGCAAGTTTAAGTATTTATTAATAAAATTGTATTACCCCAAAAAATAAAATAAACAACAACACAAGAAGTCTTTTGTGTCTTTGAGTATATTTTAACTGAAACAGGCTTATTTTCAAACCTTTTAAACAAACAAATAAATAAATAGATGCAACTACCCATGCTATCCCAGGCAGTGGACTTAAAGCATTTGTAATATAAAGATGTAACTGGATGCTAATGGAGAGGATGTACTAACACTCCATAGTCAATAACACCAGGCAATATGCCGATATTTTAGACAGCCTCAAGAAGGGATACAACAGAACGTCTTGTATCGACATTAAAATGAGACCGTTGGCGGTCACTACTGATAATGATAGGCGTGGAAAACTCTTACCATCAGAAGTCCATTTGGAGAAATATTTCCAGGGGGATGGTGGGGCTGCGGGGCATCACACGGGCTGCATTAAATACTGCTTCAGTCTGGAATCCACCACTTGAGTACTCCTGATATAATTAGTAGATTTTAGTAGAGCAGTTTTGGGATACATCGATGGGGGGGTGGACTGTTTTCAGGGAGATGAAATTCATTACCCATAACATATACTTGTCCCACAGGGATTAAAAGAGTGGAACATTTTGGTGATGTGGTCACGTTATTATAGAACAAGATGCAGTAAATACCGATAAAGGGGAAGCCAGAGAAGGCAGAATCTGCAGATTGATATGAATTCTCATCCCACTGACTCTTGTATTTGCAACAAACTACAACCACAGTGCCACACGGCCCTCAAATGTGAGTTCCGTGCCACAAAATGCAGTTCTACAGAACAAAGTTTATGTAGCTATTTTTTTTAGTAAATAAGGATGTCTCTCACTATTGATGTTTCTCTACAAAATGCAGCAAGTCTGAACTGGTCCATTGCCGTTCAATGTCACAAAACTCAGTGGATCAGAATAATTATGTGGAAATCAGCACTTTAATTTCCATTACTGATGAAGACACTGGGCTCTGGTCATTTATATTTAAACTCTACGCCTGTATTTCCGTGGCTCAAGATTCATTTTGAAGGATGTGGATTCCTGCAGGAGTAATCAATATCCTCTAAACTTCACATTTTCTCAACTGCATGTTAGCCTTGATGAGATTCACATTAACACTTCTTGGTTACACGCTCATACAAGGCCATAATTGAAACACCATTCAATTTTTACAGGGTTCTGTCAAGATGTTTTCTAGATTGGGTTCATTGTTATGATACTTCATCAGTGTAGTGAGATATATATACACACACACACACACACATATATATATATATATATATACACATTTTTGGTGTTTCAAACAAGTTCCTCAACATGGTGAGATTGTTGAGATATGCCAACATGTCTAGAAAATTACAGTTAATAGTTCCTGGTAATATATCAGTCTGAAGCCAGAAGTGTTCTGTGCTAAGGAGCCCCCTAAATTAAAGAATACATAGTCAGACAACTGTATCACCTTTGAGTAGGACTTGAAACAACAAGTGGACCTGTTTTTCAGGGAAGAGAAAACTTTAATTAGTATCCCATCTCTTTTATTGCTCTTATTCTTTTACATTTACATTTATAGCATTTGGTAGATGCCCTTAGCCAGAGCGACTAATATTCTTGAAGAAAAAGTAACATGGAATTAAATGCTACAGTCCTGTTGTACTTTCCCAAATGAAATACATCTTGCTCCATGTAGATGACAAAGATTTAATGGGGATGTCTGGAGCATGTAAAAGCTTCTCCCACCAGCTTGTCTTGAGTGGATACGTCCATCAAGTCATCAGTCACAATTAACGTTGCTAAGGGAACTGACTGTCATCCCTCCAGCTTGTGGGAAGCCACTCAAGAAATTAGCTGTTCCTTGTCTCATAACTTACATGGGAGTAGCCCTGAGCTTCCTCTTTCACAATTAGAGAGGATTTAATGTGATTTTTGAGCTATTTACTGCTGATTTTGGGAAAATGCCAAACCTCATGGATACACTTGACTGTGTAGTCTTGATTGAGAGTACATTTAGAGCTTCCCCTTGGTGGCATCTCTACATACAAGTGTTTGTACTCATATCTGGTTGTTTTCAACCTCACATGTCCTACACGGGGTAAACACCATTTACTGGTAGGTAATTTGGTAGAAAAGAAAAAACAGAAAAAAATTAAGTAGCTTCTACTGACAGTTATCAGGCATTGTAGATTCCTTCATAATGCAGTACAAAGCATACTTAATTCTTATATCGACCATTGTAATGCATTATGAAGATTTGTATAGTGTGTGATTGATGAGAGCGTCATTGGAGCTTATGAAGTATTATGATTACCATTTCCACTGTCATTTTAAACAATTATCTAACTGACAGTCATTCAAGGAATTTCTATAAAATTAGCTGAAACTCAAGGCGTGCAAGCTAAACTCATAAAAACTCACACTTCATCATACTCCATCTCTGCTTAAATGTCCGAGCGAGTGTCCAATGTCTCCCACCCCGCCTCATGCACGCCGAATGGTCATTTTGCTGGAGATGATAATATCTGCATGGCTGCCTTTGATCCCAGGGCCACGGCATTTTTTGACAGAAATAATAATGTGATTGTGTCTTTGAAGGAATAATCGCATCCTGTAAGTCCGCTATGCATGTACAGTAAACATTACTGTGGAAATGAAATATTTCATGCGTCCTGCTGTTGAATTAGAGAAACATAGTCTCTCTGATAGATGACTTCTATCAGCATCTTAAACAATCTGTAATAAAGAGATTTTTTGATTAAGTTTCACCCATACCTGAAGACTCTGAGGATTCTAAATCCATATATTCTTTCATTTTTCTTTCCATTTTCCAAATCCTTTGTCAATCAGAAGGGTAACTGTCATGTTCAGCCCCGCCCTGCATGTCTCTTTCCCTGTGTTTCCCTCCGATGTGGCTTAATTAGCCGCACCTGAGCCTTGTTTAGCTTTGCCTTATGATCCAATCCCCTTGTTAGCCCTGCACACCTGCCTTATGTTTGTTCCTTGATGTTCTACCCTTTGTCCAGTCACCCCTGTCGGTTATTGTCAATGCTGTCTGTTGTTCTCAGCTCCCGTGTTTCCCCTACCCTGCCAATAAACACCCCTTGGAGGGGTTTAACCACCGCAGCCTGCATAATGGGTTGTTCCTCTCACCGACGACACCACAGTAACTTTTGTGTACTATTCATTCTAATGTTCCAAGCAAAGATAGCCACATAGTACTCTGTGACCCTGGGCTTCTTTGGACCCACGCTGCATTTCACCCAAAGGCCATCAGTCTAACCTATCAGTGACCTCACCTCAGCCCCCACTGGGCAAGCAGGAGCTCATGAGTATACCATCTCAGACTCACCGACCACATCTGAAACTGAATCATCACCTCTGAACCGAGCCTTATTAGCAGATCTGTGGACAATGTGGACAAGGTGAACTCTACCATCCAGAACAAATGGAAGTTAGTAACTAGGAAGCCCAAACGTAATCTAAACAACAGGAATGTCATGTCATGTTACACTTAAGTCAGTGGCATTTACATGCAACTTAAATTGATGGGAGAATACCCCTATGCGCATGGGATAAATGACCCAAATTTTTTTCAAAAAAGCGACTTCAAATTCAAGTTCAAGTAGGCTTTATTGTCACTTCAACCATATATCGTTAGTACACAGTGAAACGAAACAGCGTTCCTCCAGGACCAAGGTGCTACATGCTACATAAATTAACAGAAAAACTAAACTAGCTAACTAGAGGCCTAGTTAGGTGGCTAGCGGAGACAAGACAGATTGACCTGACAACATAAATTAATAACGACATAAATTAACAAAAAAAACTAACTTTTTTTTTACAGACAGCATAAAGTGAACGTGCAAATGTGCAAACAAGAGCAACAATACTATGTGGTGTTGAGGTGTATGAGTTGAGCTATCAGTCCAGTCTCTTTTTGTTGAGAAGATGGATGGCTTGTGGAAAAAAACTGTTGCACAGTCTGGATGTGTGTGCCCGAATGCTTCGGTACCTTTTTCCAGATGGCAGGAGTGTGAAGTGTGTGTGAGAGGGGTGTGTCCGATCAGCCACAATGCTGGTGGCTTTGCGGATGCAGCGTGTGGTGTAGATGTCTTCAACAGAGGGGAGAGAGACCCCGATGATCTTCTCTGCTGTCCTCACTATCCGCTGTAGGGATATGGAGATTTACTAGTTCATGATTGTTAAAAAAAATAAATAAAATGTGACCCGAGCTGCAGAGAACATCAGTAAGAGGCAGCACTCACCTCTGCTGAAAAACGAAAGATGACGTTTTACTTTCATATAAAAAGACAACAATGTATTTACATGGCAGATTAACATAGCACAGAAGGTGTTACATAAGTATGAGCTAAAGGCCTCTCACTGAGGCCACTTCTTGACATGTGATGAAAAGCACATTTTGACTTCCTGTTAGGTGCACATAACAGCTGAGACATATACAAAATGCTAAGCAGGCTTAGACGCTGTAATTTATTCTGCTCAAAGAGATAAGACAGTGCAGAAGGCTGGCAATCTGTCCATACAAACACTAAGTCACACACCTCCCTGCTTCATCCAATATCGTGAATAGTTTGTGTTGACATTTAAATAGACCCCTCTCTTTGCTTGCGAAAGATGTCAGAGAGCAGCAGAAGACAGAAAACTCTCCACAGCCTATAACGAGCAAATTCATTCTGGTAACACTTTACTTAAGGGTGCTATATGAAAGCTACATGACACAAATATAAGTCCTTCATGACAGCCGACATAACTTGAAAAAAGCATTTATAATGGTTGGTTCCAACTTTTGTGGCTGTCATAAATGCCAACATTGAGAACTCCTGTGTCAAATTGAAATATCACCTATGTCGACTGTCATGGGTTTATGCTGACATAAGGAGTGCGAAATGCCGTCTAGTATAAGAGAGTTCTGTTTGCGTTGCAGGGGTCATGGGTCCTGCATTGGGATAATGAACAAAACATACCTCAAAAAGTACTAAGGAAGCCGTGAGAAGAAAACATTATCCCATTTTGAAGTGGGCTGCTTAGAGTCCTGATCTGAATGGCACTGAACTTCGGTGGATCGAGCAGAAACCCAGCGATGGGAGAAGGTGCTCAGCAAACCTGAGCGAGATGTAGCAGTTTCCTCAAGACAAGTGGGCCTGACGGCCGATTCCGAAGTGGAGAAATTTCATTTAGAACAAAAGAAAGTGCCCAGCCACATAGGCTGTGCCGCAAGGTATTTCATTAAGGTTTTTCCATTTCATTTCCATGTGTTCATTTCAAATATTATGTTTACTTATAAATCACAAGCAAAACTTTAGTTCTGTTTTATTTGGAAATAAAGATTGGTGGATACCAAATACCTCTGCGAGTTTCAGCTTAGTTCTGAGACAATAGCTGGCATTCTGCCCCTGTATTCATTAGATTTGTGCAATCGGTAATCTCACATGAGCACTGAATGATCCAGACCATATTAGGTGGTTTCCATGTTGTCGAGAGCTGCCAGTATGATGTGCATACATACATGTCACTGGGTGAGCAATGAAGAAATAATGAAATCTTTTTTTTTTTTGTGAAAACATTTGTTAATTTTCACAGAGACTCTGATTCAAAAATACCCCATAAGAGGCCTATGAAGTTTCAGTGGAGTGTTTTCGTTTATGGCCGGTGACTCTGCCAGCAAGCAAATCACACGTTCCATGACAGCCCATGTCATTGTCTAAGCTAATCAGACTCTCCTCACTGTGTGTTACATGCCCTCATGTGACCGTTCTGTTGAGCAGTGCATTAAACATGAATCACATGCACCATGCATTTACGTGTTGGGGAGATGTTGCCAAAATGGCCGCCAGTCGAGCACGAGAACATCTGTACGCAGCAGCATTAGCCTTTTGTCTTAATCCACAGCTCCTGCCATCATGCAGTTTACACCCTGGCATGCTGTTGCTTCCCAGTGACCCTCGGGACCCCCTACTCCAAAAAGGCCAGCTGTCCCTCCTTCAGCTCAGCCACATCTCAGCCAGCTGCTCGCTGCTCGGAGAATCGCACGTCTCTATTTGCAATTTTAAGTCTAGATTTCATTATCTGCATTTCATAAATGAAGCACTCTAACAAACTGCTTAATTAATATAATTAATAAAATTTATTCTAATGTCTCTCCTTTATTAAATGAACATACAAATGCACATTTAGTAATGAAATGTAATCATTTTTGGGCTTGTTTTTTTTTGTACTTAATCATATCTTTTTACTTGTGCCACTGGTGATACAGACACTACAGTTCTGTACAGTTCGGAATCCACTGCCTTAAAGTACAGTATGTAGGAAATACCATTTTTAGAATTCCTTTATTGTCATTGTACACAGTACCTAACTTGTTATAAGAAATAATATGATAATATCACTGGTCAACAAATTTTTACTTTCTTTGTCTTTCGTATCACACAGGGATTTTGAATGCCACACAACCGTACACAGCACACTTACAGACCGTGTGCATGCTGCAGGCGACTCATCTAGAAGCTACAAGTATATGATTTTCTCCTGCACTTGATATCAGATATCAGAGAGAGAGCAGGACCCTGTCTCAGCATGTCCAAGCATGTCACAGCCTGTAAACTCTGGCAAAACACACTTACAGTACTTTGCTGCCTTCTGTAAAGTCCTAAAAATGTTATAAAATATAAGTTTAATTATTTTTCCTAAATCACTCTGAAATATGCCCATACATTCTTCATAAGAAATTACAGTATATACTATCAATATAGCCTGAAAATGACATCACTGAAAAACTATGGGTGAAAGAAAAATTCTAAACACATTTCTTATACCAGCCTTAAAAAGTACATACAATAAAAGACGACCCTTAGCTGCTTTATACTGAAATTGTTGTTGACCGGTGTTATCCAAAATACCCATGTTTTAAATGTTTTACAACTATTTTAACAAAATTGGTCACTTCTCAAAAACCTTGATGTGGAAATGAAGTTATTTCTGTGATTAGCATCATACAATTATAAATTAATATTAAATTAAAAAAATGTTGAATATGAAAATAATAATACATAAATAATTTTCACTGCAGACATTAATTTCACATATTTTTGCATATGACCCTTCCCCTGAGTATTTTTTTATGAAGAAGCTGTCTTTTTCTTTTCTTGACGTTTCCTTACCAGTTAATTTTCTTTTGGACAAAGGCAATGAAAGAATCATCTCTTATAAAAGTAAGAGACTGTCTTTCCCACCCAAAACAGTAATTTATTGCACTGCTGCCCCAGTAGGTTACATATGTCACGTTTGCGGCGGGAGGAACGACCCATAATCGCAGGCTGCGGGGTTAAGCCCTTCACGAGGGCGTTTATTAGCCAGAACAAGACAATGAACGGAGCAAGCGCTATAGCGAGCATTGACATGCATCGACAATACCGGACAGGGGAGACAGGACTGGGGCAGACTAAATACAGGGATGCTGATGAACAAACACTAAACAGCTGAGGACGGGACGGATTCGCACGAGAGGAACGAGGGGGCGTGGCACACGGGAGGATCGGACGGGCAGGGCATGACAACATAGCATTGCATAACTGTTTTTTTTTTTTTTTACAATTATTTGCACACATTTTTTTAAACTAAGCTTGTGTTCTCAAAACTCTCACAAAAAAGTAAAAAACATCCCACACCTCTTGGAAAATAAAACACTGCAATCAAAGCTATGTAACCCAGTCTCAAAATGGTATTTTGGCATCATCAAAATTATACGCACAAGCACCATGTGTGTATCTTTAAAAGAACTAATAACCCACTGATGTGCTTGATGTGAGACGCCTCTGCCTTTGGCTGTGCCTTCTGTCTTTTCAGTCATACATTTACAGAATGTGCTAATGTGTACTGCTTACTCTAATATCTGTGAACACAGCAGAATAGCATGACAGTAACGACCTTTTTCTAAAGCATTGAATTACAGTAAAAATGGGTAGAGAATATGCAATACTGTCACACATACAGGTAAGGTCTCCGATCTTTAAAAGGTTAAAAAAAAAAACAGAAAGAAGTAGCTGTGGGGGGTGGAGTTGAACTTAGACTGAATCCCCTTTCTGGTTTGGATCAGGACAATGCACGTCATCAGCAACATACATCTATAGGCTGCATTCGCCTGGTTAAACTGGGGAAATATGGTCTGGAGTGCTTTATGCTGCCCCGGATCATTTCCATAAAGCTTCCATCGCTATACCAAAAAGAATTCCTCTAGGGGATTTAAAAATTGTGGAGTAGGGCGAGTAGGGTGGTAAGGTAATATAGAACCAGACATGGTGGGTGTTCCATGAAGCAGGTGTGGACCAGAGCACTACAGCGTCTATAGATATTGGCAGTGTTGTGTGTACCA
>JAODKM010000037.1:5306853-5317272 GCA_026780845.1 Petrocephalus sullivani | reverse complement strand
ATGGTGGGTGTTCCATGAAGCAGGTGTGGACCAGAGCACTACAGCGTCTATAGATATTGGCAGTGTTGTGTGTACCAGAGCACTACAGCGTCTATAGATATTGGCAGTGTTGTGTGTACCAAGAGTGGCATGGTGGTGCAGGACACACTTCTGATTAGTCAGGATATGCACCAGTGCTGTGGTTAGACTAGAGTCTCTGTCCATATTCCTTCTTGGGCAGCCCATTGTCCACAACAGTATCTCTGATTTAATCAGAAGTGAAGCTCTTTCTTCTTCCTCTTTCCTGTCTTTGTCCTTTTCATCCTTCTCTCCCTCTGACACTGGCTAGCCCACGTTTGCGGAATGTGGGCGTGACTGTGGCCTGTTTATTAGGGCCGCACTCTGAATATCGTTATTCAGCTTGCCTGTTAGTGTTTTCACACACGCAGTGTGGGTAGAGAACTGTGTGTAATGTTGTAGAAAACGCATTAAAAAATTGGAAATAAAGTGCAAAACAAAAAATATTTTGTTTGTGCTTTTGCTGACAATCTACATCGGCTACATGAATATTTTAGTAATTTTGTCTTAGGTTTAATTTTTTTGTATTAAATCAATAGTAAGAAACTGCAAATTTGGGTGTAGTATAATATGACAGTCCACTTTGTTATGTGACAATTTATTAAGATCATCAGCAAAATAAATAAATAAATAAAATGTTTTGTGAAAATGAACCATTTAAATTTATTTTTCCTTTGTTCGGGGATACCGTGGAACATTATTTCTATCACAATCTTGCAGAACACTATGCTTTGAATGCTTTTTAGTTTAAATGGACTGTGATAAGAAAATGAAATCAAATATACAAAACCATGTTATTCTTTGGAGCTTCTATGCACTATCCAGCCATAAAATAAAAATCATTGTTTAAAAGATCACCCTGTAAGTTATTTTTAAAGGCTGCAGTGTGCGTGATTCTTAAGATGCATTCCTTCACTGTATGGATCACAAATTCACTGTGGGGAGGTGTATTCTTCTGCAGATGTAGTGTTTATTGTCTACCATGCTGGCTTGTGATATTCGAACCCTTTGAATCATATTTAACCTGCGGCACAAAGTGGTACAAGCAAAGGTCGTATACCAAGCAAAATTTTTCACGTCCAAACAAAACATATACCAAGTTGGACTTATTCCAAAGCACACGTATACCGAGGTACCACTGTATTTAGACATATAAAAACCATCAGAAGTGTAAATGACACTCTAAGAAATGGACATTATGTCCATACACAATTAGTACAGGTAACCACCTAATTCATGGGGAAAGATTCTGCAATTTGGCATCTAATTGGCATAAAAAAGTGTAACATGATAATTAGATTTCTTTAAATGTATATTATTTATATATGTTTATTATTGCTTCTCAATGGATTTACAAATGCTCACCTATTATTGACTGCTTGACTGTTAACCATCAGCTAACACAGTTTGAAATATAAATATTAACACTTCCTGGTAAGGAGATGTCGTGCCCTATTAGAGTATGATATCTTTTGTCAGAAAGTGGTCTTTCAGGAAGCAGACCATCACTGCTGTGCAATGACCAACCCCCCCCCCCAGCAGGCGTGGCGAAAGCATCACACAGCACACTCAAATGCTCTTCTCCCGTGTCAGTGTTCAGAGAAAAAGTACTTCATTGAGACGTATAAGTATGTATGCCTCCTGCCTTTGCTTGAAACAACTGAAGCTGATAGCATTGTTTTCTGGTCTGTTCTTCCTCTGACTATATGAAAAACCAAAGGGGAAAAACATACTCAGGTTGGTTGAAAACAAAATGTGCTTCTGATAACCAAACCACTTTCTTGCACATTTACTTTGAAAACATCTGCACACTTTAAATTTGTTTTTGCTAGAACACCTGTACAAACTCTGACAAACTTTATCATTAGTAGAAAGTTACTGATAATTGGTTCAACAGTCTCGATTTGATTTCACTTGATCTGTCTAATCTACAGAAATAAAATGTAGCAATCCCATGGTTTTTACCATGTGTCTCGAGGCTATTTAGACTGAGATTTAGTGCACTGTTCAATGATGCAATAAGCCTCCAACATTACAGGCTTTTCAAAAGACATTAAGACCATTAAATTTATTCCTTACCATTAGAGATGGGACAAATCATTTCAGAAGCTATTAGAATTGCTTTTAATACTAAATTATACAAAAAAAATCCTGGAGAAGTTTGTGTCACTTCCAACTTGCACATTAAGTGTGGAACACTATAATGATTTAATTTTTGAGTGAACTATATCCGAGGTTTTGCTCGAAAATGTACTGTACTGTCAATGACCATGATATTATGGCTATATAACTTTTGAGAGGGAAGAAATTGGGTTCTTCTTGCTTTATACTTTAATATACATAGAAGCTGGTCCTTGACAACTGAATATGTGTTATTATCTGCCTCTCTTGTACTTTGTCTTGGACAAACATATACACTTGGGATTAGCCAGATGTCTAGTTTAAACACGTACCCAGTACTACTAATGTGTTCTTAATGAAGCCGACTACTGTCCAATCATTCTCCAAGTGATGATGGCTGGCTACACACCCTGTCCCTCGCACATAACTGCACACTATTCTTCCTGCCCATCACCAGTTACTTTAATGCTTGAGATCTCAGATGTCCTGAGCCATCTACCTTTGTGTTTTACCTGCATTACATTTTACGTGCACATGTACATTACATGTGTAAACTGTGTAAATATTTTTATTGTATGTGTTGTATTGTATTCACTTGGAATTCTCTTGGTTTGTGTTTCCTTAGATTTGGACCTGGGCACTATTATGGTAAAATTATATACTGTGGTATTTTGGGTGTGCCACAGCAGAATTTACTGTGGTGTTCCAGGTCACCAAGTGAGGGGGGGGGGGGGATACATTTTAAGCTGGGTTTCCAAGGAGGACGATGTTTGCTGAGGATGATGAGATAACTTTATTGTCAGACAAATCTGAGATTTTCTTGCATCAAAACAGCCCAGAGACAACACAACAGAGAAGGCCCAAATTAAGGCAGAGAGATAAGAAATACATTTAACAGAACATTACAATATATTACCATCACATTTGATCTGTGGTAAAATTTCATATTTAATTTTACGATTGACTGATACACAAAAGTGTGCTGCAGTTTAACCTTTAAATTGTTGAACCCCGAATCTCAGATTCGAATGTGACACATTGTCTGCTTGCTATGTTATGCTATTAACACACTGAACAGAAATGCATGGAGAAAAAACGACAATACTGTAGTGCAAGTGTATGTTTGTATATTTGAAGCCAGGAAAAAATGCCGTTAATTATCAATATGCCCAATTTGAATGTTCAGTATAAACATGGGGCAAGAAATTTCATTAAACCAAAGACTGACAACCAACAAACGACTAACTGGAAGACGAGGCTAACCCTCTATTCCACAAGAACAAGAGTCCAGTCCAGGTATTGGAATCAAACAGGCACAGCATTCATCAGACTCTTAATTGCTATTTTAGGCATTTTTGATATTACTGGGGTACTGGTGTAGACTGCCCCCCAGTCCTGGCTCCAGGGTGGGGCCCTGGCCTCCATCATCTGGGTGAGCTTGCAAGGTCCTTATTTGATTCCCATCATTCTAAGGGAATTCTAGCAAACTGTCAGATGACGCTGGAGGAGGTAGCAGGGCTTAGCTGGAAGGTGGAATGAACACTTCAGGAGACACCTGTCCAGGAGAAAGTAAAGGTGGTGCACTAAGAGGGTAACGCGGCTATCACTATGGCTGCAGTCACTGAGGTAGGTAAACTCTTCTGTGGTAAGGCTCAGTGGAGGATGAGATTTGCCCTGAGTTCCTGGAAGCTCGCCATGTTTGTTGGGCTGTCTTGGTTGACATGCCTCTTCAACATTGCATAGACGTTGAGGACAGAGCCTTTGGATTGGCAGACTGAGGTTGTGGTCCCAATCTTTAAGAAAGGGGACTGGAGGATGTGTTCCAGCTTCAGGGGGATCATACTGTTGGACGAACCTCGGATCCAGGAGGGTCACAGAGATATTGGAGAATTCATGAGAGTTTCCCCAACCAGTCTACAGTACATGTGTTTTGTGGACTTGGAAAAGGCATATGACTGAGTCCCTCTGGGGTCCTGTGGGGGTCTCTGGGAGTGGGGGGCTTGGTGGACCCATTTAGCTGCCAGCCATTTGTAAATATTCATCTCTCTGCCTTTTAGTTTGAGAAAATGTCTACTGTGATTTGTGTTTGACAGAGATAGCATGTCCCAAGAGCTTGCTTACTTTAGGATTCCGATTCCTTCCTTATTGCTGACATGCTGAGACGTAACTCATAATAGAGCACGGTGGCAAAGTAATTCGATAACATTTTACCAGTCATTATACTGTGTGACTGTGCACCTTTTGACAGACTGGCGTCCCTGTCACTGTACCCTACCTTCGTGTGTGACTGTGCAGTCTTTCACAGACTGACGCCACTGTCACTGTACCCTACCTTCGTGTGTGACTGTGCACTCTTTCACAGACTGGTGTCCCTGTCACTGTACCCTACCTTCGTGTGTGACTGTGCACTCTTTCACAGACTGACGTCCCTGTCACTGTACCCTACCTTCGTGTGTGACTGTGCACTCTTTCACAGACTGACGCCACTGTCACTGTACCCTACCTTCGTGTGTGACTGTGCACCCTTTGACAGACTGGTGTCCCTGTCACTGTACCCTACCTTCGTGTGTGACTGTGCACCTTTTGACAGACTGACGTCCCTGTCACTGTACCCCATCCTTGTGGATGGATAGTGATAACCTCATTAAAATGGCATAACAGAACTGTCAAAACTCAGAATTCACTACACTTCTCACTGATTTTTTTATAACACTGTTAAGAAATAAAAAGAGAATTGTATGTGAGATATGCATTGCTCAATTAGTTTAGGTGTTTTTTATTACCTAAATCTTCAGATTTTTCATACTGCTGGAACTGCCGCACATGCTGTGTTCTACATCATATCATATTTCACTATTCATGCAATTTCTAGAATACCTGAGATTTTTTGACCAGTTTGCCCTACTTATATGCAATATATCTGTCTGTCTTTTTAATCATGAATATATTCCAGGATTCAAAATAAGCTTCTTTCTATAGTGTTACTTCTATCCTGCGTGAAAAACCCGACTGTGGGTGATAACATGGAATCTGACCTAATCTCAGTCCACTTTAAATGAAGCATCTACCTGATGGGATCTACCTGCTGACACCAGATACTGCAACACTGGTAATACTGTGGAAGGTTTGAGGTGTGCTGTATCCTGTTGTGGTTCACCTTGCACATTAACAGCCTTTTTCGTAAATTTAAACTTAGATTAACTGATGTACTTTACACCGTCATTTTTTTAAGTGTCATGACATGTAACAGGAAACCAGGAACCACCCTCCCCCAATAATGGACATGGATGGAGAATGATTGGGTGGGTAGATGGAAGTAATGGTGATTAAATAAATTATGTTATGGACTACAATCGACAAGCAATGAGATTAATAATGTGGTTCTTGTTTACATTCTTAGTTTTTAGGGTAATGGGGCGTGTGAGCAGTGTACTAAGGTAAAGCGTATTGTTTATTTATTTCTCTTTGCATTCTGAAATTGTTAATACATTTTTTACAGCGTAATATAGAACCTAATTTTTTTTTTCATTGTTTTATATGTTTAGGGGCCAACAAAATAAACTGAGTTAAATTATTTACAATGATAACTAAATTTCTATCTTGTCCAATGATAATTTTGACCCTTTCACTTTATTTTGTTTGGTTTCAGGTTTTAGAAATTTGTGGAAAAGTATTACAAAATAAATGAACTGACTGTATTCAGTAATTTGTTATGGCATTTTAAATGTAGCTCAGGTGTAGGGCTGCGTGATACGACAATGTCACACTTTTTTTGTATTAACATTTACTTTGATAAAGATAAATTCACAATACCTTTCCATCCTGCAAAATTTATAATATCATAACAGCTCCCAGAAAATTAAGTGCCAGTAACATAGTGCACAAAGGATTGATTGTATTAAAATGAGATTCAGTTTTTTTAAAGTACTTAACAGATTCCCTGGGACTGTTCAGGCCACTTCATATCTAACATTAAAAAGAAACATTTATTGAACATAAATCCCACAACTTTAAATATTCGTAATTGCAGTCATAATAGTAATGCTAGTAAACAGAGAATGGAGAAATGTTTCTCATAATTCAGAACAGGGAAAGGTTTTCTGCACAAAATCCTTAAAGATAAAAACCCATCTGACTCAGGGTAAGTGCTGTAAATTTGAATAGAACAAAATATGCCTGCCTGAATGTGTGGATGAATGAATGCATGCATGCATGGGTGGATGAATGAATGCATGCATGCATGGGTGGATGAATGAATTCCTGCCTGAATGGGTGGATTAATGAATGCCTGCCTGAATGGGTGGATGAATAAATGCATGCATGCATGGGTGGATGAATGAATGCCTGCCAGAATGGGTGGATGAATGAATGCATGCATGCATGGGTGGATGAATGAATGCATGCATACATGGGTGGATGAATGAATGCCTGCCTCAATGGGTGGATGAATGAATGCATGCACGCTGGGTCGGAACACTTCATCAAGACACATTCATCTAAGATAACACACAGATATCCCACAGGTTAAGGAGGTTGGGGGTTAAGTGACAATGAGGAAATCACTCTTCCAAATCCAGTGACAGTATTCTAACCTGCTGATCTATATGCTGCATTTCGACATCAGTTTTGACAGTTGTTGGCTTATAATTATATTAGACAAGTCTCCCAGAATGTGATATCAGCAACAATAGCAGTTTGGCATTATCTGAATTTATCAATGATGACATTTTTTTGTTTTCTGATGGACTGAGGGTTTGGAGTAACTTATTAGCTGTATTAATGGGGTGTAATCTTAGGTACAGGAGGCAGTTACGCAGTGAAACAGCACAGGACGGGACATACATCTGTTCTATTGTGTTAGTATTATTTTATTTCCATGTGTCCATATGGCCTCATTTATATATGATACACATTTATAGGCAGGGGCGATTCAGAAGTGCAGCTAAAAGCTCTGTATTAATGTGTGATGTGTCTGGAAGAACAGGGCCAATTTTTCAGGCTCATTTTAATTATCCTTCCCTTGTCTAGCTGAGTTCCAGAGATGAGGCTGGGAAACAAAGTTTCATTTTATCAGTAATGCAAACAAATCTAACCTCAACTCAGTGCTATAACTGTAATGTAAAACTGTACTTTGGCAGAATTGCTTATTTACAGATCCCATTGATGGTCATGAGTTTAATTCATTCCAAAAGTCTCCCAGAAAAGGCCCGAGGTTGTTTCCCGGTCAGCGTGCTACCTTTTAGTTTGGTTCACTACAGTGAATTTAAAGTCCCCCAAATAACAAAGAGCAGGACGCATTCAAAAGAATTTTATATCCCAAAGACACTAGATAATTAATGACGTGGAACCACGCGATAAATGAAAGACCCCTTCTTAGTAAATAGGGCGCCATTTTGATTGTCAAAAGGCATAGAAGACCATTTGCAAAGCAAGTGCACCTTTATATCTGCTTTTCAAACAATACTAATACTAATAATAATCATGATTATTATTATTAATATTACTATTATTAATTAGAATTAGAATCCGACAATGTAATGGTTGTGCAATATCAGATTAAGTCTCATAGTCAAACTGGACAGCGGGCCTGTTGGAATGACAGCCCTGTCACCTGCCCACCCATCTAACCCTTACTCCTCACACACTCACCAACCTGGATTATTTCTGAAAGTACTGGATGGATCCACGGGAAAGCCACCAGATGTGTTTTCCCCCCTCCCCTCAGTCCTAGTTGACATGTTATGACATGTTACTGTACATTCCACTTACAATACATGCCAAATTACGGAATCCTTTCCCACCAATTAGGTGATGACCTGGATTTATCAGTGTATTAATGTCCATGTCTTAAATTGGCATTCATATTATTGATGTTTTTTAATAATTTATTTATGTCTCATTTGCACTGTGGACAGCATTTTCTGCAACATAACAGTAAGAACTGTAACAGTCTTTCACAGACTAGTTCTCTGGGACCCCCAGACAGTCCTTATTTTTCTCGCTCCCAGCCAATCAAGAACACAGAGGTGTGTTGGAAGCTGGGAAGGAGCAAAAAATGAACTGTCTAGAGGTCTCTGAGGACTCTGAACACTGAAATACACTAATACATAGATGGAGCCCTGGAGGGGTCATGGACAGGTTATTTCTTTAGATTTTTGTGTGTGCAATTTAGTTTAACGTCCCCACAAACAACTACACTTGTTCAGGAATTCAACACGAGGATAATAACTCAACACAAAATACAAGCAGGGGTGAACCAAACACAAACAGGGTACAGCTTAAGAAAACAAGGATAACTAATAGGAAACACTATGAAAAAAAGCCTCTGAGTGACATGCTCAACCCGTGGAGTTATACAGCAGTAGCGAAAGCAGGGAAACACACTAGAGCTTAAGACTGCGCGAGGAAGGGAGAAATCAGGATGACCAGCGCCATCTGCTGGTTAACATGGGGTAAAGACATAACAGGTGGGTTGGATGGGCACTGACCCTTCCTGGGGACGGTATGATATTATGTTGCAACGCACAACCACAGTGCAAATCTGGGAGGGGGGGAGCGGGGTAAAAACAAAAATTAAGCAAATACTACTTGCATCTCTGTTTCATTTAAATTCTTGTTGCATTGTCCATTGTAGTTGCATTGTGCATTGTAGTTTTTATTTAGTTTACATTTTTTGTAAACTGTCATTTTTTATAAGATAATTTTTTCACTCCTAGTTTTAGTTTTTGTTATCCATAATAACCCTGGTTACTTTTGCACAATAAGTGAAAGAGACTTGACGAAAGCATTGTCATTCGCATTTACAGTGTACTCATGGGATTAGCTGAAACCAAGAAAAATAGTACTGTAGCACTTGGGGTACCCATCGGGTAGTTCTACATGCTAGACTAGTGCTACTCATATTATGTACATAGTTTCATGTTGTGTTATTGTGCTGTAAAGTGATATCATTGGTGATACCATTAATGCTATGTCTTGTAATTAGCGGTGTGTGTGCTATGTGTTATTGGAGTGGTCAGGAGGGCCAGCACCGTGGGCAGTGTGAGTGGGAGCGAGGTGTTGTAGTTTGTGTGTGGCCTTTTTAAGAGCCATCGTAAAAGAGCTGCCTTGTTCAAAACCATCTCACCTCATCTTGTTACTGCTGTGATACCAAGTGCTGCGGTATTTTTGGCTCTTTCACTTAGTGTATACCAGTTCTTTGCCCATAAAACAAACGGGAATATTGGAGGACAAGTGAGTATTTCTTTCTTGATGGCTGAAGTCGCGCTCGAAATGGCAAATGCGGTTAATCACCTGCCCTTTCAGACATCCACAGACACATATATCCTGCATTCTCTCTTCATTCGCTCAGGAGCCCTGAGTTTTTTTTTTTTTTACTAAAACAAGCATTTTAAAGTTTACATAAACTGCAGTTTGTAGTCATCCGGCAATCTGACAGTTAATATACTGCATAATGAGCAAACGCAGTAAAGGTAAGCTGGCTGATAAAAGTTGTGTGACTTCATAGGAGGTTAAAATCTTCCTCCAAATGTAATGTCCACTGCAAAAATAAAATAGTGCTGCAATAGCCTCCTTCACAAATACCGCCCATTTTTAATGAATATTGAATTATATGACTATCTATCTATATGCAAATGATTGCAGTGCTGAACAGTAACAGTGTTTCAAAACTCCATTTGCAATAGATCAAAGTTGCCAGATTGTTTTAAGGTATGCCTCTGCCTATTTATTCCTGCGATTGTAATGATACAGTAAGTTATGCAGAGTTTAAGTCGGAATATTTAAATTCTGTTAAAGATCCGAAAAGATTAAATGTAAACAGTGATAAGGAAAATGGCATACTGAACACACAAAAGTCTTGCTATTTAAATATTTTCAGTTTTATTTTAACTTTTTAGAGATAAATTACATTCAAGAAGAAAGTCTAGATTTCACAATCTTTGAACTACATACAACACAGTTCCTATGTGACCCTTATTAAAGACTTGAGCCAGCGGTGGAGAAGAAATGTGTCAGTCTTTGTTGTTATATGGGATAATTTGGCATCACATCACTCTGCTGCAGGTTGTAGTTAGGGGTGTCAGTCTTTGTTGTTGTATGGGATAATTTGGCATCTCATCACTCTGTTGCAGGGTGTAGTTAGGAGTGTCAGTCTTTGTTGTTGTATGGGATAATTTGGCATCACATCACTCTGCTGCAGGTTGTAGTTAGGGGTGTCAGTCTTTGTTGTTGTATGGGATA
>JAODKM010000037.1:5251570-5268950 GCA_026780845.1 Petrocephalus sullivani | reverse complement strand
CCGGAAACAGGAGGATTCTCACGGGGTAAATGAGGGGGCGTGGCACACAGAGGGATCGAACGGACAGGACATGACATGCACAAAATAAAGTGTTCCCACAAACCTGATTTACATTAACATTTTAATTGTTTTGTCGTATTTTTCTTTCACGCTTTAATGGAGACGTAATGTTTTTTTTAACCAATAATATTTTAATATGATCAGACACTGTATGTAGACAGTCTGCATGATCTCTTCATGTTAGCCCAGGTTTCATACATGTGCTCTAGTGTTTTTCCACAATCCACAGCCATGTTAGTGTATGATTGTGTGTCCCACAATGAGCTGGCATCCCATCCAGACTATGCTGGCATAAACTCCACACACAACAACCAAGGCCACAAAGCTACGCTACACTGGTAACAAACGTAGCCTCTAAACCACCAGGCCATTCTGTGTTTTATTTATTATACCGTATACCTATTGTACGTAGGTGGTAACTTGGAGGGTTAGAATGGTGTGCCTACATTCAGAAGGTCACCAGTTCAAATCCCAGCACGGGCTGAGTGGTTTGACCACTGGCCCCCTGAGCAGGGCCCCCAACCCCCAGCAGCCCCATGCAGTTACTGGCTCACTTTGCTTTCTCAATTGTATGTTGCTTTAGATAAATTGCCTACAAAATAAATGTGTGCCTTTTTACCTTGTATTGTGCAATAAAATAATTATCCATTGTTAAATGTTCAAGAGCCAGCTGGCCAATTTTCTTTCATTAACAGAAAGCATTTATTTTAAAAATAGATTAAAAAACACATCATTTTTCCAGTGAGGACTTCACATCAGGATGTTATGTGTGCATCGGTGTTTACATTTTGTTCAAAAAAGAGCACAAAACAAATAGAGCTGTGTATGATGGAAATCCCAGATTTCAAAATACTAACAGGAAAAGGTTTTTTTTTTGGGGGGGGGCAGAAAAAATGTTTCTTAATGAGAAAATGATTGACACTTACAGTAAGTACACTGATACCTTCGTAGACCACTAGACAAGACCAGTGTTTCTTTGAGAACCACTGCCCTTTCGTATAGTTCTCTACAAATATACCTAAGACACTTTTAGAGCAACCAACAAGAGATCATACTACAACTCGTTGGTATCACAAGCTAATGCTAGAAAACCTTATAAAGCAGTGGTCACCAACTGGCAGGCTCTGGAGCAGAGCTGAATCCAGACCACGAGATCAGTCCTTCCCCAGTAAGAGAATCAACAACCCAACCCAACAACAGCCGTGTTGATACTAGCACATAATTGTCATATTTAGCAACCCATCAGCCTCTGGATATAGGGGCCAGCATGGATCTTCAACACAACTGGTTAATCTTCCCTGATCTGCTTCCCCAATTTATTAAGCTGACTTGGAGTCCTTCTGTAAGCAATAAGCCTGCCTCCATTCTATAGCACAATGTGAGGTATTGTGCTTGGCTCCTCACCCAGCAATTCCCGTTTTAAGTTTACTTATGTCTATCCTTGCCTATTTCACAACTTCTTAACTTCTTCTGGGTTCCGATTTTGATTTGCTGTTTCCCAGTACAGTTTTTGACTTATTGCCTGCATCAATGACTTCTAAGTTTGGATTATGTTCTAATTGAGCGAATAAATGATTATGGATGGCTCTACATATGGACTCAGATGATTCATTAAAGCAGTTTAAATCAAATTTTTTTACAAGTCAGATCTTTCCAGTTACAAAACAACCCTAAATGCACGGTATTAGAGAGATCAAAATAATCAGATGGAATATGTTTGATGTACAGTACCAGTTAAAAGTTTGGAAAAGCCAAGCAGCCTACCAAGGAGAGTGATGGAGTGTTACAGGGCAGAGGGAGCTTCACCCCAAGAAAAAGATGCACCCTAAAGCAATTAAGCCACAACTTGGGCAGGGTGATATAAATGATATATCAACTTATTGTCATACAAAATTTCATTGATTACAAAATTAGAAACTTAAATAAACAATACACATATCAGCCCACTACATCACAGAAATGCAATTCCAAAAAAAACATTTTATATTGCATTAACAATGGACAGTCTATGCCTAACAAATGGACTGCATGGTTGTTTTAATTAGCAAAGCACACCACATGTTACTGCTTTGCTAATGCATGCGAGTCATGAAATATATGAGTGTTCCCACAAAGGAAACTTCAAGTGTTGGTGAAGAAAGTTGTGTACTGTATATTCTGCATACAACTAGAGCAAACAGGAAATACTGCTAACTTATTTCACCTCCTGCAGCACTGAAATCCAGTGGAACATAGAGAATGCAAAGCTTTCAGTCACATACAGTATACAGTACCTGCAATGAGCAGGGAGGCAAATCACAAAATATGGGACAAATCGCGTCCCATATTGATTCTAAATGGGACACAGAATTTCATTTTTCAATATAGGACGTGTGACAACTCTACCCACAAAGTCAAACCTGAACGAGCCGCAAGACCAAGAAAGTCCTGGCAAAAAACCATGGTGATAGAGTCTATTGGTGTTACGCCCTGAGACAGAAGGATCTCTTGGTATCATTTACAGTGCTGTGTTCCAGTCCACCTTAGCAAAGTCCGAGTTAAGACCAGTTAAGATAAGACAGTTTGAAACACAATCAGATTTCATCCGGTTTGATTTGAAAGGCTTTTCAGAAAGTAACTTTTCAGAAGCGCTCAGGAAGATCTACATGTTTTCAGTGTCTTGAGCTGCCCAATCAGATTCCACCGTTCAGCCAGCGGGTGGCTCCTTACAAAGACACGGAAAACACGGCGAACGGGTGGCGGCGCTGCTCGGAGAATCACGGGAAGGGCTACCAGAAAGGCAGACAGCGTCTGCTTTGCTAAAAATCCTCCCCACGTCTTCTTCAGACAGTTTCAGCACAAATCCCCCTGCGTTCACTGGAAACTTAACATAAAGATCCGTAATCTGGCACCACTGTCCACTGTAGCTGGTGATTGCCTGCAGGCCATTCCACAGACGCCTTCTGCTGACACCCCCATGAACAGTATAACCCAATTCGTCTGCATTATAGTATTAAATGGCTCTCTTTCAGCAAAGACTGTACCTTACACTTTCATAGCCTACATAAATCAGATCTGCATTCAACCATACATTTCCAAATAAAATCCAAATAATAATACTAATTTTGATTACTATTTTTAGTATTACGCAAAATCCAAATTCTGTACAAGTAAACATTTTGTGTGTTATCTGGAGCATTCTTACTATCCAGAAATGTGTCGGTTTGTTTCCTACCTGTAAGACTATATTGTTGTAACTGAAATTTATTGACGTAAAAGATTGATTTTGATGGCTAAGTTGTAATATGGTACAAAATTCATCAACCAGATGCTGCATCTAATTTACATAAATGTACAGTACTATAAACAGTTACAAAAGTTTTGTTTGTATACGTTTATTTCTTTTAATGCATGTGTCTTTTTTTATGGAAGTTTGATAAATGAGGCCCAGGCCTCCAAAAGGTCATGTTTTTATGAAATATATTTTATATTATTGTTTATTGCTATCAACAGAATTCAGGAATCACAAAACAATAAAGGTTTTTCTATAATTTTTTTTTATTCAAGCATGCATTTATGTATGCATATGACTGAGGTAATGTGATTTTTTTCTTTAGTATTTGTTTAAATCAGGCCGAAATTAGCCAGAGAGGTAAAATTTCAAGGGGCAGGATGTTGCTGTTTCACAGTATTGTTTGCGATGCCTACATTTTGTATTTTTACTCTTCGTGCTGCTAACCACAACCTGAGTACTGTGAGTACTGCTTCAGCTTTTGCATAAACACGTCCCCTCCACACAGCTATTGTGTGCTGGTGACAGGCGTCACTGCCTTTCCAAAGAGTTCTCTGTCCCACAGAACAAAGCATTTGGAACGCTGAGGCCCAGAAGGAAGCTGGGGAACGCTGTGAGCCAAGCCGGGCGCTGCCTTTCCTATGGGTAACAAAGACGCTGCCCCACTTTCATTGGCAAAGACCAAAGGATCATATTATTATGTTTTTTTTTATTGTTAAAATAAATTGAACAAATTGATTTTTATTATTAAGCTTCAAGATCACATTAACTATTTTATTGGAACAAAAACTCTTTGCTGCCTAATCAAAATTGTTTATTTCAATCATGCACAAATTAATTTGATACTTTGTTTGTGAATGCCACTTACTTAAATTAAAAATTTATGTAGCTTTATATTCTTCACTTTTTACAATATGATTAATACCAAATTAAATACAAATATAATTATAAAACTGAACACAAAAGAATTTAGAAAATTCTTTTTCAGTTTTTAATGACATTATCAGGACATACGTTTCCGAATGTTTTTTCCATGTTGCTGGGAATCCCATGTACAGTTATTGCATATAATGTATTGACTAATAAGATTCATCATTATTTGATTTAAATAAGGCTAAAGAACTTTTGGGTTCATTTTTATTGGCTGATAAACAGTATATGTGCAGGCCCATTATGAATTTATTTATTGTTTGTTATTATAATTTCAATGAACTAGAAACTTCCGCAATTATGAATCCTAATAATAATGTATGCCCTTGAAATGTGAGACACTATACAAACACTATACAAGCATCAGACACTATTTTCTTTAACTTAGGAAATAAAATCCCACTAACCCTGATTTTAAAATTTAACGTTAAATACTTTACCGGTAGGGGAGGAACTTAGCAGCAAACATCTGAAATGATGTGACCTTGATACTGAGATTGATTGAAACTGTATTGATCTTGAAGGGAATTGCAGGAAAATGAGGACGGAGTGAGTGTTTCTGTTCTTCTTATATTTCTTGCCAGGAGGGCACACACGTTGCATAAGGTACCTTTAATGTTTAATTGAATATGTCTGCTATTTAAGGTACTGAATAAAGTAAATTATTTAAAATACGACTCAAATATCTAATTATATCCCTAATTACATATTTTAAGGCTTCCGGCCACACAGCAGTCTGTGATCCTGGACTCCTTTGGGCTGTTCCTCACCCCAGGGAGGAATTCTCAAGTTGGCTCTGATGCAGCTGGGCTCACAAACTCCCTCTGGCACACCTGGAGGAGCCACTGAGCCCCCCTGCCCCCCCACTGAGTAAAATGTGGCTCACAAGCTGGCTGCCGCGCGTCCTCTGCTCCGCCCCTTTTTTCCAGCTTTTTACCGAATGCTTAGATGGTATTAAAACTGCATATTATAGTCAGTCCTGCTACAACACGACTAATATGTTCCTGAAAAATGCGTTCCTTTTGTGTGTTTACAAAAATCGCACACTAAAATGCACATATGCATTGAGAAAATAGGGTTAGGGGAATGCGACTCCGAAACTTACTGCAAAAAAAAAATAAATGAACTAATAATAACAGTGATACCAGTGGCAAATAGTGTACTTTTATGCATTTAAAAAAAGAAATTATAATAATAAATTTTTAAAATTACATTATGGTTCTTATGAGAATTTCCAGGTAACAGTTTCAACCCAACGTGCTGAAATTGCTAATCTGGGAGTAGTGAGCTGCAGCCGCCATGCAGCTAGGCGTGTGCACAGCACAAATACAACGCATTACGCAACATGGCTACGGAGAGTCTATGAAAAGCAAATTAATTCATTTTAAAAGACTGCTGTGTGCTGTGCTGTATGCTCTGTGATGATGTGAAATATTTTTAGATTTTTTAATGTGGATGTGCAAAAAGTTTGATTATTTTAAAATTGTTGAATTTGAAAACCGCTACAACTGATTAATTGAAAAGAACAACGACAACGATAATAACACACACATACACACACACACACACACACACACACACAGTCTTCTACTATCCATTTCCATAACTTAACCATAATATTTGCATATCTGCCCTTTATGGTACACCTACAGTGAGATTTATATCTTCACAGTGCAATCTGTATACAGTGCAATTTATACTTTCACAGTGCAATGTTATGTATACTTATGTCTATTATATATATATTTATATACACTTTATCTTTTGTGATGTTGGTACTTATTTATTTCTTTGGTATGTGTAGCACAGCCGGGGGTACTTTTTGCCAGAAAAAGCATTTCACTGTATGTTGTAGCAGCTATAACTACATGTGACAAATAAAGAATCTTGATTCTTGAATCTTGAAGAATCGGTTAAAAAAAATGATTAAGTCACGAGTCGGACAGCACTATCGTTCACTTGGATGGCAATTTTTGTTCATTGGTCTGTTGTCATTTCCTCGAGACTATAACAGTCGCAACATCTTCAGGAAAACAGGATGTAGTATTCTCCACCAGATAGCTGGGTCAACATACTGTCGCCAACATTAGCGTCAGTATTCATTTAATTAATTTTGGAGAATGCATTGGGACTGCAGTTGTGTAAATGCCAGATCCATTGATCTCTGTGTTTCAATTCATTTGCAAATTATATTCTGATTACTTCTAGGGATGTATGAAATTGCTAACTATAATTGCTAGTTTAGCGTCTTTCTGTGGTGGAGTTACTTAGGGGGTACAGTACAAGGATTAGTTGGCCGGGATTAGTTCATACTAGAATATTCGTGTAAGAGCATTGTGCTTTACAATCTAGTACGTCTAGTTTTTAGACTAATTACTTAATTTGGTTAAACTGCCAGCGAACAGCTATCTTATATGATACTGTGCAAAATGACCATATGGCCTCTGAGTTGAGATTACCAAATATAATGTAATACAATTAGTCCCTCAGCTAATTTAATCAAACATGTTGACTATTGCCTTGCAGCCTCTGCGTTGAATTAGTTAGACATACTGAAAATGAATCAGTCCCTGAGCTGAACTTTTCAAATATGCTGTGTAACCATGCATGCCCCAAGCGGAATCACCCAGACATAACGAAGTTAGGCAGTCCCTGAGCTACATTCATCAAACATGTTGATTTTGTGGTATTTTGTAGCCACCCTGTGGTCCGTGAATTAAGTTCAAACTGGTTTCATATTGTATCTGTTTTTAGCTGTCAGACAAAGGTGAATCCAGTTTGGCATCATAGTCCAGTATATGAACAAGCTTATTTAAACATAAGACAAGCATAGAAGTAATCAGGACAACCCTAAATTAACCGGGGACTATAGCTAAAACAACCCCCAAATGAAAATAAATTGGAATCAAATTTAATCCAGTTTGATGTGAATTATAAGTAACATTTTCAGAAACCCACAGAAAGATCTACAAGTATTTATAGCTTTGACAACCCAATTGGATTCCATCATTCATCCAGCAGGTGGTAGAAAAAACATATTTTCATAAACGATTAACTGCAAATTAGAACAACACAACAAAGGTCACATAAGGTTATATTAAAAACAAAAGGAGAAATGTAACTTTACTACTTTATACTATTGAAAAGTATCATCTTACTTATCATTGTGCAGTGTTCTTGTTCATATTTAAGTTTAAATACAGTAAATGTTCCATACTGTGTAAATTGTTATCAAAATGACAGCTGGCCCCAGAGAATGCTTAAGGACTTTTTACAGCAGAAAAATATTTGGCTTTTTGGCTTTCTAATGTCTATCTGTCCATCCATTCATCCCTCATCCCCTTTTCTCAATTTATGAATTAGAGCTCTTTCGCAGCCACGCCTTCCTTTTCGAGTCACACGAGGTGGGCATGACCATGTTGAGGAGCTGATAATACGTGCACCCATCCCCTGCTTAACCATTTGGTTATCCATAATCCTACCCTCTTTTGGTATAACTCTGTAAAATAAACTCATTCCTTGCTCCTCTCTGCTGATTCCATGTCTTGTCCGAAACGAGAGAGAGATTATTACTGTGACAATGTCCATTAGAATGGAATTGTTTTGTGACTCGGTTTTTTTAGAACTACTTTGCTTTGGCATTTATTGGCTGGCTGTTAATAGATGTGCAAATATTTCATTTGTGTATACTTCCGAATACTGGTCTTTATTTCTTCAATTAAGGTGTCAACTTTAATCCCACAATAATGCTTGAAATCCATTTGAGGCTGACTGTGTACCATGAGAGTTTGGATGATGGGAAAAGAGAATGGACAATAGGAAAAAAGCCTACAGAATAGGAAGTTATTGGTCCTAGCAGTTTTCTATATAAAAACATTTAAAACATATCTTCTGAAGATACTACGCAAGACTCACTTGTCTCACTTCAGGACACTGTGGAATAAGAAGACAAAATCAAAGCAATAAACACAATGCAGAATCTTCCAGTCCATTTATTTTGGAACATTAAATTTTATATATGCCATTCTATTTAATGTCTCTTTACTAACAGCTAAATCTGTTTAATTTCTGAAATTATTTTCTTTAGAGCTACTAGCAAGTTAATAGATGACATCTTCCTTTATGACACATTTCCAAATATTAATAATCTTCACATCACACCTCCACGGGCTATATTCCACCCTCAGTTCCTAGAATGGCTAATTCAGGTTGGTTCTGAACTGCTTAATTAGAGGTCAAGACCACAGAAGCTATTTGGAGATGTGTGGGATTCATTAAAACAAGCTCACAAAGACCTGCCAGTGAGTTATCCGTGGAAAGTGGGGTGAAATGGTCTTAAATTTAATGCTTTCATATTTTCAGTAATTATGGGATGAAAGCAAAATTCTATTTAAAATTGATGTTTTGACTTTAAAGTATCTGGCCTTCAGGGTTGGGGGAACATTACATAACAGGTTTTATGCAGACACCGACATCTTTATAATAAAACAATGCACTCCTAACATCACTGGACGCCTGGATCTGCATTGTATTATAATCTGACTATGGGAAGCCAACAGTTTCTGGCTTGGATTTGAGCAGAAAGTTGTATTATAAACTTTTTACGAATTTCAAAGTAGTCGTGAATGTTACTTTAAGAATATTCAATGTGCAAAATTGTAATTTGAGAAAAAAAAGATATGTAAAACCTTTAAAATAACTTTTCCTTGGTTTTATCACCAAAATATCTTGTATTAAGAATATAGGTTGGTTTTGTAAACTGTAGGGGTAACAATGTGAGGAGAGGAATGAGCCAAGATCGCAGGGGCATTTATTGCCAGGATTAGGGACAAGACGAGGACGACCACGATAGGCAGCATTTACAACAACTGGACCGGGACCACAAGCCTGAGACACACTAATACAGGGAGCCAATCAAGGAACAGACACAAGGCAGGTGTGCTGGGTTAACAAGGGGATTGGAACAGGAGGCAAAACTAACAAGACTAACAAGGTGAGGCTAATTAAGTCACGCCTGAGGGAAACACAGGGCAAAAGACACGCGGGGCAGGGCTGATCATGACAGTAGGTATGCAGAAAGCAATTAAGACACAGAACCAAAAGCTATAAAATGAATAGAATTAGAATAGTTGCAAGACTCCATCCCTATCCGGATGAAGACCATCCGACATGCATATTTATTTAAAACAGATTGCTGGTGTTACCTCTCATTGCAATCACTGCCATCCGGCATATTTAGCAGATTATGTTTTTCTGCTCATTATCTGAAACCTTAAATCCAAACCATGTCCATATTATGGGCGTTGCACCACTTTGTAAGGAGTTCCTCTGATTAATAAGAAGTCGTTTACATTTAGCTGGATAGTGCTGCCGGCATTTCATTACATTATTAATGCATACTTAGATCCATAGCAAACACTTTTATCAACTATAACTGACATTATATTTGATTAATCATATGTACATTAGATTCAGTTTTATTACATTTTTGAAGTATATTCAGGTCTTTACTGATTTTTTTTTTACTTTCAGGATTATCACATCGACATTATACACATTCACATGAACACGCTAACTTCAACTTCATGGCTACTGCTTCAGTCTGCATGTGGCTGAAAATGTAAATTACGTGTTATCTAACTAGCCCTGCAATTAGATGCTTATCAGTAAAGTAAAATTCCTAACATTGTAGATTTCTCAAGGTAATAATTATTCAGTTCATGCCGGTGTTGTGCCAAAAAGTGATTGCCTGCTAGAATTTATTGTATTTTATTGGTGTGGACTCTTTCTGCAGCCATAAGGATAAAGCTGAAACTGAAAGTTTGCCTTGAAGCTGCATCATCACGTTGGAGCACGGAATGGTGTTTTATTTAACTTAAAGGCAGGACGATAGCGCTCACATTGCGTGTCTGAAGCATGCTCAAATCAGAACAAGCCTAGAGCGATCTCACTGGAACGGGATGAATTTTAATGGCATGCATAGCGGTCTTGAGTGGAACAGCAGGCAGAGCGAACACCCTCGCTGGTGAGGAGTCAGAAATTCTCACCGCTCCACTCACATGCTCTGGGGTGTGTTTTCCAAAAGCTCCTGTTAGTAGTTACATAGTTGGTCTCATTCAGTTGCATGGTTGTAAGTTGCTATGTAAGTTGCTAATGTAGTTAGCAACTATGCTTTTGGGAAATACACCCCTGGTCATCAACAACCGTCGGGTTAGAGTTAGGATTAGGGTTATAATCAAAATCTCTTCTGCTGGCCAAATTTATATCATATACCGTGTATATCGCTTATACTGCACATCCCTATGATGAAGAAATAAATAAAATTAAATGAATCAGAGAAGTAAACACAGATTCTATCATTTGGGATAGCCTTACTTGGGAGAACAGCCATGGCATGCATCATTGCACCTTCACTCTTACATTTTAAGCCAAATAATATTTTTAAGGCTCCTGGTACCAACAGCAACCTGTGACTCTGGACCCTTTTGAGCCTGCATTGTGTCTCACTTCAAGGGAAACTGGTAAGCTG
The DNA here is from genome assembly GCA_026780845.1 of Petrocephalus sullivani. Classification (NCBI taxonomy): domain Eukaryota; kingdom Metazoa; phylum Chordata; class Actinopteri; order Osteoglossiformes; family Mormyridae; genus Petrocephalus; species Petrocephalus sullivani. The sequence continues at coordinate 5,258,160 of JAODKM010000037.1, read as the reverse complement.
GCTACAACAAGATCGGATGCACAAATCCACTGTGACACATCAGACCCCCACAACACCCACTGAATGACAAGTGGCTCGCAGGCCTGTTCTCACAGACCCTGTGTCATGCATTCCACCCCCTCCCAGCCCCCTCTCCACTTATGTTTTTCATAGGACCAGAGATTCCAGAGAGTCCACTCAAACAACTTAAATGTGAGAAGCATTATTCTATATGAATGCAATTGGTCTACAAACTTGTCCTAAATGCAACTGGTATAACAGTCTTGGTCTTGACAGGGTATCATGACAAAGCTGTAGAAGGCTCTGCCCCTTTAGTGTGCAAAGAACCTTAAACCCCCCAGTTAATTTTCCCTGTGACTATCTGACTGTGGAAGATGGACAGATGGATGGTTATTGTTACATTCCTATATCCCCCGGAAATTAGTTTTTACATCTGATAATTGATTGGCTTATTATCCTGTTCAATAAAACTGCTTTGCTTGGTCTGTCATTTAAGGAGGATCCTTAAAATTACTGGCAAATCACTCTGTGTCCAACTCTAGTAGGTTCCTAGGTAGTGGTGTTCCATGCCAGTATTAGTACACACCACAGCAGCACTACAAGAATATGAGGCATTATGGTCTAATGACTTCCTGGATAATCACTTGTGATGGTTAAACTGGAGCTGAGTGCCTTGCGATATTATACAGTGACAAACTGTTATGCAACCTTTGTGTTGAGTCAGACACACTGATCTGTGTCAGTCCCTGAACTGAACAAATATGTTAACGATTAACTTGCTGCCTCTCAGTGCACGGGTGTCAGCCTCTGACCAAACACACAGACATTCAGTCATGATTCGATTTAATTGAATTTAATTTGCAGAATAAGTTACATATTTTCTTTTTTCCAGAAAAGGAAGAATTAATTGCATATACTTTTGTCTGCCCAATGAAATTCCTTCACTGGGCCAGTGGCTGGTGTTTCTTACATATTCAAATATCCAAAGTCTAGTTATCTGGTGTAAAACTAAAATAAAATCAAATGAAGCTGCAAATAACCAGATATATCCAAGTTGCCAGCCATTTTCACATGAGACCACAAGGCTTTTGGAAGGTACAGAGATGTATCTGATAGCTTACTATAAATGATACATCAGACAATTGCATTTTGGCACGAGGAAGGCGCGAGAGAAACGATATTGTCAGACTTCCAGCAGATGAACTACTATTAACTGAAGTAGATTGTCCTCTTTGGGTTTGAATTGATCTGGCATTAAATTGTTCCTTTTCATTCAGACTCTTTATGAAAAATACAACTTTTGGCCTTTTTGGCAGTTTTTTCGAGTCTCTTGGTTCAAGACACAAACAAAGTTAATTTATTCATCCCATGTCTGCATTCTGTGCTTTCATGAGTATTGTGACTTTCTGTCTACCCACAGCTGAGAAATGAAATATGCAAATATATGGAACACATGAAATTTAAATAGAAATTCTCAATCCATAAATGTTCTCGCTGCAACAATGTCCATAACAAGAGGAGTGCAGTCAGATGAGCTGGGAGAACTTGTTTGGATAGGTCTGTCATATCCAGCCTGCGAGGGAAAGACCTTGGGTACTGTGCAACCGCATATCCAGTCTGCACAAATACATTGTAAAACCATTCGTTTGTGGTGTTTTGTGGTGCATACACAGTTATATATAAATATGCCAGACCAAGCTAGGGTCATCTCCTAATACTGAACCCTGGGGTAGAATGTCATTCCATAACAGGGCACATAAAGGCATCAGTATTAAAAACAAAGTAAAGAATCAAGGATTCAAAGTGTAGAACACTAAATATTTTAATAATAAGATGTCTTATACATTCAGTGATTGCACTTATTTTCATGTTACCAGAAGCTGTTGGTGAAGCCTGAACATTCACTTAGGTTTTATGCCCATTGTTATTTCTAATGAGTATCATAGATGGCATAGGATCCAACACGTTACAAGTAGTGCATACAGTGTGATTCTCGACACTTTCGTTCAATTCAAAACCAATTTCATTATGAAACATCACAAAATCCATTTCAGCGTCACTCCAGCAGTCTGAGGATCCTTTCCTTCGCTCTCACCGGAGTACTTCATGTTTAATTCACCAACAATCATCACATTTTCCTTATTATTCAAGATGTTGACTCTTATGAAAAATGTAGGCCAAGGTAATAAATCAAATTGTATTGATTTGTCGCTTACTTTATTTGTCGCTAAAGTGCTTTGGGGCAACTATTTTTCACATCACACTGTATACTGCTCAAATGGAATGAATCAAATTTGGGGTCCTAAAAGTGTAAGATATGCTTGGAGCCACCAGACCAGCTTACAAAGCCGATTGTCCCATACCCTTTCTTCATTAAATATCTGATTTATTTCCATTCAAAGCTCATGTATATGACAATACTACTATAAGTGTAGATTGTTTCTCTTTTAATTTTTTTGTAACTTTTTTTTTTGCCCACATAGCTGACAGGAATTTTATGGCACAAGAACTGACCAATAAACAACATACAGACTGCAAGTTGCCAAGGTTAACATAATAAACAAAAGTAAATTTTAATTTGAAAATAAAGGAATGATTTTTTTTAAAGGTTTATGAAAATCCTTTTGATTTAAAGGTTTAAATTACCGAACCAAACACAACAATTCTGTAATACATTTTAAATTAAGTAAAAAAAAATGGCTTACATATATATTTTTATATATATATATATATATTTCTTTGTGTAACAAATGCTACCTTTGAACCCGTTGAACACAGATATTAACTAGGTTTTTTTCTTTTGAAAGGAAACATTAAAGGGATTGTCACAAGTTTATGAAAAACGGTCATTATAAACCCTATATACATGTCCAGTCCATCTGATTTCTAGCTCTGCAATCAAACATTTTAAAGCCTCCAGAGAACAGTTAGCAGTACCATGCCCTGTGACTACAATCACAAATGGGTTCCAGAGTTCACAAATAATATGCTTTGTTTGAAATAATAATTTAATTGGAATGATATGGCATTCCTTCATGCTTATGCTTGTTTAGGTTGTTATTGTTATCATTATTATTATCGTTATCATCATTATTATTATTATTATTATTGTTGTTGTTGTCGTCATTATAAAGACCTTCCGTTTTTGTCATGGCTGACTGTCTTCAGAAAGAATGTGTATTTCTAGTTTGGTTCGTATGCTCTGTTTTCCCATTGGACCGCCGTCACATTAAAACGGAAAGACACTGGAACAACAAACTGCAAAACAGCAGAAAGCAATATTGTGTAAAGCACAAAAATAAAACATAATTACTTCACAATCTCAAGCTTCTAACCACGTGAACAAAAAGAACAATAAACAAATGAACAAATTCTGTGGGATTTGGCATGTTACACAGTAACTAGTTAAGCCCTGGTTCCAGCTTGCCAGGAAGAGAGCCAGATCAGGTATAAAAACCTCAATCTTTCCATCCAGGTACAGGAATACCAGCATCCATCTCTGTGGAATTCTATTACATAAGTTGTGCTGTAGATGTTCTCTTCCCTTGTTTTCAATTGTTGCAACACACACAGAGATGGACCGACGCCCGTGCGCCTACAGCACTATGTCCTTAAGGCGCCTTGTTCCAGGGGAGTCCTTCACTTGACAGTCATGTAGGCCCTGGCTGATGTCCCGGACAGCAGGCACACTGTCCTTGCCTTCTGCCTGTCTCAGTAGGCCTTGCTGGGTAATCCGCTCAGCATCACGCCGTTTCAGAGTGCTGTAGGTGGCCAGGGGGCTTCTCAGGTGCACGGGGGAGGATAGGGGGCTCGCCCTCTCCTGGCCGTTGCCTGCCTCCCTCACCATCCCGCTGGCCTTTGGGCTGCATAACGACGCCTCCACTGTCCTGTGCCCCTTTGGCTCACTCCGTTCATGATCCGCTGGGCCATCCTTGCCAAAGGTGGCGAAAGTCCTTTTGGTGCCACAGTCCTTGTAATGCGGAGCGTCCGCAGTGGGCGGCTCAATGGGCAGCGTGATCACACTGCTGCTGTGTTCCGGGGATTTGACATGGACAGGCATGCGTGGCATCCAGCACCGGTCCGAATGCCCCAGGATACGGCACTCTTCCTGACAGTGGAAACTGTCTGTTAGGTCTGGAGAGAAAAAGAGTTAAACGCAACATGTAACTTTTTGAATTTGAAAATCCCACCATGACTTAAATTCAGCCATGGTTGTTTTCTGTGTTATTCTATATAAAATAATTTTAATTGTGTCCGAAAACTTCTTTCCGTTTTCAAAAGCTGCTATCGACTCTCTCTTTCCCTCAAATTAACATTCATTTGCTGTAATTCATACATCATATACTGTAGTTCCCAAACAACTTGCTTACCATCTGGACAGATCGTCTATATTGAATAATGACATCCAAGACAATCACATGTTATTATTTTTTTATATGCACTGTAAACAATAAACAAACTAGCTAGGCTTCATGCCAAACAGTAACACTGGGACCAGTACCACACGCACATATGGCTATGATTGTATTGATTTTGTGAAATTGCTTAACAAACATCCAACTCAGTCAGTAGTCATCACATGCAAAATGTGAATTAAATGCAATTCGGTGCTGAGACTTCAGCTAGACTTTTATCCTTCTGCCTTGTCTGTGCAATAGGAGACTGACACACAGCTGTTTGTGGGGATATTGTACATCACTGTCCAGTGTATAGAAGTTGGCCCATAGATCAGATTGGCAGCACTTGGTTGTAGGAAGAGTTTTAATTGGGTGATCTGTCAAGCCTATACTGCTGGATTTAAAAATGCCAAGGTGTATGAAAAGTCACCAATGTAGCCTTTTCTACCCTTCATTGATTCGGAGAGGTCTGTCTGCCTCACCTAAATCGATATTTAAAGACCAAAGACAGGTATGCCATCATCCTGCTTAACCTACTCCAGGCCGCAATGAGACTTGCTGATCAGGCTGTAGGACATCAGCCTGTTGTAATTCTCAGACATTTGATCTTGATATAAAACAGGAGCTGATCAATATCTACCTTATATAAATCTCTAGACATCAGCAATGTCTAGAGATATGTATTCTTTTATTAATCTTTAAAAAGTCATGATATCAAACCCTTAGTATATGTGCAGATATATTTGCATAAATGTAGGCAAAAGTGATATCACTGTAAAGGTGATATTCCATAGTTTCTTTACCTTCGAAGGATGTAAAATGCACTTTAAAAAGCATAGGGGCGTCACATTCTCTCCCTGATTTGTGTGATGTTTCACACAAATTCATACCATCTATACTCAATGGCCAGATAGAAGCTGGATCCATTTAAACAACTTCCATAAGTAAAATCAAAAAATATCTAAATACTAAATAATCAAAGACACATGTTATGAGTTGTGAAAGTATTTTCACAACTTCAAAAAAAAAAAAAACAGAAAATCAGAAAATAATGGACTTGGACAGATTATGCTTAACTTGTAAGAATAAACTATATTTTGATATAATTTTGACCAAAATTAAGTATATCATACTAAAAACACAACATTAAAATATTAAAATCCCACAAGCACATATATTGTGGAAGACTGGCTGAGTAATCATCCTCATGTGGCTGCAAATGGTTTGATGTTTGAGAGCAAATGATAATTAGCCTAAAATGTCCACAGTTTACCTTCACTTACAGGTCAAATCGCATAGCTATTCCAAGTCAACGGTCCCCAATAATCTAATAAGGATAGTTAGAAAATGTGAGATCGAAGAAAATATGGAACAACGATCTAAATGTGGTGAACCAGCAGTAACTTCATTCTGCGTGTGTGTGTGTGTATATATATATATATATATATATATATATATGTACACACTCACATATAACCCTAACCCTAACCCCTAACCCATTTTCCACTTTAAACTTCCATCACAAAATACCAAAATAGTTGGTTAGTTCCTTTTAAATACTTATCTAGGCATGGAAAACACCAAAATCAAATTCAGTACTTCTCCATAATGTGCTGGAACCATGTGGTGTGCAACAAGAGGCCCAAATTAGTGTAATCACCTATTTAATCTAATCAAGGAATAAACCATTCAGCCAGAGACATGTTTCTAGTGCTGCATTTTGGTGAGACATTAATATGCGAATGCTTGATGGGCTGGCATCCTGCCATGTGAGGTTTGCTTCCTTAGATAAGCTCCGAATGCACATAGACACACTGCAAAGCACATTGCTGAAAACAGGTTGAATCCCACTACTACTACTACTACTAATAATAATAATAATAATAATAATAACAATAGAAAATGGATTCATTGATTTATCTGTGGATGAAAACCGAGAAATGTTTTATTTTCAGCATTCAGTTACACATTATACTGTAACTCAATTCAATTCAATTTCTATAGCACATTTTCACAACATTACATTGTGTCAAAGCACTTTACATTATCCCTGCCCACATAAGCCCCCAGTGAGCAAGCCAGAGGCGACAGTGGCGAGGAAAATCTCCCTAGAAGAAAGAAACCTTGGGAGGAACCAGACCCAAAGGGGGAGCCCATCCTCCCGGGGCCGGCAGAGGAAGCCCTAACCCTAAC
>JAODKM010000037.1:5235944-5251285 GCA_026780845.1 Petrocephalus sullivani | reverse complement strand
CCGGGGCCGGCAGAGGAAGCCCTAACCCTAACCAGACCCAAAGGGGGAGCCCATCCTCCCGGGGCCGGCAGAGGAGTAATATTCTTATGAATATGCAGACAAGGATACTTTTTGCTTAGCCTCACTGAGAAGTCTCCATCTCTTTCTAGCACATTCTTACTAATGCATTACAGACAAAGCTAACATTTTGTAGTCCATGTTCTTAGCTATGCATAAGCTCTCATAGTCTGCTTGTATCGTGCTACTAAAGTTGAGCTGAATTTTATTTTTATCCATTTTGCTCAAGCACCCAGTAGATGGCTATGCAGTCTAAAAGCTTTTATATGGCTCATTGGATATCGTATCTTAGCTCTAGGCATACCCCAGCAAAGCAACCTCAAACGGGCCTGGCTGCCAGCAACACACTGATCTACACATGACAAACTGCAAGTCGTCTGTACTACCATATAAACAGGATGATCTTGAATTTTATATTTTAATGGGGCAAGTAGGTATAGACAATAGATGGATGGGTTTATGAGGTAGAGTACAGTAAATACTACGTGATAATGTCCGCCAGATTTATCAAAACTGGCTGCGGGGGACAGGAAAAATACAGTACTGAAAACGCAAGGATATACCGAGTTGTACACACAGTTACGCTAAATGAAATGCAGTCTAAAAACTAGCAGCCTCTGGAGTGGTGATGCTCCGTCAGAGGCTTTATTGACACTGTACGATAATTAGAATTCCAAGACTGCAAAAAAACGAATGATATTAAATTACACATCTAATGACATTACTACTCGGTGACTTATTGTTCCAAAATCTTATTGTTAGCAAGGGGAATGAGACAATTTCAGATATAGGATATCTGTTCCATAGTTGTTTGTAAGAAATGCTTTATAATTACAATCATAGATGCCAGTTCTGCATTGGAGCTGGATTCTACAATGCCATTTATGTGAATATTTTAGATGTTCTATCACAATAATGGTATTACCTACCAGCAAAACAGTATGTTGTGGAAAAAATCCAACTGACTAATATTTTTAAATGTTATTAAAAACTGTAATCTATTTTTTATTTGTTTGAATTAATTTGTTGTTAATACAAAGCATACAACTAAAATACACTCACAGGTGACTATTAGGAATATCTGTTCAGTCTAACCAGCCAATCATACGTCAGCAGCACAATGTATAACATCATGCAGATACAGGGCAAACATATATTTGCATGTTGTGAACTTGAAAATAAAAAGCAAACGAAAACTCAAAGTAGGAAATTATGTCAAATTGGAAAATTAATCGTTTAATTTTTCACAAATGACTCATGCATGAGTGGAAAGTTAAAATGTAAATGGTGTTATTTCATTTTATTTTTCATTCTGGAAGGAGATTGTATTGTCATTTTATCATTATTATTTTCATTTTCATTTTTGCAGGAGCTACCTCCGGTAGTGTTGGTGCAGACGGGCTGGTATGACAATTTCAGAAAGTGCTGATCTACTGGGATTTTCATGCACAACCATCTTTAGGGTTTACAGAGAATCGGCCAAAGAGAAGAAAAAAACATCCAGGGAGCAGCAGTTCTCTGGGAGAAAATGCCTTGCTGAGGTCAAAGAAGAATGGCCAGACTGGTACAAGCTGATAGAAAGGCAGCAACAGTAACACAAATAACCAGTCATTACAACCAGGGTAAGCAGAAGAGCACCTGTGAGCACACAACGTGTCAAACCTTGAAGCAGATGGACTACTGCAGCAGAAGACGACATTGGGTGCCATTCCAGTGAACTATGAACTAGAAACTAAGGCTACAGTGGCCATGAACTGGACCAAAATTGGACTGTGAAAGATTGGAAAAATGCTGATGGTAGGGTCCAAATTTTATGTAAAAGACAAAAGCATGGATCTATCCTGCCTTGTATCAACAATACTAGTTCCCATTGGAAATGTATTGTCAATCCACATGCACGCGTCATTGTATGTGAGTTACACGACAGATCTAACAATTTGTATTTCGAAATGTGACTTTTCAAAGAGGCCAAACTGGACGTGTATCAGTCACAAAAACTGCAGAATTACCGAAAGAAATCAAAAATGCATGCACCAAAGATGGACATGCATGCAAGAGCTACAGTCAAAGTGAAACAACAGCGTTAATCTGCCAAAAATGGACAGCGTTAAGAACCATAGAACTGACTGAGCACCTCTGTAATCCACTCAACAAAAAACACGCATCGAGTGCTTCACACAGGTGGGTTTCATGATAGGACTATTGTTCAGAAACCACTTGTATCCCAGGCCAATGCATAAAGATACCATTATGTACAGCGCACAAAACATGGGCAACTAAACAATGGAAATAAGTACCTTAACATATGAATTTTCCACACTATTTCATACAAGTGTACATTTGTAAAACTTCAAAGGATGCCATCAAACCCACCGCATCCAGTGCCAACCCTTAAACATGGTGGTGCACCTCAAGGGAGTCACTAGGATTGATGCTTGCTCGGCTTATTCCTAAAAATGCCATTGACTGTTAATTCAGTTTTACAAGGAGTTGACCCTATGACAGAAACTCTGTTGGGGGGTGCGGTGGTTAGTATTGTTGCTTCACACCGCTGGTACTTGGGTTCGAACCTCCACCATGGCTCTGTGTGTGGCATTAGCATGTTCTCCCTGCACTCACGTGTGGCTGTGTACTCCGGTTTCCTCCCACAGTCCAAAAGCATGCTGGGGTTAACTGGACTTGCCAAACTGCCCTGTGATAGGTTGTTCCCGTCCTTACACCTGTAGCCTACAGGATAGAGTCTGGACCTCCTGCAACCCTGAACAGGATAAGCAGGTACAGAAAGTGAGGGATAACTGTGGGCTTTATTTCAAAATGCTTTACTGTTCTGCTGCATACAATTCAGACAAAAACAAATAAGTCATACAGCATATTTTCACTCTACTACTGTTTAGTGTATTAAATAAAGTTAGCTATAGTATTTGCTATGGAGATATGCCAGATGGCGCCATGACACCATCTCCGAATTTAAACCTTTCAAAATCACTGTCCAGGGATTGTTTGGTAATTTATTTTATTTTTTTGCCTGGGAGAACTGCAGGTGAGTGTAAAATGGCAGGTTGATGATCATCTGAACAAGTATAGCTGATCATAAATATAGCTTCTTGTTTCTTGTTTGGTTAAACAGAATTTTGCAGCTGATGTACTGTGCAACCAGTGGCTGGGTAGTTTTAGCATTTCAGACCAATTTCCTGTGTACTAGTTCCTGTTCCTGATTTCCCCTGTGCTTACGTTGGCTTTTTCATACAATTCCCTCCCAGTCAGCACCCCGAAATCTCATTGGTTACCTACCTTGTCCAATGATCTCAGTGATCATTGAGCAGAAAACTTGGCATTATGAATGGATGATCCAGGCAGGGTTGTTTTCTTTTGAACTCGCCATGACAAGGCAATGCCTGTATTTTACATGCTTATGACTCTAGTGGTCCATCAAATTCTGTTCCAGGAGGCATTATGATCAAATAAGCAGGTAATTAGTATTCTGTAACGAGAAGAGTACATCCATTCTGGATCTCTCACTGGGGCATAAGGACTTTGATGCCTCTTTGGCATGCTAGCGAAGCCAAGCCGAGCAGAGAGGAAAGGATTTCCTGGAAAGGTCAATGACAGAGATAGCAGACGGCCACCATACTGAATGAAATGCTTTGATTACAGGAAGTCTGACTTGGCTGCGTTTCCAGTGTGGGTTAGGCCAAGTTTGCCAAAGTTGAGAGACTTGAGAGTCATTCCTCTCTTCCAGGGTCTTAAAAGTCCCAGATGCTCTCATTAAACATGGAGGAATATGGATAGGGATAAGAGACTTAGTATCCCTCCCCCTCCCCTCCTTACGCACCAAGAATATGTACGCTGGGGGGACAAAACAGTGTTAACCTTGACCTCCTGCCCACTTTCTAGCTGTGTATATTTTTTAGGTGGTGGTTTACTGCATTATGGACACACATTTTTTTTCTAAAGCTTTAAGCTTAAAGCAGCAGCAGATAGTGAGTTATGCTTTGAAGTTACAGATCATGGTTGACCCTAAAATCACACCCAATTTTCCATCCATTCATCCATCCATCCATCCATCCCCTAGTCATCGTCCTTATGCTTTCTGATTTTCAGACCAGTGCATTTAGATTGCATGCATCTAAAGGGATATACGTGCAACTATATCAAAGAAGTTACATTATGTAAGGAAATCACATAAATACTATATAAATGAAATGCTCAACATCAAATTCTTATTCACACCTCGTTGATGTTTAGATTATAAATGTGTCCAAAATATTTAATTCTACAACTCTTAATATTGCATTGCAAGCAAACCTCCATATATTACAGATACATGTCCCCTGAGCTCAATAAACTTATTATCAAAGTGCAGATGAGTCCACAAATACCTACAAACATGCATAATTCACATTCAACATGTCTGTGATATGTGCATGGTGTTCAATGTACTGGAATAGTTCCAAAAAGTACACAATGTAACAATTTTAAATTGTGTCAATGCATTTGCATGGAAAGATTTAAAAATAGTCAAGCAGACAGACAGACAGATCGATAGACTATTATCATTTAGCATCGTGAGTTTCGATTTAAAATTAAATACCATGAAAGGAACAGTACATCACGAAGCAATTTATGCTTCAGCTAAATTAAATTGTGTTTTGGGAATCCATAAGTGCTTATTTAAAAAAAAATTGATATATTCAATATTTTAATTTAAATATTGTAAATTAGCATCATTTCCCATATTTTAATGTAATATAATTATTAATGGCATTATAGCAGGTTACTAGACTTTTGTCTCCCTTAGAGAGACAGCCTGCTTCCTTTGACCCATATAATAATACAACTTTGTCATTCAGGCATACTCAGTATGAATGTCTGTGTTATATTTTATCATTTTAGGGTAGGCATGTGCTACAAATATGTCATTGACTTTATATATAATTTATATGAAATCATTATTATTGTTGTCATTACAACAAAAGGTCCTATAGATCCATCCATCCATCCATCCATCCGTTTTCGGAAACTGCTTGTCCTATTCATGGTCTTGGGGGGTCCAGAGTCTATCCCAGAAGCGACAGGCACAAGGCAGGGAACAACCCAGGATGGAGCACCAGCCCATCACAGGGCACATGACAACACAGAGAGACTCTTACACATGGAGCTATGGCAGAGTCTGAAACCCCGGTCCCAGAGGTGAGAGGTGAGAGTGCTGATCATTACGCCACTGTGCCACCCCGATATAAAACATTTTACAATAATTTTGCAATATTAAAGATATGTCTGTGGCCGATGGAGCTGGAGAGAGCCCTCCAGCTATTTACAGTGGTTAAATGGGCCCCTAATACTAAATTCTTTTGTAATGTGTGAGGTACGTGTATCGCTAGAATGATATCTCTGGAATGCAGAGCCTCCACACATCACCACAAAGACTCTACTGTTCTGCAACTAACACAGTCTCTGGCTTCTAGCAATCTTCTGTGTCACTCAGGAAAAAATCCCTTCTAGAGAGCAGGGAAAGCTCATTACTGTCTGCAGCAGTATGTGTAAGTTGCATAAAACTGAACAATATATAAACTTTGGAGACCAGCGTGTTGGAGACGATACTTGGGAAAACTCAATCGCATTACTGTAACCGAATACGTTCTGCGATATATTTCTTGCTCTTTAGATGTACGTGTGCCTATGAATCTGTTTTGTTCACATAAAAATAAAAATTGTTATATGGGAGCAAGTGTTCTCCAAAATGTTCAGTCCATTCTGCTATTGCTGTTTGCAGCAAGAATGCAAAGAATTGCATCATACATTTTTAGTTATTTTCTTGCAGGGGAATGACCTTCATTCTTCATTACCTCTCATCCAGTAAAAAAAACAAACAAAACAGTTCTATTTACCTCCTGCTCTCATAAGGGGTTGATGAGGGGTTCCTGGATTCAGAGTTAATCAGCTGTCCAGAGTGTGAAAATGATGTCATAGCATTTTGTGTCATCTAATGGAAAATAGGACATAAACAGGCAAGGCCCTATTTAGCAGCCGGCATCAAGCCTGATGTGTCTGAGCGAGCAAGCTAGCAAGAGCCTGACGCGGTGCCCATCTGAGCGTCCATGGGCGTGGCTGCCTTAAATGAGCTGGAGTCAGGTGCATTGTTGGCACATTGCTATTTTCAGGCAGTTAGTGATTAGTTATTTAAGGGATGCCCTATCAATAACATCCGTCTACATGGGTGCGTGTGAAGTGCACGTACACTGCTCGTTACACACACAGGGACTCGCAGCAGCACACAAACATACAAAAAAGAAAATACATAAAGTGATTTTGATATGAAAGATAATAATGTGTACATCAATATATTCTATGTCATAATGGGTAGGCTCAGAATCTTCAGCCAGCAGAGCTACATGCCATTCACAGGTCATTTATTGTATGGCTTAATTGGATGTATTTAATGTAATACAATATTTTACAAAATAATACATTTTGTCCTGCTCCCACCTGCATCTTATAAGTCCCGTGACCTCCCACAAAGGAAAAATACATTTTGCGTGACTATGCTTATTTTCAGGTAATAATGACAAACCTGTAGACACTGAGGAGTTGCGTCCCACCAGGTAGTATTATGGGCTGGAGATGCCATCTTTAAAGGAACGTGCTGTTATTTGATTAGCTGTCATCAATATTGGGCGGAACAGATAGCCAGTGGAGAAAGGGTCAGGGCTTTTGATCCAGAAGGGTTTAAAATTTTATTTAGTTGCGGTCACTTTTTAATACTTGTGTATTACTATAATTAAGTCATTTTTAGCTGGAATCTTTCACATTACAATGTTTATTAAAATGTTTTAAGTTTACAAACTAGCAGCTGTATTGCAGAGGTCAACCAGCTGTTTGATATAAGAATTGGACCATGAAACTGAAACACCTGCTTACAGAAACACAATCATTTATTGTGGGGTAGGGCCTCCATCGGCAGCCAGTACAGCATCAGTTCATTTCATATTCATATCAGTTCAAATCAAATCATTTGCCACAATGGGCAAAAGGCAAGAGGTTCCCACTGTGGTCGCTTATGACAAGGACTGCCAAATATCTGATTTGCCCATATTAGTCTGTAGTAGTTATATAGTTTTGTTATTCACCTTAAGCAGACACTTAAGTCCTCAGGCATTAAAGATTGTTGTGCTGGCTCTGCTGTCATTGGCCTGGTGCACCTGAGAATGATGAGGGCCTTTCAAAATGCTAACATACTTCCCTTGATAAACTATGTAAAAACCAAGGCCCGGTTTCCCGATAACGCACACTGTTAGCGCGCTAAGAAGACTCTTAAGAGTGGTCCGGACCACCCTTACGAACGTGTGACTTACCAAATATATACTTCGGGATTCGTTCCATAACGTTAAGAGAGAGGTTAAGGTACAACTTAAGAACTACTTAGTGATAAGAAGGTTTTGGGAAACCGGGCCCAAATCAATAGCTTATTTTTCTTTTATTTGGTGAAAATTTTAATGTAACTCTATGTTCACTCACAAACATAAATACATGTAATAGTTTGATAAAATGAAGCAGCACCAGCACCTGCATGCCATCACCTTCCGGCCATCCGCATTGAGACCCGAATTTTAAAATTTGGACTGTGTAAATCAGGATTCTTTTCATTTGACTTCCTCTCTTGACCCATGGAGGATGGGCTCCCCCTTTGGGTCTGGTTCCTCCCCAGGTAAATTACTTCTAGGGAGTTTTCCTCGCCACTGTCACCTCGGGCTTACTCACTGGGGGCTTTGGGTAGAGATAATGTAAAGTGTTTGGAGACAATTTGATGTTGTGAAAATGTGCCATACAAATAAAATTTAATTGAATTAGATAAAATAACAAAACATATTTGCAGTACTTATTTATTTTAATTCTTTTTCCTGCTCCCACAAACATATCAGTCACTTCCAGCATGCTCCCACATTCAAAAATGAAAATTTGACCCACGCCGCACTCTATAGTTATGGATTTTTTGGGCATGGCAATATGGGCATGTCACATGTATCTGACTGCATTCTGTTACTCACTTAAGTGCACACACACACACACATATATATAACTTTGACAGCTCAGGAATTGTAAATATATATTATTCACCTCCTCAGCCATACGTTTAAAAACATATTATGCTTGGCTTATCATGCTAAGAGAATCTTCCAAATCTAGACAGATTTAGTTTGAATCGGGTTATACAGTATGTCTACATGGAGTAGCACACAGATGGAAAAAGATCACGTGGCCTTCCTTGACCCGTCTGTATTTTACATTTCAGGAGACTTAGAAAAGCACGAAACAACATGCATTGCTTGGTTCATAGTATTGCTGCTTCTTTGTGCAAGAAACATCTCTCCTTAGAATGAATATTTTTGAAAAAGATTATCTGCATGGAATATTCATGAGTTTGGCAGGATATGGAAATACCATTTGCCAGGGGTAATAATCTTTTGTTGCCAAGTTATTCGCAGCACAAAGAAAATACGTAATATTGGCGGACACATTTTAAAATGCCATGTTAATTGATAGTAATGCCTTTAAAAAAGGGCCAAATACAGATGAGATGAAATACAGAATCCTGTCAATGAACAGAAAAATGTCCTGTCGGTTCTTTGTACACTGACGCGACAGTGGAGTGACTATCACGGCATAGCTATGCATCTAGGGGATCTGGGTGGAAATATAGAAAACAGATTTGTCTTAAACAACAGGGCATATATTTGTCTTTCCTTTTTGACAGAGAGTTATTATGAAGTTTGAGGGAAAATATAAGTCCACAATAGCCTTCTATCAGACTTCTTTAATGAACAGTCAGCAGTGCAATCCAGTATAGACTTGTGCACAAGGGCAGGCCTCTGTTGCCTACCCTTCTCTGTTTTTAAGCAGGACCTCTACATCACTTTAGACATGTAAATCTGCTGTTTCCAGAGATCAATCGGCATAAACTGTCAGTTCTTCAGTAGGCGATGAGCATGAACACTGTCTTATTAGTAACTGCTATTATAAGTCCCCATAAAGTAAGACCCAAAGAAGGTTTCAATTACACCCTGCAGCTCATTTTACTAAGTGATAAGAACCAGAAGGAGCTGCAGAAATAATGAAAAGTATCTGGCACAGAATGATTTCATGGTTGCTGTGTGGCCAACAATGCATACTACAGATAAAATAGCTTATGTGTGAGTGTTCCCAAAATAACAGAGCAGCTGTCAATAGGACACATTTTCTAACACAGAAGAACAAGAGCAAGCAGGAATTCAAAGCTCCTTCAGAAAAACAGATATTCCTAAATCCCATCTGACTCTTAAATAAAAAGAAAATTATTGTAGGAAATGGCTGAGTCTAAGTGGTGCTATTAAGTGCAGGAAGTCCTGAGAGTTAATGGCATTTCACTTCAGCATGCGATAGGAACACTGCTAAAATGCCCGCGGTCTGGAGGGATCGCTATTATGTCATTTATTCTGAGAGAAAAGTTAGGCGCGTCATCCCGGCAAGAACTCCCTTACGAAAATGAACCATGGTTTAACTATGGTTTTTTGGGTAACCACGAGTTTATGACTATGGTTTTATCATGGTTTCACTGCAGTTACCATGAAGTGCTATAAGTAAACCATGGTAATACTATGGGTAGGAGCTTAGTAATCATAATTACCATGAGGTACCATAGTAAAACCATGGTTACTGTGAAAAACCCATACCCAAAACCCAAAAAACCATAGGAAACCATAGTGAATTTCTGTAAGGGCTGGCCAGTGTTTCTCCTACCCCATGTCTAGTTGTGCAGGTTGGATAAAGCAAGCAGCATAGAACTAACATCACTGCACAGACAAGGGACAATTCACCACCCAAAACTCTACACTTGAATTAAAGTGGCCTGTGATTTGGCATTTCTATGGCTGTTTAAGAAGCACTCTATTGTATCTCAGTGGTGTACTATGGGAGATGGGTGACTGCTGTAATAGAGTATCACAAATCAAATCACACTGGATTGCAGCCAAAGCTCTCTACTGGGTGGATCAGGACAATCACTGTCCTGATTAAAGTATAGATGGTGTTTTCATGTCATTCTGCGGTTCCACTAGCTTCCATCAAAAGGTGTTTGCAGGCTGGCATATGGTGCCCAAACTGAAAAGGGCAGTACCCTGGGAGTAAAGTGGTGGCAGATGGTGCTTGGATGGTGGGCTGGCAGAATAGGCCAGCAGGGGCATGGGAAAGCTGGCCCGACTGTCACAAAATCTCAAACTTTGATCAGGCTACAGTCTGAATTAGGTCCTCGACAGCAGACAGCAGATTGCAGGAGATGTCTGGAGGACTATAGGATGACATGTAACCCACCATATCTCCTCATTATATTAATACATTACTATAGAAATGCACACACACACACACACACACACACACGCACACACAGAAACACACACATAACCAAGAATTCTTGGGAGATTTCTTCTCTTCTTTCTTCAGTCTTTAATTTGTTTTCTACAAAACGTCCCACAAAACGTCTACAAAAGTCCTACATTATGAGCTCCTTATTGGGCTCTGGATGGGCCTGATCTAATTCCATCCTTGTTTGACATGACTGTTATGCAAGTTCTCCAGACAATGTGATGAGCTAAATTTTCATAGGGATTATTCAAACAGTATGATACGCTGGTTTATTGAATCAGTACTGCACTTTTGAGGTCTGCTTTAACCCTCTAGATGATGTTCTTCAGAAACGTGGAGAGTATTCACAAAATGGTTGTTTTACCATGCAGAAACATATTTATCAAGACAAAATCTTAAAGTGCCAGTCAAATGAATATACCGTAAGCAAAGTTTCACTACATATATGTATGTGGTAAAGTGAATACACATAATAATATTTAACAAAAAAAAAGAAGACTTTCAATTATGAAATGAAATTAAACAGTGTATTTAGGAGTTGGGTTAATAACAATTTCACAAATGTACAGAGAGACTTCTTCAACCGAAAAATTAGAAATGGTTTGAAAGTGGTTACAGATAGCATCTGTTTTCTAAATTATAGGCAATAAAAAGAAGATATCAATGTTTTAAAAGACAGGGACATATTACACTGATGTATGAAATATACTTCTGGATTAAGATAAGATCATGAAATTTACAATTTAATGGCTTTAATACCACTAAGGTTCATTGTTGTCTGAAAATCTTATGATTTTACACTATTGTTTCTTCAGGCACAAAAAGAGGCCACACGGCAATACCTGACAAAACAACTCAACACAAACTAGACTGAGATCCTTTTTTTGTAAAGAGGAGAGGACCTGGGGATACAAGGTTTATTCAGTAATAGATGTTCATACCAAGAATAATGCTGAAGAAACACCAGAGACTTTGGAGATTTCTGCAGGAGCTGCTAGCTTCTGCTCAGACCTCAGAGGATGTCACATAAAATGGGGGAAAAAAAAGACTCTCGCCTGTCAGAAAGATATTCGTTTCCTTTACAGTTTTGCCCCTTTGTGTTTTTTCAAGACTGTTTACTTCAGCTGTGGCACCTCACAGACTGTCAGCCTAAGCCTCTTACTGTCGCTCTCCTGATTTCTGTCACCTGTCAGCATTTTCATAAGCAGATCAAAAGACAGTAAACTAAGAATTAATCTTGAATATGTTTACAGCATGAACAAGGAATCTGATTTTCCGTTTCTTTGATTTGACAAAAGGAGCGAGGCAAATCACACGCCGTTTTTCAAGTAGACATTTATAGTTTAGATGATCAAATGGAGAGGAGGTGCCGAAAAAAAGGGGGTTTTGAAATCAATTAGGAGAAGTGTGGCCCTGGTGGTTTTGAACACTAATGAGGTGTGGAGAGATAGCTCAGGGCAGCCGAGAAGACGCAAGCCACTGGGAATCCTTCAGAGGCAAGAATTTGGGATTGACAATTAAAAAGCCTGGATATGCCAAGGGAAGGAGTGGTTGGTGCTGATTGGGTTTCTGTGGGGTATCGAGCTTTTGTGAAGTATGTTGCTTTTGCATTGACGGAATTCTACAGTAAAACTAAAAGAAAATCACTGGGGGGGGGGCTTTTTTGCCGCTTCCCTATTTTTGGTTTTGATCAAAAGATTTTTTTACTGCGTAATCATTCTTACCAAAATGATTTCGCTACCAATGGAATAAATGTAAACGCAAAGCAAATATGGAAGGAATGCATGATATGCCAACAATTTAATAGTATAATAGGGATGTTTTTATTTTGTAAAGTGTAATAAAAATAGTTTAAACAAACAACAACCATAATAATAATTAGAATAATAATAATAATAATAAGGATTATGATGATGATGAAAATAAGATAGAAGAGAATTAACAAATTCTTTTAAAATCAGTTACTGTTCAGGAGCTTATCAGCTAGGCTAAGGGGCCTTTAATTTTTATCAATGCCACATAGGTTAGCATTATTATAATCAGACCATTCAGTTTATAATGAAAAGATGATTGCATTTTGCCTGCCATCTGTTTCTGTGTGTGCATGTAAATCTCATAAATTGAATATACAAAACTCCCAGACAGGATTCCATAACATGTTACATGAGGTAGCCTACTAGACCATCTGTCAAATTAACATTGAAAATGAATTAAAAATAAATATATGTAAAAAGACATAATAGCAAAAACGATTATAAAAATATATTATTATTATTATTATTATTATCTCATCAAGGTGATTATATATTTATATTGTACACACACATTATATATATACACACACACACACACTATTATTCAGCATGCTGATAAATACATGATTTTTGCTTTTAGATTGATGTGTTAAAATGCCCAAATGATTAAGATTGATTTATACTTAATAAAGGTAAGTGGATGACAGTTAGTTTCATGATCTGTTGAAAAGCATGCTACACCTTGGTCTTTTTGGGAAGTACCGGTAGCTGAATTATTACAATATTACAATATTAGCTGAAGTATTACAATACTGACTATACTGCCTTTCAGTAAACAATGCCAGTCAAATCAAGATCTTAAAAGAAAACTTTAAAAACATAAATTTGCTGCAGAAGTAAACCTGTTGAATAATGCATGAGAGTCCATTCTCATCCATAAATTCTCTTAATAGGTGTAATTTATATGAACCATAATTAAGCAACTGTGGAAGCTGGAAGCAGCTCCTACACTCAATCTTACAGAACCACTTATGCACCCAAAATAGCCCTGGGGCCTCTGACACCTGAAATAGCCCAAGGACTTCTGATACCTGAAATAGCCCAGGGGCCTCTGACACCTGAAATAGCCCAGGGGCCTCCGACACCTGAAATAGCCCAGGGGCCTCTGACACCTGAAATAGGCTAGGGGCCTCTGATACCTGAAATAGGCTAGGGGCCTCGGATACCTGATATAGACCATGGGCTTCAGGTACCTGAATAGCCCAGGGACCTCTGATACCTGAAATAGCCCAGGGGTCTCTGACACCTGAAATAGCCCAGGGGCCTCTGGTACCTGAAATAGCCCAGGAGCCTCTGATACCTGAAATAGCCCAGGGGCCTCTGATACCTGAAATAGCCCAGGGGCCTCTGACTGCTGAAATCGCCCAGGGGCTTCTGATAACTGAAATAGCAGAGAAGACGCTGGCATCTTAAATAGTCAAGGGGCCCCTATTATCTGAAATAGCCCTGGGGCCTTTTACAACTAAAATAGTCAAGGGCTACTGGCACCTGAAACACCCCAAGGGCCTCTGATACCTTAAATACCCCAACCCTAACCCCAACCCTGGCACCTGAAATAACCCAAATGATCCTGGCTCCTGAAATAGCCCAGAAGTCTCTGACCATGTCAATGTGCCTCTGTATATGATATGCAATGAAATGAATAAAAAAGAATGAAATTAGGGGTGCACTGATCCAATATTTGGATTGGTATTGGCATCAGGTATCAACCACATGTGACCATTCCACGACTGATACTTATTTAGTTTTTAGCAGTCTGTAAAAAGATAGCTCCTATTTCTTGTTGAACCGATATGTATAATCAATTGCACGATAGCTGTTTCTGCAGCATTCAAGCTGAATACTACCACTCAGTGGGTGTGAGCGCGGTGAATTCCGCCCGATGTGACGTCATGCGTGTATTCTCTGCGGTAGGAGGAGCGTAAGAGCATCCAATAAGAGGGTGACGAACAAGTAGCACAGCGATTTGCAATCTTCATAAAAACGAGGTTTTGAGAGGTGAAAGTAGCGTTCGATAGAAAATCCCACTAAACAAAGTGCACTCAATAGTAAGAGAGATAAGAGTAATATGAGAAAGTGGCTGATTTGGGAGTCGCTGGCTCACTTTGCACACTCGCTACAGCTTGTTGACAGTGGCAGACAAATTGTGGGGCAGTGTGGAGCAAAATGCTTAGAACAAGATGTACAAACAAGGCACAGTACGTATGTTTCTATAGTAGCCTAATTAAAGATATTTTGTCTTTTTTTATTCATTTGACTTTACAAGTTTAAGTAAATTAATATTATTTAAAGAAAATGATCATAATACATGTATTATTTACTTTATTATAATATTAAACAGTCCATCCAGTTTTTCGCGATTTTGTGATCGCATCAAATCCTGCAAAATCAGTAATTTACCACATATTTTCGCGATGCCGCGTATTTTCTATCCTATCGCGTAACATTCGCAAAAATGACCCGAAAATCCTTCATGTAAAATCACAACTGTTCTATTTACCACTTATTACCATAATCTAGTCCCATTTACCATCTTTTATCACCGCTAATAGGACCGAGCAAAACAATATCCCTCGGTTCTTCACGAGAGTGAGGGCAAATTGTTTTGCATTCGCTGCAATAAAGTTCTTCGCCATTCTTAGAAAATCCACAGTAAATGACCATCTTCGAGGACACAAACATCAGAAGGCAGCGGACAATTAGAATACGGGGAGGCAGAAACAGCTGGATAACGACTGAAGCTGAAACGAGAATGACCATGGCAGCAGCCTAACGGAACAACGTAAGAAGCACTCATATTATTATAGTAAGATTGTTCAGGTCGCAGAGCTAACCCTAGCTCAACAAATGGAATGAGCTAACGTTTGCATTTGGTATGCTAACGTAACCAATTGTAATATCACTTAATTTGAATATGTAATATTGTATACTGTATTGATTTTGAATTAAAGTAATACATTAAAGTGATTAGACACCCCCTGGAATGAGTAAAGGGGGTAAATTGTTTTGTTTCCACTACGATTTGCTTTAAATTCAACAGTAAATGTCTGTGTTAAAGTAGGGTGACCAGATAAT
>JAODKM010000037.1:5218743-5235844 GCA_026780845.1 Petrocephalus sullivani | reverse complement strand
CAGAATGACAGTTAATTTACGTTTTTAGGTTAATTTAAGAATTTTAGTTTTTTCAGAATGACTCCTTTTGAACATTTCTGGAAGGATGTGGGCAATGTCAGTGTGGGCTTGTGTTTAGAACAGAAAATAAAAATGTTCATGCAGTTCATGTCTGCCTGTTAATTTTATTCCCCTCTCACTCATTTTGTGTCTTACTAGACCTATGTAGACCTTGGATGGGGTTTATCAAGAAAAAGAAAAATTGCTAAATTTCTTGCAAATTTTGACGAAACACCGCCACAAAATCAGTCATTTTGATCGCAAAAATCACAAGAAAAATCGCGAAATCCTGGGGGGACTGATTAAAGTAAAAAGAAGCTCTTGTATCGGAATCTGTATCGTTACCGGCAGTTGTGTATAGGAATCGGATCTTTCGGAACTGAAAAATATGTGGATCAGCCCATTCCTAGTGAAATTGTGAAAAAACGACATTAACGTCAGTGCCTATGCAAAAGGGGGAGGTAAGCTTACCTAAAGCTGGCACCTGGCAGCCAGCTGGTGGCGCCGTTACGTTTAGCATGTCATTGGCGGCCGTGTCTGCATAGAGGGCTCTCTGCACGTCGTGCTCGCTGTCCGTCTGATCGCTCTCCTCATGGCCACTGTCTTTGAGGCTGTTCCCTTCCATGTCCTTGAATGTTGACGTGCTGTGGTACGATGAGCGGAAAGCTGATTTACCATAATGGTAAAGTTCAAGTCTCAGATACAATTTCCCACACCTTCCTCCTCATGTATCTCGATCTCATACATATTCAGTGGTGTTTCTTCCCTATAAGCAGACTGTATTTTATCATTTCTAAGCTGACCCATTCACTGCATATGGGGATCACTGTAACTATTAAGGACAGCACACACTGAAAGTATAGCTGTAACTGTACTATGTCTGGGTATCTTTGGGCTGAGGCACCATAATTACATTGTTTGAAGGGAGCATGCCTAAGATAGACAGGGTGTGAAGGATATTTAAATAGAGAGAGAGACAGATACATATAATTAAGCATGTTTAGAGATACCACTGGTACCCTGGTAATACAGTAGGAAATATTAAAGAAAATTAAAGAAATTAAGGAAAATATGAGGATTTTCTATTGGAAACCCACCTTTTAATAAGATGTGCTCTACTGTTTACATAGCTGGAGTCAATCGTATAATTTTCTGTCTGTAAAACAGTAAGAAGAAATATGTTAATTAGTATTCATCTGAATCACATGTGTAATCACAAATAGTAACCAATGATAACATACCAAAGATGAATCCTACTCATGAGCAGAACAGACCCAAAAAAAACCCCAATTTTTTAAATGACATTTTCCCATTCTGTCTTTTGAAACGACTAGAATGTTTATATTACAAAGAAAGATTTCAGATGAAGTATCTGATTATGTTTTTCTTTGACTGTTTCTGAAAAGATTAATTCAACCACAATATTAATGGCCATAATTGATGCATTAACACTAAAAATTAACTGCATTTTCCCTATGCTGCTGTACTGAGTGGCCACTCTATTAGGTGTCCCTATGTAGAGCACTAAGCACTCCAGCGGCCGACAGGAACTGCATTCAGTGCCATTTCCGGCGCGGCCGAGCTGTTATTTGTGGCTGTGGCATTCCTGTTCACTTTTACAATTCATCTTCTGGCTTCTCACATTAGCAAGGTGTTTTCAGCAATAACAGTGCTGCTGACTGCGTGCTTTTTTATGTATATTATCATTGTCTATAAACTCTAAGTGCCGAAGAACGTGAAAATCCCAGGTTGCTGGCTGTTTCCAAGATCCAGCAACCCAGGCACCAGTAATAACACCACACTTAAAATCACTTAACTCACGTGTCTTAATCACTGTAATACTTATAAACCTCTCGACCCAATATCTATCTGTCTGTCTGTCCATGTCTATCTATCTGTCCTTTCTCATTAAATATCTTGCCAAAGATGGCTACGTGGGGTTCCACTTGTGGTGCATTGCTGCTGCTCCTCTCCAGTCCCAAATAGATAATGGCGTTATATTCCGAATACGTGGACAGGGACCTCATGTGTACCCCCACTATATTAACATCATTCAGGGCAGTATTACTTTCCACAGCAAGCACCCACAAGGGCTTTCAAAATCTCTAAATATTTCCAAAATGCTAGGCACTCCATTCCGGTATGTAACTCTCCATCAGCTCGGTGGTTTTAAGTTTCTCTGATCTTCAGCTTCCATTCAACAGGAACCAAAGCACACAATGACAAGCATCTGTGGTTACGGAAGTCAACCCATCACCTTCACGTCTTTCTCTCTGTGTTTTGACATTTTCATAAGACGCGCCGTGCGGTTTCTGTCTGCTATTGACAATGGTGGTTTTGACACAATGTCTTGTAACTCATGTACTGTAGCTCAGTCCATTAGAAGTCTCCGAAACATTTTTCCCACAATTGTGGGTTGGATATCCTGGTAGTTTACTGATATTAGGTATGAGGTGGTAGCCTTTTGCTAGCATAAAAAATACTAAACATTTCAATCCTACGAAGAAAACGATGATAAAAGCTTTCTACCACAACATTTTGTCAAATGTTTCTGTTCTTCGTCACAATGGGAATGTGAGTCACTCCAGGCTCCTCTGGCTAGTGATTCTGGCATGAACCGGGCACAAGCATTTACATTATCTCTGCATTACATACATACAATGCATGCTTATAAAAATGGAGCAAAAGGCATGGCTATGCCCTTGGGCAGCATGTTCATTCTCCAGGCACACCGATATGCACACTATGCAATTTAAAATTGTAATAAAGTTGTCACTTCACTTAACCGCATGTCTTTGAATTGCAGCAGGAAACTGGAACACCCAGATGATGAGAAGAACATGCAAGATCCATGCACACAGAATGGAGGCAGGAGCCAAAGACCCAACCAAAGGAGTGAGGCTTCCAACCTACTTATGCATTGTTTTTGCCTTGGCGTGCATAGTAAGTGATAATATGCATTATTCAGACATAACTCTTTTATCATGCTAGAAATCATTGTAAAAGTACATCCTTACATGCCACAAATGAATAGCAGATATGGTGATTTAAGGGAAACAGCAGACTGTCTGCTCCATGTTTTTTTCCTCACGATGCTCTCTGGCTGTATTCTCCTCTGTCAGTGAGCTATTGCTGCACTGAATTCTTGCTTTCTAGTGGCGTGGGGGGGGCCAAGACAACTCTGTCATTGTTTGTAACACATCCAAGCTAGAAAACATGGATTTGTCAGGAATATGGTTAGGGACGACTTGCCGCAACACATTATGTTGGAACACAGTTCCACAGAAACACAAAACAGAGTCACTCCTTCTCAACTTTCTCCAGTGCCCGGTATGCCGCGATTATTCCTCATTACATTCACAAGTGGGCATTGCTTCTTATTATGATGGAATTTTTTATAACAGCCCACCAAACAATATCTGATCTGTCATTAAAATGTAATGAATACAGGATGCCGATCCCTACACAACTCCTCTATTACATCGGCGCATCCCCCTTACTTCCTCATGCTTCTTCATGCATCACAGTGTTCCACACTGTTATTTCCTCGAGGCTTACACTTAGTGCATGAATGCTGCTGACAGCTACCTCTGAGTACATCTGAGACCGGGGCTTGTGTCAGTACTGGCCATTCAGTGCTTTAATTTCAAGACTGGGTATAAAGACTCGTTTATCAAGGTGCCCGGTGTTTGGCTGTAATTTAAGAAGCCTAAGTTTAGTAACTGATGTAAATCAATATCTGTGATTTTTCTGCCATTTGATGGCATCTGGACATAAAGAGACTGTACTGTACTGTCACACTGATTACTGTAGGGGATACTGTAATCTGAGGGGCGGATAGGGGCTGGGCAGTGGTCTGCAGCCATGCACCACTGCTCGTGCTGATGGACTTCTCTGCTGTACATGACTACATACAGAAGGAAAAGTGACCATTTGAGACAGCTCGCTGCGTGAGCCGATCTCCCTGCCTTACAGAAGGCTGGCTCCGCGGTCCTTATGCAGGTGTATTCTTGGTGTTCGCCATCCAAGAGATACATGTATGGACAACTGGTGTATGTGCGCCTGTGCATTTGCTAAACATGCATAGGATTTGGGTTTCTTGACCTTACATAACTGTATTCAGTTTGACAGCAATGCCATATTAAGGTATGATTAACCTAGTCAATAAAAATGCATGCAATGTGTAGAAAGACGCAAAAAACAAACATATATTAGGTGTGCTTCATTCAGCCGGAGTTTTGTGGTTAGGCAGTGTATCTCCCATTAGAATAACTTTATATGCATATGGCCTACTTTAAAACTTCATAACTGAGTAATGAAGAAACTGGGGGAAGACACTGTGATTATACTGGATCCTCAGGTCATAAATAATGTGCATGATGGGTACTGAAAGCATCCTGTATCCGGTTCCAGAGAAATCCTGAATAATGCAATGAGATGCGGTTTTGCATATCAAAATAGGTTGAAAAAATAAACTTGGTTTTTGCAAAGCATAATTTGGCTTGATTTTCTCTAATCCCCTCGGTGTCTAAACCAAAGAGTGGTTACTTCCTAAAGGCAGGGGCTCAGGACTCATCGCCGGGATGTTTGGGAAATAAATTTGAGTACTTCATCGCAAATCCCACGGCATCCGCTTTGTATTACCTGAAGCAGGCAGAGAACAATTCCCCAAACAGACACTGAGGTCCTGAGTAAACCCGTAAAATTTAATCTATGCCGGCAGATTACCTGCCTGCTGATTCCCCCAGAAATGATAGCTAAGCTAAAGTTAAAAGGCTAAAGATTTTGCCTCAGCAAAAGTTGCTTTCAAATGCACTTTTCAGCAAAAATGCGAGACTAAAACTGTTATTTTGAAATGAATGTTTATGTGTATGATTATTCAACCTAAACAGCACATGCAGGCTACCTATAAACAGATGCTGAATTTTCAAAATCAGAAAATATAACCATCTTCACTAAGTCAATGTAAAAATGAAAAAGAAATGACATACGCACTACAATACAGCACTAGGCATTACATTATTAAGAAAAGATGTCACATATTTACATACAGACTACTCTGAACTTCTAAATTACAAGAATGTGGGTTCTTTTTTATCTTTCCTTGTAACTGTATTTTATAGATTTTTTTACTGCAGATTCAACAACACGATATGTCAAGCTAGCCAGCAGTGGCAACAACATCATTTTGAAAGCAATTCTTCATGTCAAGCAGTTTTTTAGGGTTTTCATGAGGATGCGGTATCTTCTTATAGGTCTTTTCTATGAAGATTTGCACCATGCCATTACTCACTCTGAGGAGAAAGCCATCTTGCATAAGCCAATCTCTCCAGAAGATGGAATGAGTTGGGCTTGTTATTGACTTATTTTACTACGACTTAAGAAAGTGCATGAATCAGCATTTCCGGTTGCATCAGTCCAGCAAGTATAAAATGCAGGCAGAACATCATCGTCTTTCACTAATCCTGACATGGTGTCGATTTGCTGAAATAAATGGTGTCTTGGCTGGCAAAACGTCATTAGACACTCCAATGCAATTACAGCACCCCTAGCCTACAGCCCACAGGTACATTTAAGAGAAAGTTTCAATCTGTTCCCAGAATTGGCCACTTTTATAAATGTTTTTGAGCTTTTCCTAAAATAGGTTATATTAATTATTTAGGAAACCATGAAAGCTATTAAATTAATAAACACAATGATCTACCCAGTGCCAGCCCAACATATCTTATAGCATGTCTAGGTTTATTTTGTGTAGATCATTTTGTAAAATGCCGGTGATGCTCTCAGATTAATTCTTACTAATTTATATCTGTTTACAGGGCTTAGCATAATTGGGAAAAAAGCTATATTTTACTACTGATCCTGATAAACTTGTAAAAGTGACAGAGGAAATTAAGACATGAGTATAAAGAATATACAAATGTATCTATGTACTTTTTGGAAGATACATAATGGAACCAAATAAAAACCAAACCAAAAACTTGTTTTATCTGTGCAAGTAGTGTGTGTGAAATTTTATATGTAATAAACTTAATAAACGGGAAACCTATGTTTTCAGAAGAAAAAAAAATAAATCTGTATCAGCTATCTATTTGGTGCATTTTCTCTTTCACCCGAGGCTTCATGCTACCCAGCTAAATGTTTTTATTTCCCCGAGGAGCAGTTTCTCCGATGTGCGTACAGATCACGAGAGCACACGACGCGGAGGTCAGCCGACTTTATATAGCTATTATATAGCTAGATAGCTATTCTCCATGAAGCCCCGACAGACAGCCCACAAAAAAAACACTTAATCAGCTGGTGAGACAACCAAAGCCTTACATGCTCTGTCTTTTCTGGTCACAGAATACTACTGATTTCATGAAAATCCTACATAGAATACAGGCAGAGATTTGATACAGCTTTTGATTTGTAGAAGTGTAAATATACTGTATATATATATATGTATATATATATATATATATATATCCTCACTAGTCTATTTATTAGGAACACTGATATATTTGCAATTTTGCAAGGTTGTTGGTGTCAGCCAGGGTGGTTTGAGCATTTCAGAAACTCTTGAACTCCTCGGATTTCCCTGGGATACTCTAAAGAGCAATGGCCACCAATATTCCAGCTGCCAATAAACTACAAGAAGTATCACATATAATGCTTATTAGAAACTGGATTAATTTTACCGTTGTCAACCCCCAGATCGACATCTTCTGCCTCCCATAATACCAATCAAGCATCATTTAAATGCCACGAAGTATTGCTGATCATGTAAGTCCCTTTATGGCCGCAATGTCTCTATCTTCTGATGTCTACCTCCATCAGGATAATGCAACACAAAGCACCAGTCATCTCAAACTGCTTGCATGAACATGACAATGAGGTCAGTGTACTTCGGTGTCTTCAGTTATTCCTTTGGGATGTGGTGGAACCAAGATTATTATTGTAAAGACTGAAAGTAAAACAATAAAAGCATTTTCTTGATCAAAATTTAACTAAAAGCATACGGGAGAGACAAAATCTGAACTGAAACTAAAACATTAAACTATCAAACTAATTAAAATAAAACTAAAAACAGAAGCAACACAGATCTAATAGATTTGCTGCTTAGGCCCCCAATGAGTAAAAATTGTGGATTTTTTCACATCTATCTTTTTTAGTGTAAAAGCCTGCATACAAGCTGTCAGCCTATATTAGCCTACGAAAAGTCCCTCCTCTAAATAATGAAAGGATTTCAGAAATTGCTAATCTTCTGGAATTTTCTTGAAATTACACATACAATGACAAGCATTTAAAAAAACGGAGAAAATTACATGGGCCCTTTTAGAAGAAGAGATTAGATTAAACCTGGTCGAATGGGTCACAAATGTGAAAGCACAGTGTGGAACCATCTCAAGTATGACGCAAGCTCTGATAAGTGGGTTGTGGATATCAGTCGGGTTTGTGATGCACATCTTAAGGGAAATCACTTAATTAATTTAAAGACACCACTAAGTTGCCACCACAAACATGTTTATAAAGAGGCTAATAACTTGGACACCATGTAAAGAAAATGCATGTATACAGTTCCAGTAAACCACACCTCTTATTATACTTCGGTCGGAGGGTTCATACTGTGATAAGCTTTGGAAAACAAAGCCCAGACAGGGTAATGAAGAATTGTCCGATTAAATCTTATTATGTGGCTTAGCTACATTAACAAATATTTTTTTTTCATTTGACTTTAGTTTATAGTAACAGCATCCAAGTTACACCTGACCGCACACAAATAATGGAACAGTTGGGTAACTGATGCTTGTTTTTCAATCTGTAATGCCAAAGCAGGAAAAAAATACATAAAAGTCAACCCAGCTCTATCACATGGCAAGCCTATTAACAGGAATTACAGTACAGATAATAGCTGCAGTAATGTTAGCTGACAGGCTAGCCAACCTGCGTCTCGCAGAGACATTAATTCCGACTATCTACAGGTAAGCCCAAAGTCCACATTATAAGCCTATTAAGGACATTTCACTGTTGCTCATGAAACAAATACGGAAGAGGAGTACTTGCCGAATGACCTCAGAGTGGTTAGGTTGTAGTTATCGTTTACCATAGCCATCTGTCTAGCATGAATAATTGCAAACAAAAATATATTTCTGTGTCAATTACAAGGATTTTAAAAGGTCTACTGTAATTATTGAAAGAGACATTAAAGTGTGATTCTAAAAAATAACCGCAAAGAATGATTTCTACATGGCAGGTAAGATGCGGTTACACAACTGGTAGCGCGGTTTACTGGAACTGGGCATACGCACAAAGAAAAATAACTGAACATTATAGCACATGTACAGTCACATAACAACAACATTATATACAGTATGTATTTTCAGCATTGAAATTCCTTTGTTTCTTCAAAAGAAATCAGTGCTTTAAGTGGGCCGGTACTAATCGGGACACGGTTTTAGAAGTTTTTTTCTTCAGAGTACTGGCACTGGTCACAGTCAGTATCTGCTGGTACCGAATGACAAGGGGAGTACCGGCCCCTGGTACTGAATGACAGTTGGGGTACCGGCCCCTGGTACTGAATGACAAGGGGAATACCGACCCCTGGTACTGAATGACAGGGGGGTTGCCGGCTCCTGGTACCAAATGTCAAGGGGAGTACCAGTTCCTGGTACCGAATGACGAGGGGGTTACTGGCACCTGATACTGAATGACGATGGGGGTACCGGAGTCTGGTACTGAATGACAGTTGGGGTACCGGCCCCTGATACTGAATGACAAGGGGGGTACCGAATGATGAGGGTGTACCGGCCCCTGGTTCACATAAGAAGGGGAGTACCAGCCCCTGGTTCGCATAACAAGGGGAGTACCGGCCCCTGGCTTCCGCATAAGAAGGGGAGTACTGACCCCTGGTTCGCATAAGAAGGGGAGTGCCGGCCCCTGGCTTCCGCATAAGAAGGGGAGTACTGACCCCTGGTTCGCATAAGAAGGGGAGTACCGGCCCCTGGTTCCGCATAAGAAGGGGAGTACCGACCCCTGGTTCGCATAAGAAGGGGAGTACCGACCCCTGGTTTGCATAAGAAGGGGAGTACCGACCCCTGGGTCGCATAAGGGACTACCAGCACCTTTTTTCCCCATTTCAAGCAATGAACCAAATGAACCAAATAACAATGTTTTTTCACCTTTCCCCTCCATCAGCATCTCTGTGCGAGACTGTATTGATTTTAGCTGTGGATTCTGGGATTCTGTGCAAAGTCACAACAAAAGCTCTCACATTGTTCACAACCAGGAAAGAATACTACAGAATGCCGTTAAACATTTTCAGACGTGCATCAACGCAATCACAGAACCAATAATGCATCACAAGTTTAAAATGAATGTCAGTGCATTAACTTTGACAGCCCTAGTTAAAATTACAGCCCACTGACAACAAATCCTAACTGTATTGTGCCTGAAGGAGCTCTCTGGCAAATACAGTCACTCGAACATGTTTACTGAATTAGGGATGTCAAGTAGGTTGTGCGAGTTGCTGGATCTGTTACATGCTTATATGGTTCTGTAAAATCCTTGACCCAAAGTTCAAAACGTCAGCCGGTGTACGAACAGAAGGACACATGGTTATGCTCTAAGACTGACAATGTTAATTAAAACTGTGCCATTAACCAATACACTTTGTGCGCTGTATTGTGTGTGTTTCTGTTTAAGAACTAAAACTAAATTATGAAGCTCAATAAAAATACAAACGAAATAGAAATTGTGAAAACAAAACAAAACTGAAAGACGTACTAAAATAAAGAAAAATTTTAAAAATGTACTAAAATTACTTTGGGCGAAACAAGAGATTTGCGACTGCACCCCTGGTAAAAATGTCCTTTGGATGATTTCAACATGGCCAGGATCTCTAAGCACTATGTTGAATCCATTTTAACAAAGAATTTGACTATTGTGAAGACAAAAGACTGGTCCCATCCAGTATTATAAGGGTGTACAGTACCTAATTACATACCAGTGAGAGTATATACATTTCTCAAATTGTTATACACAAACATATTTTACATTGGTTGTTATTATTTATATTCTTCATTGCATACATTATTATTATTATTATTTTATTACTATTATTGTTATTATTATTAAAACACGGAATGCCTATAAACCATTTTTGACCCATTTAGCTGTACAGAATAATTGAGAGTCTCCGATATGCAGCCTTGATCCATTTAGAGAAGTCGCCTTAATCCGGTCTAAAGGGAAGTCTTCAGGATTATTTCTAGTCCTCCAAATTAAACCAAAGAGTCAGCTTTCTCTTTTTGCTCATACAAGTAAGAGCTTAACATGGCCTACATGAGGGGATTCCAGTTTTTTTTTTCTTCATGTACCAGTTCTGAAGTTTTAAATGACACCACAGACCAGAGAGTTAAGGAGTGTGGTGGCATCATCTGTACAAAACAAGAATGTACACTTGCAAATCCCCAAAAAAAGTTTCTTTCTAAAACCTTTGTATCGCTTATACTTTGTTGTGATACCTGGCCTACAATGACCGTTAGAAAGAGGTTATCAGTTAGCCTGTCATATGTCAGCCGTGGTTCCTCCTTAGAAGGTTTTCTGTGCCTTGCTCTCCATAACCTTCTTCCATGTCCACATGCTCCCAGTCACTAGTTGTCAGGACATGATTCCCGCCTTTGGTTAGTGTGCAAGTCGCATAGCTTAAAATGACTGGCTACATGAATAAAACATTCTGTAATGATCTACTGTAAAAAGAGAAAAAAACAGAGCTTCTTAACTTAACATTGTCTGGAGTCTTTTTTTTTCTTAAATGCAAAATGCATACTGTTACAAGACACTCAGGCTTCTATAAACATATAGAAAAGGTAGTCTTAGCTAAACTAACACCGAGGAAGACATTCAGACTATAAATGATAAGTAGTAAAACATAATGCACAGGTCATCACACACAGAAACAATAATAAATTCACACCGCGCTCTGACTCAGAACAGAAAATTCTGTTTATGAGCCAGCAATCAGTAGCCATTTTTTTTGCCACTGGCAGGCATGGTCTATGTGAGTGAGTAAGTATGAATGAGTCACAGATGACTGCTCATGTGTGCTTACTATTAATGTTCCTGTCATCTCGTTTTTGCTTAATGATCCCTCTGCACTTGTTTGGTCGGAACACCAGAACAGGCTCGCAGTGCCTCACTCTCAGAGTCCCTGCAGACACGCGACATTCACGTCATTACAGCAGCAGAACAGACAGTCGTCGCCACATATTTCCCCTCACACTGGCACGGTCCTTGCTCCAGTTAAGACTGGATTAGAAATTGCAGACATTTTGAAGAGAAGACAGGAGCAGAATCATCTGCCAGCCTTGCCACGAGAATTGTGCAGTAAACCATTGTCTGTAGCTATTTATCTGCTCAATTTGTTATACTACAAGACATCACCTTACACATACAAACCTTGTACCAACTGGAGATATAAATCCTGACATGAGACGCTATAAACATTTTAAAATAATAATAAGAAAACACAAGTAACAGGAAGTAGGAAATAAGTATTCCAAGCTGGGCATGTCCCTCTTATGCTGCACAGAAAAGTGTCAACCCACAGCTGGTATTTTGACAGTTATGGCTAGTTCCTGCACCATTACCATCCTCTTCCGCCCATTTTTATGGCCAGTTATTCTCATTTTACAGAGCTGACTTATTTCAAGAATATTCAAGTACCAGCAGCAGTATAGCGATAAATGAGACGACATGAAGTTAGTTATTTTTAAGATGGCTAGAGAAATGGAATGATATGGTTACAGTACCAATGGCGAATGCCTATATAGCATAATGTAATTTGTTATTGTGAAATTCTCCAAGTATATGTGTCGTTTTAACAGGCAGAGGCCAGCATGAAGGAGGGGAGATGAGAGAGAGATAAAGTGTGGGCAGGGGTCATGGGCAGGAAGCAGGGGCAGAAGCAGGGGTCAGACCAGACTTCAGAAAATGATAATAGCCTTCATCTAGACAAATTTTCTAATACATAGAGCAAATCTTCTTCAAGACATTCCCTGAAGAAGGAATGTCCTCATGTCCTTTCATTTATCTGTATAATAACATGATAAAAGATACTGTCATGTTGTTAAATTGTTTATAATTGCACATGCAATATGACACATTTCAGTTTAAGATCCTTGCTAGCCTTGCATTTGGGGAAAACGAAATCCTGCTGCTTCCACGCGTGCTCATATAATGATGGCAACTCAAATCATTTGACTTTGCTAGCATTTCAGGGGGTGGTGCTTCCGAATTAAATCATTTTTCGGCCTTTCAAAAGACAAGCTTCCCATGTAAATATTTGGTCCCAGACTACTTAGCTTTTGAAGCATGCAGAAACAAGCCCAGTTTAAAGGCACATCCATAAAAATATATATTCCAAAAAACTCAGCAAGAAACCCAAAGTCAATATGAAGTACTTAGGAAGTTTTGATTTCTGTTGAGAGGAATGACTAAACCTGTGAACATGCCATTAAAGACTCAGCTTTGAGCGTCCGTTTCACCAAGTACCTTTCATAAAATGCCTTCCTGAAGTTCTGATGGCAGGCAGAAACCAACAAACCTTTCCTAAGAGCAGCAACTGGTTGCTATGACTTTGTTAGGAAATATAGGGCAATCTTTTTCAATCCTATTAATTGTTCTTTGATGTCAGCAAAATCTGTGCTAATGAGAGCTGAGATAAAAGTAAAAAAGTAAAAAAAGAGACATTTAATGAAGCTACTTCCACTCTCCTGTGGTATGATTTCCCAAGACCATAAAATCTTTATTGTGTCCTGGCAGCCTATATAGTCTAAAAAAGCTTTATTACAACAATATGACTGCCCGGGAAACAAACCAAAGTAAATTCAATATGGCCAAAAGAAAAAAAAAGTCACTGTATGAATTTAAATCAGAAAGTACTTAAAAGTCAATGACTGGATCATTATTACTGCTCAGCAATGTTACGCAGCAGTAAAGTGAAGTCAGCTGAGCACCTGAATTGATGGCCAAGTTATGCCATCAATGGATTTTTTCTTCCCTAATGGCATGGGAACAGTCCAGGATGAGAATGCCAACATTCATTGGCCTTGAATTATGAAAGAGTGGTTCAGGAAGCACGAGGAATCATTTTACACATGACTTGGACACCACAAGGTCTTGACCTTAACCCCAATGTTGAAAAAGATTTTATGAAGTGGTTCAACTCACCTAGCATCAATGCAAATCTGCATGTAAAAATCGTTGAAACCTTGCATAAGCACTTGGAAACAATGCCATGTGCAACATAATCAAAGCTAAAGGGGGTCTAATGAAACATTAAAATCACATAGACTTTTTACAGGCAGTGTATTTCCACAAGAGCAAAAATTTAGAATCACTGATTTGACTAAACAGCTTTCAGTTGTTAAAGAGGTACCTACAGGAAAGCAAACTAAAAAAAAACAAAAACCTATTAATTTCAGACATGGTGTGATTATAGCTCCCAGACAACAAATCTGGGGTTGAAGTTATGCTCCTGTAAGTGTGCAGCACCAAATCTGCCTACTGAGAAACCAGGTTAGCCCAAAAATAAATTAAATGAAAAGCATTGAATTAAGTTATCATGAAAATTACTACTAGCAGCTCTGTTGTGCTTCCCTTGTCACATTAAAATGCATTTATACTGACTCGTCATTTAATTAATACTAAAAACACAAAGAATCCTTTCACAGTTCCTGCCATTGCACTGGTTCTATAAAAATTACTTTACCAAAACAAATCATATATGTAAACTTTGAAGAATGTTCTAGACTTACTTGGTTTTATGGATGGCATGGCACAAACAAACCACAAAAGAGTTGCTCAATTAAACACACACCCATTACCAAAATCAATTTTCATTTTCCACGAACTAGGAACATCTTCATTCTAAACTCATTACTCTTGCACAGGTTTGAATTAATCTCAGTAAAGTTGTTCTTTTGATGTATAACAAAGCCTTTATCGCCATGATCCTGCAGTTTGTAAGCACTGGGAAGCTGAATGGATTTTCTATGAATATGAATTTAACAAAACTATTACAACATAGCATTTTTTTGTGTGTAAATAAAGAAATGGTTGTTGTATTGAAATGTGAGTTTCCGTATGAAATAAATGATGCATTTACACTGAACCTTATATCATTCCTGGGCAAGTACATCTTTAAAAGGCAAAAAAAAAAACACTCTCCTTCAGTACTGTAAAATTCATACCAATTTCCCTGAGTACAATAAATAATTGTATGCTTTTCCTGCAGTTTCGAGACCTACACTTAAGAGTTCACTGCATTAAATGTGACCCGCACCCTTCTTTGAGGGAAAGGTATATCATTCACCGGGGCAATTTTATGGAAATCCAAACACCTAAGTAAAAAGGAAAACCGTGTCAGTAATTGTAACAAATCATCGTACATTTCTTTATTTATTTATTTATTTATTTTATATCCATGAAATACAAATGCTTTCAAATAAAATCGATTTGTATTCTGAAAAAAAAAACAATGTGTTTGTGTGGGCACATGTGAAGTATTAAATCCCTTTATCTTTACTGCCAACAGCAAAGAGGGACAGCAATTCTAAAACAACCTCAAAGCATATCTTAATACTTTTATCATTTCTGACATGAGAGACTTTTCCTTGCCTTACAGGGCTCTCCCCACCTTCCCTATCGACTTCCTTTCCACCTAAGCTCACCCTTCACTTCGCTTCAATTCGCTGTGCATGCACACATCACATTTTATTACGACAAGGTAGTGGTGACACCCTTACATCAGTCAGCGATGGACATGTTTTCTGTGACATGTTCTGTACTGGTTCAGACTGATATGAAAGTTGGTAACTTTTGGTTTGAGAGTCTGCAAATGCCAGAGCTTCATGTTGCTCACCTCCCGTTAACAACAATGAACAATGAACAAGCTTCAAATATATTTACTCCTAATCAAATTTACACAATCCTTCCAAGACAATCTGATCAAGTCTAAAATGGTCCTTTTTCTTAAATCTACTTATTCTGGAATTCCTCTGCCTGCCCCTTGAGGATGGGCTCCCCCTTTGGGTCTCGTTCCTCCTAAGGTTTCTTTCTTCTAGGGAGTTTCTCCTCGCCACTGTCACCTCTGGATTGCTCACTGGGGGCTTTGGGCAGAGATAATGTAAAGTGCATTGAGACAATGTAATATTATGAAAATGTGCTACACAAATAAAAGTGATTGAATTTAACATAAAGAAGTATAGTGTATAACAGCTCAGCAGTGGATGAGCATGAGATGATGTATGAGTTACACGAGGCAATAAGCAGCATTACGAATGTTTGTAGACAAGCATATTTAACAGCAGCCGTATGACCTAGTTACAGAGATTCATTTGGTAACAGTGTCCTGTCTAATCCCCAGAATAGTTTAGAATTTTCTATCCAAATCCCAACATTCGGTGCAACTTTGAGGCTTGGGGCTTTGAGGTTTGAGGCATCGTTCTAAACCAGACTGGAGGGATGGTAGTTTCTGACAGCAGACTGGAGGGATGGTAGTCTCTGGCAGCAGACTGGAGGGATAGTAGTCTTTGACAGCAGTAAAAGTAGCTGCAGATGAGATGTGTTGATATGGCAATAGACCATAATGCAGCAATGTAAATTATTCCATATTTTTTTTTTCTTTGACACAAATGAAAGATTTTGGCACCCTAAATATGGTACATACATATGGCAAGGAGAGTAAAAAAAATGTCAGATGCAACCAAATTGAACAAAATGCAACTGCAATATCTATACTTTTAAATACAATTTCTATTTTTAAGGAACTATTTTATTAATATTGCATTTGTCCCATATTATTAGGATTCCTAGGAAACATCCTTAACCTCCTTGGACTTTTAGATTAATGTAACCTTTTCCAGTCCTGGTACCGAATGACAAGAGGGTTACCGGCTCCTGATACCGAATGACAAGGGGAGTACCAGCCCCTGGTACCGAATGATAAATGGGGTACCGGCTCCTAGTACCGAATGACAAAGGGAGTACCGGCCCCTGGTACCGAAAGACAAGGGGAGTACCGGCCCCTGGTACTGAATAACAAGGGGAGTACCGGCCCCTGGTACCGAATGACAAGGGGAATACCGGCACCTGGTACCGAATAACAAGGGGAGTACCGGCCCCTGGTACTGAATAACAAGGGGAGTACCGGCCCCTGGTACTGAATAACAAGGGGAGTACCGGCCCCTGGTACCAAATGACAAGGGGAATACCGGCACCGGGTACCAAATGACAAGGGGAGTACCGGCCCCTGGTACTGAATGACAAGGGGAGTACCGGCACCGGGTACCAAATGACAAGGGGAGTACCGGCCCCTGGTACTGAATGACAAGGGGAATACCGGCACCTGGTACTGAATAACAAGGGGAGTACCAGTCCTTGGTACTGATTAACAAGGGGAGTACCGGCACCTGGTACCGAATGACAAGGGGAGTACCGGCACCTGGTACCGAATGACAAGGGGAGTACCGGCACCGGGTACTGAATGACAAGGGGAGTACCAGCACCTGGTACTGAATGACAAGGGGAGTACCGGCCCCTGGTACTGAATAACAAGGGGAGTACCGGCACCTGGTACCGAATGACAAGGGGAGTACCAGTCCCTGGTACTGAATAACAAGGGGAGTACCGGCTCCTGGTACTGAATAACAAGGGGAGTACCAGTCCCTGGTATTGAATAAGATGGGGAGTACCGGCACCTGGTACCGAATGACAAGAGGAGTACCAGCACCTGGTACCAAATAACAAGGGGAGTACCGGCCCCTGGTACCGAATGACAAGGGGAATACCGGCACCTGGTACCGAATGACAAGGGGAATACCGGCACCGGGTACTGAATGACTAGGGGAGTACTGGCCCCTGGTACTGAATAACAAGGGGAGTACCAGCCCTTGGTATTGAATAACAAGGGGAGTATCAGTCCCTGGTACCAAATGACAAGAGGAGTACCGGCACCTGGTACCGAATGACAAGGGGAGTACCAGTCCCTGGTACTGAATAACAAGGGGAGTACCGGCTC